>CM061063.1:67701195-68250195 GCA_030762895.1 Sophora flavescens
TGGTATAAGATGGTATGCTAACACACACTAACAGGTTGCACTTAGGGATGCTAATTTATATCCTATCCATTGGGTACCCGCAAAAATTACAGACGATGGATAGAGTAATTACCCGTACAATGGGTAAGGGTCCGAATACGATAATTACCTGCAAATTTGAATGGATATAGGCACGGCAGTGCAGTGCAGGTACTATGGCACCCACCCCGTCTCGCACCCGCATGTCGGTATATATATGTGTGTGTGTGTGTGTGTATATATATATATATATATATATATATATATATATATATATATATATATATATAAATTTAACAAATAAACATAGTGTTTCGCCGCTGGGTTTTACACAATATCTCTGTGCTCACAGCGCCATCTCTCTCAGGTTTTAGGTTTCCTTTGGTTTTCTCTCCTTTTGTGAGAGCTATCACTACAAATAAAACTCGACTTACCGAAGGAAAAAACGTTAACCCGTAGGAAATTAAGAAATTCCGTCGGAAAACTACATTACCGACGGACTTTCCGACGGACACGGCTCCGTCGATAATAGGCGCATAGGAAAGCCTTTCCGACGGATCTAGTTCGTCCGTCAGAAATTTCTGACGGCCTCAACCGTGAGAAAACTTGCCACACAGAACCCCTAATTACCGACTGAAATCCGTCGGTAACTCTTTGTGAAAGTTACCGACGAAAAATTTCGTCGAAAAATGTAACTAACAGTTACCGATGGACATATCCATCGGAAACAAGGTTTTTTTTATTTTTTATATTAATTATTAATTATTTTTATTAAAACTTATATATTCAATATTAAATATTATATTTTATTAATTAATTAATTATTATTATATTATATTTTAATTAATTTTATTTTATTTATTAATTATTATTATAATTTATTTATTAATTTATATTTTATTATAATTAATTATTATTTAATTATTATATTTTATTTTAATTAAATATTATTATATTATCAATTACAAAACAAAATTGAAATTAAAAATAAAATTTAAAAAGCAATTAAATTATAATTAATTTAAAATAAAAACAAACTCAACATATAATCCACAAATAAAATATCCGTCTATCTACAAATCTCTACTACACCTGTAACTATCCTAATACCTATCACCATAATATTCGTTATCGCTGCGTCCCGTCGGTGGGGAGTCTGCCGGCGTCACAAGACCATTAAGCTGCGGCTCAGTAGACAGACCGTCATCATGCGGCTGCGGTGGTGGATCAGTAGTAGTAGTGGAGGGCTGGGACTGGGACCGGGTGGCATGGAGGATCCCCTGCAGAGCGCTGCACCTGTCTGGTAGGTGGAAATCGAGCACAGCAGTCATGACCGTAGTGAATGTCTCCATCTGCTACATGATATGCTCGTTCGTCTCCCTTTGCTGTTGCACCTCCTGCCTCAACCGATGCACCTCCTCCGTGTCCTGTGAGCCGGAGGATGTAGGCTCCCTAATGGTCATGCTCGGCGTCGACCCCCGACGACTCGACACGCTAGGGTTGCGATGACTGTAAATCCGTCCCTTGTTCTTCCTGCCAGCCACATCCATCCAAGCCTGGGTTTGTAGTCGCTCAACCTCGGCAGGGTCCAGCTGAGAAGGATCTGAGGCACCAGAGCAGGAGGCAGCCTCAGATGCTACCTGACTAAACCTGACGTTGTACTTCGCCTACGATCAATACATTACAATCAATATGTATTAAACTATATATATATATATAATAATAATAATAATAATAATAATAATAATAATAATAATAATAATAATAATAATAATAATTACCAATAGTTTAAATATAAAAAAAAAACATTTTAGCTCACCACTGTCTGCCTCGACCTCTCATCAACAAACTCGTCGGTGTCCGAGTGAATATGTGTCTGCTCAAAGACCGTAGGGACATCAACGGACCGAGCTAGCTCTCCTGCCTGCAACCGACACACCAATAAAATCAATTAGATATAAAACAAATTTTTAATAAAAATATACAGTTTATAAATAATGTTATTTATATATGCATACCATGTAAATGGCATGCTGCATGTGGCTAATAGAACCACCAGTGTGCATGCTCCCACCCTTCTCAGTAGCCCGATTTCTCTTCGTCTGTTCACACTTCAGCTTGAAAGATGGAGTGTCCCAGTATGCACACAGTTGGGCCCAGATGTTGGGCCCGATGTAATCCGGACGTATCTGGCTCTCCCTATGCTCCCCCGAGCATGTCCTCGATCGATCACTGCTCGATCGTCAAAGATAGCACGTATCTCTCGAGGTATGCTCGAATAAACCAGCACACAAGCTTCGTTAACAAAGAAAAAAATAATAATAACATTATACAAAAGAATATATAAAATAAATGGAAAATTACATGAACTAATAAACAAGAACTTACCCCGAATCGCTCAAGATACGATCCCGATCCTCCCGGGATCACCCCCATGATGTCCGAAGCGACGATACTGCACCTTGATGGCGAAGGTAACGTGCTTTGGTCCCACTTTCGAGGGGATGAAGCTGAATATTTCATAATTTTATTAAATCAACAATATTAAAACCAACAAATATATGCTTATTATATAGTAAGGTGCGTTTGGGTAAACAACTTAATTAAGAGCTTATCACATGAGATCTTATCGCATGAGAGCTTATGCCATAAGCGCTTAAAGAAAGAAAAAGAAAGAAAGGGGCATGAGAGGATTCGAATAGTGAAAAACACAGAGAGGGTGTTTAGTGCATAAGCTCTTATGACAATTCCATAAGCTTCTCCTAGTGACTTATGAAAATAAGTCAAAACTCCTTATGGGATGTCATAAGTTAATTTTATAAGCTCTGCCAAACACACTGCATAAGAGCTTATGTCATCAGATATGTCAAAAGGAGCTTAAATAAGCTCTTCCAAACGCCACCAAATTATTTTTAAACAATATTAAATTAAATTAAACTTACGATCCAGAAACAGGACAGATCCATGGTCGATCCTCAAAGGGAACCCTGGCCCACTCAGGCAAGTCCTCGGCCCATGGCCGATCGCTGCTGCATTGACGATGATGATGGTACGGCCGTGTCGTGACTGTTAGGTCAAAGCAACCATCACACAAGAGGGGGGTGAATTGGGTGATAATAGAAATTTAAAAAATTTTACTAAACAACAAAACATAAATCAGAGTTTTTCAAATAGAGTGTAGATGGATAAAAGAATATAATTTAAAAACCATCTAACAAAACTAATAACATATTTTTAACCAGTCTGGAAATAAGGAAGATAAAGTATTTCACCTGTCTAATTATCTTAGACTAAACATTAACCGGTTAGACAACATCTAGCGGATAAAAACATTTGAAAATAGCTTAGAACATAAAGCTTAAAATCTGTTAGAAAACTTTGTTGAAAATACATAAAACAACAAAGATAAGGAGATAAGGGTAGAGAGAAAATAAACAACAAGATTTATCCTGGTTCACTCATATAAATGATGAGCTACATCCAGTCCCCAGCAGTAGCTGAGTTTTTATCCACTATCACATCAGATAATTACAATGAGTAGTCTTTGCACACCTAGCCTCTCCAAGCTCATTGAGTATTGTTCTTAACCAGCCTCTCCAGACTATTGCAAGTATTATTTGCACACCTAGCCTCTCTAGGCTCGTTGAGTATTGTTCTTAACAAGTCTCTCCAGACTGTTGCAAGTATTATTTGCACACCTAGCCTCTACAGGCTCATTGAGTATTGTTCTTAACCAGCCTCTCCAGACTGTTGTAAGTATTATTTGCACACCTAGCCTCTCCAGGCTCACTGGATTTTGATGAATGTTACATAGATAAAATCTCACAACACTCATGGAGTGATTTTACAATGAAGTACAGAGATTAGTTCTTCCTACACTCACAAGAGTGGATATATTTTTAAGCACTTCAGAACTGGTAAAAGAAATCTCTCATAACACTCACTTGAGTGAATATAGAATGTTTACATTGAGGATGATTTCTGTTGAGATGAGGATGGCGATCCTCTCATTTTTCATCAAGTGTAGCAGAAGTAGTAGCTCCAGCAACTCTCCTCATCTTCATCTTCAATGACTTCTGTATTTATGGTCTTCAAGCATTTAGGATTCATTAGAGACATTCCCTCAGATGTTGGCTTCAAGCAAAACTTCATTAAATGCAATAGAGTCGTTCTGGGCAGCCATTAATGCAATAGAGTCGTTCTGACTTTACTTGATAATCGTGAAACTGAGTAGGAGAGAATGCTTCAAGTCTCTTTCTGGTTCTTGAAATATGATTCTGATAATCCTTATAGAATTCACGTTTATAAGATAAGTGATTCTATCTTGAAAATAACCATGTCTATCTAGCCATTTGAGTTTTCATTCGGGCTAGTAGACGAGCTCCTTATTGAGGACTCAGCAAGTTCAAAGACTAGTGTGGACGAGCGCTTCTGTCACCTTTAGTGGACGAGCACTTCTGTTACTTTAGTGGACGAGAGTCTCTATTACATTAGTGGACGAGAGCCTCTGTTACTTTAGTGGACGAGAGCCTCTGTTGCTTTAGTGGACGAGAGCCTCTGTTACTTTAGTGGACGAGAGCCTCTGTTACTTTAGTGGATGAGAGCCTCTGTTACTTTAGTGGACGCTGGCTTTCATCACTTTAGTGGACGCAAGTTTCTATCTCTAGCGTTTTGGACGTGCGCTTCAATTACTACAGTGTTGGACGTTTGTTTTAATCACTACAGTGAGCTTCTATTACTTAATCTGCACACTCGATAGATAGGTTAGCAACCAATATGAAGGTTAATTAAATCATTAACCAATGTTTAGTTCTCATCAAAACTTAGGGAAATGCACATCAGACATTTTAGAGACTTAACAGTGACCGTATGCGGCCCCGGATGATGAGGATGGAATGGTCGTGTTCGGCTGTGGCATCATCCCAGGAGTCGGCATAAATTATAATCCTGATGGGTGTGTGGCCGGCACAGTCGATGATGATGGTGGTGCTGGGTGTGGGTGTGGGTCCAGTAGGGGGCGACGAGTAGCCAGCTAGTGCGCGTCGTGGCACAAAGCGAGTGGAGGTCTGGACATGGGTGGAGGGTGGGGTAGTATGGGTTGGGGATATTGTAGTATGGGTAGGGGATGATGTAGTATGGATCAGTGAGGGTATAGAATGAGTGGGGGATGGTGTAGAATGGGTGGGGGAGGCTCCTGTAGGTGGCGATAGGGTAGGTGCGGTAGCGATGGGGGTAGGTGCGGTGGGTGCGGAGGGACCTCCAGGAATGCGAGCAAGCACCTAGGACTTCACGGTGTATCGTCCCCGCTTAGCCTTCCCCCTCCCCTTATCACCACTAGGCGATGGGGGGCGGGGCAACTGTCCTCATGACGCTGACATATCTATTTTATAGTACAATTACAAATTAGTGTAAAATCAATAAGTAATCAACATTTAACAGTCTAATCTAAGCAACTATTTTTATAGAACAATAGTTGACAAGTCTTACATTATATTTCATAAGCAAATTTTTAAAATACAATAAAAATAACATAATAGTAAACTTCTTATTCACACTCGGTATCGTCATCTGATTGTAAGTCCGACTCTTCTTCTTCTTCTTGCATTGAGTCATCACTTTGGATTTCTTCCTCTGATGATGCATGCATGGATGCCTGATTACCAATGACCACTTCTTCCCCTTCATTTGCAGATCCCAACATGCCAGTAATATGCTCGACCTCAATTACTTCATTGACATGTGTCGATTCATCCACCTGAAATGGCGTCTCATCCTCTGCATAATCGATTTCTATGCAACCCCTAGGCTTGGTAGTGACTGCAACACACCACCCTCGTTTGTCATTCTTTCATTTGGATAAGGGACATAATAAACTTGTTTTGCATTCTGAGCAATTATAAACGGATCAAACTATTGATATCTTCTATCCATGCGAATGTCCACAGTTCCATACTTGGGATCCACTTTTGTGCCTGTCCTCGATGGATCAAACCAGTTACAATAAAATAAGACTACTTTTTAAGGATAAGTAGTAGTATTGTATTGTAACTCGTATGTGTTTTATGACCCCATAAAAATCACCGGTACCTTCACCCTGTACGACAACCCCGCTATTAATTGTCTTTTTGCCCACGTTCCATTCATCTGTGTGGAATTTGTACCCATTAACAAAGTATGTATGCCATGATGTAACAGAGCTATAGGGCTCATACGCTAAATCTCTCAAGTGTTGATTAGTCACGCTTAACGGCTGTTGATACACCTAAGAATAGGTAAGTCATATTAAATAATTACATTTTTCAAGAGGCAAAATTAAGCTTAATATAGTGTTTGCATCGTCATATTACACTTACTTGTTGCTTGAACCATTCAGGAAAATATGCATGTGTACGAGCAGAACCATCTTGTTCACTTAATTGATTAATTTGAAGGAACATACTGACAAATAAAATGTGTACTATGTGTTAAAGGAGAAATTATAATAACATGTGATACATTATTTCAAAAATAGGTAGTTAAGACTTACTCATGGTATGGTTTCACCTCTGCGCAATTTATCAAGACATGTACATGGGCCGTTGCATACTCCTCATCAGTTAACCAGTAAGTAAGCTCCTTGCCAGCATGACGGCCAGGAAGGTTAAATACGGATAGCATATAAGGATACCTTGCATTATCAGCATCTACCTCGTTCCTAACATGTCTTGGTGCCAACATAAAGTTGTTGAAATAGTGGGAACAGAAATAGGTTGTCTCACGGTGTAAGTAAGACGCACAGATTGATCCTTCCACCCTAGCCTTGTTTTTAACTGATCGTTTAGAGTCGCCCATGAATCTAAGTAATAAAAAACATCGTTGATAAGGCATTATCAATGGTTGCTAATTATTTAAATGTCAAAATATAATAAAATTACCTTTCAAACGGATACATCCACCTATATTGTACTGGTCCACCAAGCCTCGCTTCATATGCAAGATGGACAGGGAGATGTTCCATTGAGTCAAAAAATCCTGGGGGAAAAACCCACTCCATCTTGCACATAATTATTGGAATTTTTTCTTCCATCTTCGTCAGACCATCCGCTCTTAAAGTTGCAGAGCATATATCTTTAAAGAAATGACTGATTTCTGTAAGCGGGTTCGAAACATCTTTAGGGCAAGTGAGTCGAAAGCAATAGGAAGCAGACACTCCATGAATACATGACAATCATGACTTTTCATCCCATGAAGCCTCCCTGTTCATACATCAGCACATCGTGCCAAATTAGAGGAATAACCATCAGGGGTCCTAAGGTCTTTTAACCATCGACAAATTGACTTCGCTTCATTGGCGGTTAGAGTGTAACAAGCTTTTGGTTTGACCATTTTTCCATTAGGCTGCGGCTTCAGCTACAAATCCTTTCGTCTACATTACATAGCAATGTCCATCCTTGCCTTCTCACTGTCCTTCGTCTTGCTAGACACATTCATAACCGTGTTAAAAATGTTGTCAAAGAAATCCTTCTCAATATGCATCACATCAAGGCTATGTCTTAACAGATTATCATTCCAATATGGTAGTTCCCAAAAAATACTTTGTTTTGTCCAGTTATGCCATTCTCCATACCCGGGTAATTTTGACACACCTGCTTCAGTGACTTTAGGAAGATCTCTAACCCGAGCCCAGATTTGTTCAGGAGTCAACAAAAGCGGCGGACCTTCCTCTTCTGTATGATTCTTTTTGAATGTTGGGACGTTTCTTCGGAAGGGATGGTCGGGATCTAAGAACCGACAATGAAAATCAAACCAAGAACTTTTGCCACCATATCTAAGGGTAAAAGCCTTTCCATGTTCCATGCAATACGGGCACGCCAATTTACCGTGGGTCCCCCAACCAGAGAGCATGCCATATGCAGGAAAATCATTGATAGTCCACATCAGTGATCCCTAAGTTTCACTTCTTTGAAACGTCATCAGTCAACACACCATCCCATAACTTCTTCAGATCATCGATCAGAGGCTGCAAATATACATCTATCCCAGCCTTCGGATTAGATGGTCCCGGTATGAGACAAGTCAGAAACATATATGGTTTTGACATGCACATCTCGGGAGGAATATTGTATGGTGTAACAATCACTGGCCAACATGAATATGACGAGACTAATGCCTGAATGTATGGGGTAAAACCATCTGAACACAACCCAAGTCTCACATTGCGAGGATCTTCTGCAAAATCAGGATGAACCTGATCAAAGTGCTTCCAAGCTTCACCATCAGAAGGGTGGCATATGACACCCAGAATTCTTCTATTTTCATTATGCCACCTCATTTGTCCCGTAGTTTGCGTTGATACAAACAGTCTCTGCAACCTTGGAATTATTGGCAGATAGAACATTGCCTTCGCAGGAACTAGTTTCCTCTTACTATGGTCACTACTTTGAACGCTGTACCTGGGTGTCTGACAAAATTTACTTTCTTCCAACGCACTGTCATTTGTCCCAGACTGACTACCATAATATAGCATGCACCCATTTGGACAACAATCAATCCTCTTAGCCCCCAAGCCTAGTTTGGACACCAACCGCTTCGCATCATGATAACTTTTTTGCAACAACTCTTTGAAGGGTGTCACATCTTGAAGCATTTTACAAAAGAACTCCAAACACTGCTCTGGGACATTCCAATTTTACTGGCAAGCTAGAAGCCTAACACAAATTGATAATTTTGAATCTGACGCCCCTTCAAACAATGGCTTATTTGTCTCTAACAATAGATTGTAGAATCTCTGCGTCGATTCATTAGGAGGCTCTTCCATGTCATCAGACTCATCCTTCTCAAAATTCCCATGTTGCCCAAGACCATCATTGACCATCATATGCATTGACTGGAGTTGTTCGACATATTCATCGTGGTAGCCACTGCCTGATGCACCTATTTCAAGATTGTCACCACCGACTTCATTCAAATCAATATCCGGCAACTCCTCACCATGATCAGTCCATATCCAATAATTAGGATTGAACCCACGTCGGTATAGGTGTAACTTCACGTCATCATCACTCAAAACCGCCATACAATTGCACTTTGTGCATGGACATCTAATCCCCCCATCTTCGGCATAATCACAATGTTGCTTTGCTTTGGATATAAACTCCTCAACTCCAGCTACAAATGATTGTTTCAGAAGTCGTCTCCCAGACTCGTTCCTATCATACACCCAACTACGGTTCAAGGGATAATATTCCATCCTTATGCATTTTCAGATAAATTGAAGTATTTTTAAACATGATACTATGACCCCGAACCGCTCCCTTTCCTGAAAAGGTGTGGCCCTATCCCATTCGAGGAAAAACTTTTTCATCACTGTATTATACTAGTTACTCATCACTTCTCATGTCTCATAGCTGACGAAATTTCGGTAGCATCTCCCATCGGTCTCCAAGTACACGACGTGACCGTGGTGAAATACCACAATCAAGTATGGACCCGGAGAACAAAAGAAAATACTTCGACCCGAAATTTAATCAACTATTTCACAAATGACAATCATCGAGTAACTAGTATATCAGTGGAGCAAAAGTTTCTTCCCAAACTGTCCCAATTGGACAATTCAAGATTCAATAAAATGAGCGATACCATGACCACGAGTACACATGCTCAATAATATTGAACCTTGAACGGGAAACTACGGTTTTTCTCAATTACGTATTAACTATATATATACATATACACACACTCTAAGATAAAATAAAACTTCAAGTAATAGAAATAATTTGCATAAAGTTTGACATTATTAGCAATCAATCAAACCAATATTTAAGCAACCATCATAAACAAATCATTAGCAAAAAAAATCACTTACTCTAATCAAAATTTATTAAATTATTCGCCACTCTTTTGATTAAATCTTTATTTTTATACTATTTTAATTTATTCAATCATTTTTATTTGATTATTTAAATTAATTTTGGTGTTATGTAATTATTAAGTTATTACTTATTTAAGTTTATTATTGTTGAAAAAATAATAATTATACTTATATATTTAACTATTTTCATATTCTATTTTTTACTTATTTAATCGTTAATGTTTTTAATTATTTAATCAATCTAATTTTATAGTTATGCAAATATTTTAAAAGATTTCGTCATCCACGCTTCCCGATGAGTCATGAGCAGATATCCCCGATGCACCATTAACAGATATTCTGGATGCGGCATGTGTAACTATTAACTTATTTGTGAGATGAATGATTTAATTAACTTCTTAATTAATTACACATTATTTTTTAATTATTTAAATAATTAATACATTTTGTTATCCGTTAAATACTTAATTCATTATTCCAAATCGCGCTTAATTAATCAATGAACATGAGTTATTGCCATATATGCTCCATCACAGCTTCAGGTGGAGGAAAACGATTTTACTAATTCTCTAATGTTATCTACACTAAATCTTAGCAACACTAAATTTTGTCCTTACGATTTTATTATATTAAGGAAATACATTAAGTTTATTACGCATTTGACAGAAACAAACATACCGCATTTAGTAACTTTACATGCATGTAATACAACTAATTAATTGACAAAAAAACCCACACAAATTAATAACTATACACACACTAGACAAATATTTTTATAATAAATAAATTAAATACATGCACATAATACAACTAATTAATTAAAGCAGTATCATTCACTGAAATAAAATATACCAACAAAGACACAAACAACACATGTTGTTTAAAAAAATATATAAGACCATAAACAGGCATAAAAAATTCAATGTACTGCAATGGATGCCGGGAGTTGCTGCCGGAGGAAGCTGGTGACTCTGAAACAATGCAAAAAAAAAAAATACCCTTTTAGAATCCAAACCAATAATCAGAAAAATGAGAAAATCTAATAAAAATAAAAAAAATGGAAATGAAATTAAAAAAGGGATGGTGGTGGTTCTGTGCAGAGTGGTGGTGGTGCACAGCGGTGGTTAAAGGTGGTGCTAATAAAAATAAAAATAAAAAATGAAAATTAAAAGGGAATCCATACCACAAAGAGGTGGTGGTGGTGCTGGTGGTGGTGGCGCCGTGGTAGAGAGGGAAGAAGAAGACGGCGCGGTGACAGTGGCACGATGGTGACAGGAACAGTGGTGGTGGTGGCGTGGAAAGCGAGGTGGGCATGGTGGCAGCGACGTAAGAGAGAGGGAGGCACGGTGGTGACAGAAAGCGGTGGTGGAGAGCGCGGGGGAGACAATACTGGTGCGAAGGAGAAGCAGAGAGAAAGGAGAGAAGAAAGAAAAGAGAAAAGTGAGGGAGAAGAGGGTTTTCGGTGGATTTGAGGTCAAAATTTCCGACGGCCAATTTTAAATTACCGATGGCTTTTTCCATCGGTAATTCAAAAATACATTTATCGACGAAAATGGTCGTCGGTACTGTGAACACCCCATTTTGACCGAGTCTCTTAGTCTTCACTCAAAATTTCAAAAAATAATAAAATAAAAATTGCAAAGGAAATAAAAATAATAAAAAGATTTTTTTAATTGGGCCAGGCCAGTTAAACCCATTTCATCCTCCTCCAACAAACCCTAGCAACTACTTTATTTTGAATTTGAACCTAGTTTTTTAATCTTGACAGATTTTTTTAGGATAAGATCAGAAGGAATTCTTATTATAAGATCACAATAGGGGGGGTAAATCCCTTAATTTTAGGCAAACAAGGCTCGGCAATTTCGATTAGATTTCAAACTAGAGATGAAATTTTTAATCTTTAACAGATTTTTAGGATCAAAATGGGAACAAATTCGCATTATAAAAATCACAATAAGAACGCAGAGAGGAGGGGGGATTCGGAACAGAAACGAGAGCAAAAAAAGAGAAAAGAACCAGAGAAAAATTTCAGAAAAAAAAGACAACAACAGTTGGAGCACTAAAAAATGTTCTGAATATAGAGTGATACAGAGAGGAGAGAAATAAAAAACACGGAGAGGGAGGTGACTCTGCTTACACTCATTCGTGACCATCGCGATGCCGCCATCCTCCGGGAACAGCATCACTGTGCGCAGCGCCTCAGGCCCACCGTGCAGCACTGTTACGCATCCCTCATCTCGGATCTAGCTCTGTTCTGTTGACCCTTCTTGTCCCTGTCCCTTCGCGATCACCACACGCCGCTACAGAGCGTTGTGACACCGCCAACATCCCTGCCTCGCGTCGCCATCAGTCGCACCTCGCTGGCCGGATCTCGTCTCCGCTACCGTTTCCTTCGCAGATAGGCTCAGATCCGCGTATGTCTCAGTCGCAAGTTTTTTCGTGAGTCTCACGATCGTCCCAAACCAAATCACGGCCACCCACCTCTCTTTGCTCTCACGTGTAACACCCTACTTTTTATTTTCCGATTTTTTTGAGTAAAAATATTTTCGCTGTATTAACTGGTATAAATGTATTTATTTATATTTTTATCCGAGTTCATGGAGATTGATTTTTATGAAATAAAAACCATATTCATACTCTATCTTAGGGTAGAAGCTTACGATAAAAATTTGGGTTGAAAATTCAGACGGAACCCGGTTTGCGTTTTCACTGACAGTATAATTTTACTGGGCAGAAAACCAAATTTTGACTCGTGAACGAAATGGTTTATATTTAAATCATATTTCTAACGAGTTTTGTTGTTTTGAAAATTTTCAACCGAAAATAAAATATTACGCTTTTTACGGGCGTAAAACCCTAATCGGGAAACCGACGGAGTCGAGAAGGGAAGTGCGGAGACCCGTCAAGAGATCGGGACAACGAGTATGGAGGATGAGTCACCAAGCATTTATGAGCATTAAATGCAAGTAATCATGACATTTAGGTAAAAAGACCAAAATACCCCCAAGCTTTCGCGGGTATTAACAAGATGCATCTACGCACTCTTAACCACTCATTTTACGTGGTTGAAAACCTCCCACATCTCTCCAATTTCGTTCATCCACCTCCAATAAATCTTACCTATTTCATTTTGCTTTCGTTTCATTATTTTCCTCTCAAAAACCGAAATCGGGTAAACGACGGAGCCACGTACGGAATTTCCGGGAACCGCTATCGGATAAGATCGGTGACTCATGAGTGAGTCACTTTGTGTGGCCCAAAATCAGCCACACCTCCATCAAATGTGAGCCACACATTTAATAACCATAGTTAAGCAAAGTAACCCTAGTTAAGTTAATTATTAACTATGGTTAAACTTATATTAATTAAATAATCACAAAACCCATTAAATCAATTCCTTATAACCAAACAAAGCCTAAATCTAGCCTATAAATACCCTCCAAACCGTGGCCTCCCTCACCATTTCACTCATCTTCTTCATTCTCTTCATCTTCCCCACCAACTAAGTTACAAAACCCTAAGAACACCGAATTCCCACCAAACATATGACCCTCTTCCTTTATGAAACTCGGAAAACACTCAACATAAAAGTTGTTCCTATTTCTCTCTTATTTCCAACAAGCTAAAGATCATCAAAAACGGATAAGTGTATTGGGAGATAGGATCAAAATACCGAAACTGCCCAGAATTCTCAGCAACCCACGAAACATCATAAATAAGTCCCTTTTCACCCCTGTTATGATCCGAACCAAATGAAACCTTCAACACTAAAGTTTTTCCTTTTCTTCTTATCTTTCTATCCAGCCAAAGTTCGTAATTTTTGGATGAGTATATTGTGAGATACACTCACAATACCATCACACCCTCAAGCTGTCCAATTTTCAACATAGTGAAGGTTGATCATTTTCTTCATTTCTTCAATCTTCAAGAGGTAAAAGCTCATCTCCTTGATCATATAAGATTTCATATTCATGTATTTCTCATTTTATGCCATGAATCATATTTTTCCATTCCTAGATCTAGAACTTCAAATAATTCTAGAAAATGGTAGAAAAATCATAAAACTGTGAAACCAATTTCTATGATCTAGTTATGATCCCTCCTTTATTTATACAAGAGCATGTGATCAAAATCATTTTCCTTCCCTATTAACCATTAATGGCCGAACCTAGGTAGGAAAATGGGTTTGGTGTTTTGTTGTTTGTTTTGAATGTTATTACTTGACTTAAGTTCTATAATACATGTATAGCTTAAATCCAAGAGCTTAGGTCCAACAAAAATCCCTAGCTTAAATTCCTAATATGGGCCGAAACCCTAACCCTAAAGGTTAGAGGATTTTGTTTCAAATTTTAGTCTTGTAATAAGTAATCTATGTTAGTTAAGACTCTAGTAACTAGGATCCAAAAGATGGCATTGAGAAGATAATCCTAAACCTATTTTCTAAGTCTTGGCCGAACCTAGCCCTAAAGTGTCATAGATGGTTGTTAGTTGATTAATTATAGTTATGTTGTTTGAATGAAGGTGGTTGTGTTAACTCGTGATGGGATAACGAGGATCGTCGTGTACGTGTTTCTGGTGCTAACTCAGGTGGGGAAAAGAATCAACCTATCGTCGGAATCGATAAGTAGTGGATTATATGATAATTGTGTAGGGCGACCTAAACCCTACTAGTAGTCGAGTAATCGACAAGACCAAAATCCCATTGGAAACCTTTTCTGTAAAACCAATGGTGATTCGGGGATTGTAGGTTTATCGACATTAAGTTGATTTTAAGTATTTGAGGATGTTTGATTTTATGTTATCAAATTTACTGTGATACGCTGGTTGAGGTATTCCATCTGCATGTGACGTATTATTTCGGTGTTTGAATATTTATTTGATATTGAGATATTTGAATATTTTCTGATGTTATGTTATGCATGATCTGCCTGTTTTTAAATATTGTGCTTAGATGATTTTTTAAGTAAGGATATGTGTTGTTCGGGAGATGATTGTTTGGGTGACAGAATGAATTGACTTAGAGGTGCTTAGCTAAATTAAATTATCTAAATGAGGAGATGTGACATAGAATGCAGGTGGAGGTTGTGAGGAAGAGTTTGAGGTACTAGGTTGCTATTGATAAAAGTCAGTGAGAATCATATCGTGCTTATGCACTATTTCCTATGAGAGATTAGGGAATAGGGGCGCACCGAGTTATTATTTATTATATGCTTATGTGCTATTTCAAATGGGGAAATAGTGACGCATATCGTGCTTATGCACTATTTCCTATGAGTGATTAGGGAAAAGGGGCGCACTGAGTTATTATTTATTATATGCTTATGTGCTATTTCAAATGGGAGAAATAGTGATGCATATTGTGCTGATGCACTATTTCCTATGAGTGATTAGGGAATAGGGGCGCACCGAGTTATTATTTATTATATGCTTATGTACTATTTCAAATGGGGGAAATAGTGATGCATATCGTGCTTATGCACTATTTCCTATGAGAGATTAGGGAATAGGGGCGCACCGAGTTATTATTTATTATGTGCTTATGTGCTATTTCCAATGGGGGCAATAGTGACGCATATTGTGCTGATGCACTATTTCCTATGAGAGATTAGGGAATAGTGGCGCACTGAGTTTTGATCCTAAATAGTTCTGGACTACTGACTAATGTGATAGGAATAAAGATGGCCACATCAGTATAAAAGTTTAGTTATATTAGATTGGGGTAGAGGATGATACATTATTTTGAGGATGATTTGTTAGTTATGTATGTTGATTGTCTGTGACAATTACTGTATAATTTACTATTACTCTTTTCCGCTTTTTGATGATAGAACTGTTTCTTATTCCCTGTATCTTTCGGTGTGTTGTATTTTATTTCCGATGTGATCGCATTTCGAGAAGACCCGATGGAGGAACCAATTGCTGAGGAGTTAATTAGATGGAACTCCGTATGAACCGGATGCTGGAGGTCGAGCTGTGATTCAAGGCGATTAGAGTATAGACATTATGGCTAGTGTGTCTAAAGAGTATTTACATTTCCGCTAAGTATGTCTGTAGTGAAGTTTATGCCCCGAGAGGATCCCACTCGAGAGGATACCCACAACAGTGTTTTGGTAATGTAATAAATAAACATGTGTGTATTATGTAATATAGTTTTGGTGTGTTTTATATTTGTAGAAGTTATATGATTATTAAATAAGTTTTAAATTTTTACGTATTTTCAACGATAACCGCGCGATTAAGTAAATTAATAATAAGGTTTTAATGTAATAATACAATGGGGCACAACGGGGTGTCTCATCACGCGTACAGGTGAAAGGAAAAGGATGGTGCTCCTTTTTGCTATTAAACGTATTCTGGTAGTGTTTTACTTTTATTTCACTTTTGTTTGTTTGTTTATTATTATTTATTCAAGTAAGGATTAATTTAAATAAATAATTGGTGTCATATATATGCTTTTGACCCAAATTAAATGGGTTTCATCAGATTTGGAAACGGTCTGGGCTCACAAATTTTTGTGAAATTGAATCTGACTTTCTTTTGTGTTCTTTTTATGAAATGTTTATTTTAAAATAAATAAATTAAAAATATAAAAAAGAAAAAACTGAAAAAATAATTTTGGGGATTGTTATGTGAGAGGTTTCACACTCAATTTCTTAAGATGCGCGATATCTATGCGGATGTATATGCCATGTTCTATCTCACTTAGAAGTTTTCGATAGAGATAAAAGATAGAAAATAATAAAAATAAATAAATAAATCTTTTTTTTTTAAAAAAAAAGAAACCTTTTCACAAAAATTTAAAATAATCCAACAAATAAAATATTTTCTACAAGAACTAAGTGGCTTTGAATTTCCCATAGAGGCAGGGAATACGTAGGAGCGGGATCGATCATCTCGTCAAGCCAAAATTATTTTTTTCCATTATTTTTGTGTTCCTTTTTTAATTTGTTTAATGTGGATAATTAATTAATAATTTGTTTAATGTTTTTGGGTTGCTCTATGACAAGTGTCATGCTCAGTCCCCTAGCTTTGAGGTTGCTCTATGGACTTACGTGCTATGTCCAGCCTCATTTAGGATTTATCAATAATATTTTTAAAATTTTTTTTAAAATGCAAAAAAATAATAATAATAAAGAAACATAAAAATAAAAAAATATTAATAAATAAATAAATTCTTCCTTGTAAATATTTTTGGGGTAAGCAATAAATAATTTAATTTCGTGCAATTTATTTAAGGTATCATTCTTAGAATGAGTGATGTAGGGTGCTTAACACCTTCCCTACTCGTAACCGACTCCCGAACTCAACTTGGTTCCTAAGACCGTTTTTTTTTCAAGGGTTTTCCAATTTTTCCTAAATTAAATAAAATCGGTGGCGACTCTACTTTTTCTTAAAATCTCTTTTTATCGTCGTCCTTGTCGTAACTTTTGGTTGCGACAGATGGCGACTCCACTGGGGAATTTTCGAGAGTCAAGCCTAAGTAATGAATTATGCATTTTGGTATTTATTGTTTACCCCTTTTATTGTTTTCTTTTATTTTTTGTATATATTTGTTTCCTTTTTGCTTTAATAATTATTTTTTACATTAGGATAGAAGACCATGATATTTTTATTTTATTTCGTTTGCTTGTCAAGCAGGTTCAAGTAGTTATGTATTAGGATTGTACAGGTTTGTATGCCTCCAGCACACACAACACCGGCACTCATTTTCACACACTTCCAGCTCTATACCCGAGCTTGTGGGACCATAAGGATTAGGTGGTGACCCAGTATTGTCATTGAAGGCCATGTGCCTCTCTGATATTTGTTGACTCACTACTCGGATTGTTACTAGTGCCATGGACTAGTCATCCTGGAGGGTTTATCCCTACTTGTGATTAGGTTCATGAACTAGGTCCTTGACAAGGGCAATCTGGGGACCATGACCTTTAGAAGTCTAGACACATCCTAAAGTTTACACTCCTAAATTGACTCAGTGGCCGCTCGACTTAGAAGTTGTCATCATAGGTACCCTTGATTAGGCCCTACCTCTTAAGACAATTGGAGGCGTACCATATCTCTCTTGTGTTTTTCTATCCATTTACTTATTTATTTATTTTTACTTCATTTCCCTTTGTGTTTTAACTAATGAATAATAAATAAATAAAATACATATTATATATATATATTTTTTATTTTTATTTTTTTAAAAAAATAATATATATTTTCTTTTAGGTGATTCTCCTTTGCAAAAGAAAGAATTCATGGTTTTTCGAAGCATACTTTTATCTTTCTTAATGTTAAATAATAATGACAAGAAAAATTGTATGTATATATATATATATATATATATATATATATATATATATATTAAAAAAGGGGGTTACTGATTAGAATAATTGACGATTTTTCGTAACAGAGCTAAAAACACGAATTTGTGGGTTCGAGAATCATTGCGCGGCCTAAGAAAGACAATACCAATCAAACCCGAGTTTACAACACAAGATCCCGGACCAGGATGGCTGCCAACAATCCTGAGACAGGAAGGAACTTGAGTTTAGAAGTAGACGAAGTGAGGGGAAGGGTGACTGAAATCTCTGAAACTCAAGCAAGGTTGGAGGATATACTACAGGATATGAGGGAATCTCTTAGTAGGCTTAGTGCAAATAGAAGTGGAAACGAAGATGACCCACATGTGAGCGTACAGTCGGCCCTCTCCATGGTAACGACGCCAATGTTTTCAAACATAAACCATAGCTTTACTCATGGAATGTCGGGTTACACGGAACCCATAGTAATCCCCATCGGGGAAGGATATCGCCCCATCGAGAATGTGTATCATGAGGCTGCTGGCTATATATGGGAAAAACCTCATGCATTCATTCCTGAACAATCAAGAGGAGTCCAGTTTGGACCCGATAAGATGAAGGAAGAGTGGATGGAGAAGGTAGAAGAACAAATAAAAGAGATCAAGGGCTTAAATAGTTATGGCCTTCTCAAGATTGAAGAACTTTGCCCTGCCACAAATGTCGTGATTCCTAAGGATTTCAAAATTCATGATTTTTCCAAATATGACGGAAGTGGGAACCCACGATTCCATTTGATTAGCTATGCCACCAAAATGGCCATCTGGTCTAAGGATGACAAGTTCCTCATTGGCTTTTTCCAAGAAAGTTTGACCGGAATCGCACTAGAGTGGTACCTTCAGTTAGACGATTCTAAGATCTCTCGGTGGACAGAATTAGCCGATTTGTTCATGGATCAATACAAATTCAATTTGGACATAGCTCCGATCCGTGAACAGTTGACTACAATGTAGAAGAAGAGTGATGAATCCTTCAAACAGTATGCACAAAGGTGGAGGAGTTTGGCTGCTCAGGTTCAGCCGCCGCTGATGTTGTCCGAAATGTGCTCACACTTTTTGGGAACCTTGGGATCCCCCTTTATCGGAGCAATGGCAGGAGTAGCTTATAGGGATTTCTCTGACTTGATTGTTGCAGGGGAAAGAATTGAAATCCTAGCCAGAGCTGGGAAATTGCCAACTGACATGGAAGGCAGTGCATCCAAGAAGGGGTTCCAGCCCAAGAAGAAGGAAGCAGAAGCAAATTATGTGCAAACACCAGCAAAACTTTGGACCTCGACATGTCCCTTCATACCCAAGGTACCAAGCACCATATCATACCCAAACACCATTTTACCCACCTCAACAAGCCTCGCCAACCATCACCCAGCCACAAAACCAAATAAATAACATCCCTACCCCTCAACCATACAACCCCACTCGCCCAACATATACTCATTATCCACCTGCACCTCAACAAAACCATCCAAGCTACCCTCGACCTCGCTCAAATTTTCCAAATCAGGGACATTCCCAATATCAAAATCTGCCTCCTTTCCCAAGACTGTCTATCTCCAATGCGATTTGTTCAAACAACTATTTGATCGTCACCTAATCGCTAGAAACCCTGTACGGCCTATGGAACCATCTTTCCCTGCTTGGTACAATCCAAACTTGACTTGAAAATATCACATGGATGCCCTGGGACATTCCATTGAAGAATGTGAGGCCTTCAAGACAGCAGTAAGAAAATTGATTGCTTGTGGAAGATTGGGTTTCGAAGAAGATTCTGGGCCTAGCATTGTTAATAACCCAATCCCAAACCATAATGAGGGAAATAGCGTGAATAACTTGGAAGTGAAAGGGCCTCGAGTCAAGAAGGTTTTGGAATTGCGAACCTTGATGCAAGAAGTATTCGCAGGGCTCAAGAAAGCAGGATATGATATTGTTGCACCGGTGAAGCTGATTGGGGAAAAAGAGAAGTATGATGGTGATTTAAGTTGTGATTATCATCATGGGCAGGCAGGGCATGATATCGAAACTTGTTGGGACTTTAAAGTCCGAGTCCAAGGATTACTTACCTTGGGGGTGATCCAAGCTAGGCAAGGTACAACTGAAGAAGTTAATGTGGTTGAAAAAGTGCTCCGGATACCACCTATGAATGATGCGCCGGCGCCAGAAAAAATGATTGTAAAGGTGAAAAAGCCAAATCATTTTGCTTATAATGATACACACGTTGTACCATGGAATTATGAACAGAAAGTTGAGCTAGTAGGAAGGGCAGGAGAAACTTCGAAGGCTTAGGTTACTAATGTTGTGAGAATTGGAGGCAACACAAAAAGTGGGCGATACTATGACCCGATAGAAGAAGAAGCAAGGAAGAATACCAAAGATGAAGGAAAAGAGAAGGAAGAAGAAGAAGAAGAGTTCCTAAAGATCATGAAGCAGAGTGAATACGATGTGATGGAGCAATTGAAGAAAACACTGGCAAGAATATCCCTTTTGTCGCTTGTCCTCACATCAGAGATGCATCGTAAGGCATTATTCAAGCTGTTGAATGAAGCTTACGTTAATCGTGACGCCACGCCAGAGAATGTAGTAAACATGGTGGATCCGGTGAGGCGGATCAACATGATCAATTTCTCGGAAGACGAGGTGTTTTTGAAGTTTAGAGGTAGTCCTAAGGCACTCCACATTACCCTAAGGTGCAAAGGATTTGTGATTGCGAAGGTGCTTATAGATGGTGGCTCGGCATTGAATGTGATTCCGTTGTCCACTCTAGAGCAGCTAAACATAGGCTTGACGGATTTGACACCCCAAGAGATGATTGTGCGAGCCTTTGATGGGACAGCAAGAGGGATCTTAGGGGAAATAACTCTGCCCCTCGAAGTAGGGCCTAGTTATTTTTGTGTTCTCTTTCAAGTCATGGAGATCCAGCCAGCTTATACCATGCTCCTAGGAAGGCCTTGGATTCATGAAGCTGGTGTTGTTCCATCAACATTGCATCAGTGTCTGAAATATATTCAGGATGGGGCTGTAATTACCATCCGCGGTGAAGAGGAAATCATGCTTTCAAAGCCTGTTTCGGTACCATATGTAGAAAGTGCAGAGCAAGTCGAGGATGATTCCCTACGTAGTTTTGAAATGCTGAAGCCAGAGAGTAAGAAGGAGGAGCTGCCAATGCAAAATGTGAATGAAGTGGAAGTCCGTATAATGGAAAGGAATGGGTATCAGAAAGGAAGAGGCCTAGGGGCAAGCCTCCAAGGGATCCCTCAACCGATTGCAGCAGTTACAAGAGATGGAAGACATGACTAGTATACAATCCTTCTATTGCGGATAATATGAAGTACCTTACTCTCAGAGGCAAGAAAGAAGAAATAATGGTTTTTAATTATATCCCTCACTTGACAGATACTTTTCTCAGCATCAACTAAAGTGATCTCGCCAAAAAAGTTGACTTCCCCTTATTTTACTATCGTTGCACTTGAAGAGGAGCAAGCAAGAAACCCCGTTATTTATCTCTCTGCGACAATGAGGTCCTTGGCAATTGGCAGTCTGAACCATTTATTGATGTTATTTCCATGAAGTAATTACCTTTTTGTATCTCGTATAAACTGATGTTTACTTTGGTTGAGAAATGAATAAAATGAGTTAGTATGATTTTTCAGCATTTTTCTTGGTGTCTTCCTTTCCCTACCCTTTATCTTATATCGATTGCGCTTCATTTATTCAATAATATCCTTGCCTATATTTCTCTTGTTTCAAACATCTTTCAGGAACCTCACCACCGTCGAAGGTTTGTCTCACAAAAGGAACCTTGAAACCTCATTTACTGATTCCCTTGCGGCTGTGGACGAAGACGATTCTGGGATTAGTAAGGAAGAAGAAGCCATTGAGGAATTTACAAAGATGATAGAGCGCTCAAAAAATGGGTTCACTTCAAATGATGAAGTTACACTAGTGGAAAATATACATTAGACGGTAAAGGTTTACGTCAGTTAACCAAAAGCTAGACGTTAAAAAGGAGGCGGTGGCAGTTTTGTAAATATCAGGCTTCATTAATTCAATTTTAACGTCAGTTGTTTTAATGATTGACGTTAAAAGTGAAGTGACTCACTTTTAACGTCATTTCAATAAAGAACTGACGTTAAAAGTGAACATTTTAACGTCAGTTCGATAAAGAACTGACGTTAGAAGTAAGTCTCTTCACTTTTAACGTCAGTCCCTATATCAACGGACGTTAAAAGTTATTTTAATAATTTTTTTTATCTAGTATACGATTCCTTCCGCATTGCCTTCCTCAAAGTTTCAGTTTCACATGAATTGCTTTGATGTTTTGTGTTTCTGTTTTGAAAACTAAAATATATGTGCGAAGTATAAGTTGAATCAATAACCCAAACCGGATCTCATTCATGAAGTGTAATACTGATCGATCGATCGAGAAGATTGAAAGGGTTTAAAATCCTATAAAAAGTTACATTGAAAGGGTTTAAAATCCTATAAAAAGTTACATTGAAAGGGTTTAAAATCCTAAACATTAAAGCTACATCCCATCAGAGAGTTTTATGAAATATATGCCAAAGGGAAAACTATATATACTCCGAAGACCTCAGAAAACTGGGGGGCATGAGAGAGCTCAAGAGAGAGGCAAAAACAGGTGCACTAGATCTGTTTCAAGCAAAGGCAGTGGTTCCAGAGACTTCCAAGACGGTCACTTGCTGCCAAAGCTGAGGTTTTGGAACTGTGACCCCCGAGCACCTGATTAGCCCTCCAGCAGCTGATTCTCCGGAAGGTGATAAGGTGAGCAACTCACATAATGTAATTTACTCAGACTTATCACCCATGTAATGTAATTTACTCAAACTCGGAAGTTGTTTGACCATTAAGACAAAGACCTTTGAGTCTAGGAATAGGAAGAAAGAGTGATGAAGTTAATCTCCACGGCAGAGCCATATTGTGAAGCAGAAAATTAAAAGGATGGAAGGAAGCTATTTATAGGAGCAGGGGATGAAGTTACTAAGCTATTCTGATTTTATTGAAAACTTGCCTATAAACTTAATGCTCATTAAGAGGATTGAGTTACAAGGTGCATGGGTAAGTAGCACAGTACAGTCAAAGGAATGAATGTTTTTGCAGATATCTATACACTTTTTACGTCAGTTTTTTTAAAAAACTGACGTTAAAAGTGTTTTTAAATAAAAAATATTATTTGTTAACGTCAGTTTTTTATACAACTGACGTTAAAAGTTTTATTTTTACTTCAGTTAAATAAATAGCTGACGTAAATAATCCTATATATTATAAAACGTGCAGAATGAATATTGGAAATAATGTAATTAATATCACGGGAACTTGCAGTCATCAATTAAGTTGACATTAAAAATGAGGTGGTGGGTAAACTATTTTGCGTCGGTTCTATAAATAAGCGACGTAAATAATTATGAAACTCATTTCATTGGTTGTCATGTCCCTGTTGTCCCTCTTAACGCGAGATCACTCCATATAGTACTGCAGTTTATTTCTAAACCTTTTTTATACAAGTTTATTTTTAATTTTTATTAATTAGCTTGAATTAGTAAACAAATTATTGTGCAAATTAAAATAAATAAACACTTAACATAAAACAAGTTATATGTATAATCAAATCGTATGACATTGAAGCGATTCATAAGTTAAAATTACATGATTAAAAGATAAAAAATTTCTGCAACATAGCCCTAAAATATAAAAAAGTTTCTGCATCAACATCATTTTCTTCTCAGTCCTGTCATCAGAAACTCCAATGGATGCATCACCTCCCTCACTTGAATTCCAAGATGCAAAGTAAATCCTCAGTCACTAGCAGCGAAAGCAAAGTGAAATGGATCTTTGCATCTTTCTTCTTGATGGAGTTCGTTGATGCATCATCTTGAATCCACAATCACTTGCTTCCAAAGCAAAGTGAAAGGGATGACGGGGATGAAATAAAGTGAGAGAATCACATTACGTGATTCACCCAACCTTAATATCCATGCAATGTAATTTACTCAAACTCAGAAGTTGTTTGACCATTAAGACAAAGACCTTTGAGTCTAGGAATAGGAAGAAAGAGTGATGAAGTTAATCTCCACGACAGAGCCATATTGTGAAGTAGAAAATTAATTAAAAGGAGATGGAAGCTAGGAAGCTATTTATAGGAGCAGTGGATGAAGTTACTAAGTTATTCTGATTTTCTTGAAAACTTATCTATAAACTTAATGCTCATTAAGAGGATTAGGTACAAAGGTGAATGGGTAAGTAGCACAGTAGTCAAGGGAATGAATGTTTTTTGCAGAAACTAATAAACCTTTAACGTCCGTTGTGTAATACAACTGACGTAAGAAGTTGTGAGTGTTTTTAACGTCAGTTTCTTAATACAACTTACGTTAAATATATGACCTTTAACGTCAGTTATTACTAATAACTGACGTAATAAGTGTAAGAGTGTTTAACGTCAGTTTATTAAGACAACTGACGTTAAATATATGATCTTCAACGTCAGGTTTTACCAAAAACTGACGTAAAATATTGTTTTATTTTAATTATAACGTTTACCCCCGCGCGCCTCCTCCACTTCTCTACGTCTTTTCTCTTTTCATCACGCTCAACCTTCACTCTCGCTCTCACTCTGCCCTAATCGCGAGCTCATCTCCACCGCAACCACCGCGAGGGCTTCTTCGCCACCACCGTGAGGTACACTCTTAACCCCTAACTCTGTCTTTCCCGCTCCTTCTTTGCAATAACTTGACATCTCTCTTTCCCCTGGCCTTCCCGCGCACTAACTCTCCTTGTCCCTTTGCTCTCAGTAACCACATCGAACGTTGGCCACCACTCGAGCTTCCCCCCCACCACCACGCGAGCGCCTATTTCTGGTGAGTCTTTAATTAGGGCACATTTTTTATTCACGGTTTTGAGTGCATGCATGTTGCTCTGCTGGTTTGAAACTGTAGTCTCAGTAGTTGAAACTTGAAGCTGTGAGTTTGAGTTGTTTGGAATGTCTCTATTTTTGGTTTTGAGTGTATGTTGAAACTGTAGTCTCAATAGTTGTAACTTTAAACCGCGAGTTTGAGTTGTTTGGAATGTCTCTATTTTTTGTTTTGAGTGCATGTTGCTCTACTGGTTGATCTGTCACGGCCGTGATGCTCATCACGGCTAGGCCGTGATCAGTTCTGCCTATGAGGGTCGCGGTTGATTGCACGTTACGGCCGTGATGGACATCACGGCCAGGCCTTGACCAGTGCTTGGCAATCTTCAAAAACTATAGTTTTCAATCTCCCGTATTGTCCTTATATTGGATATATAGATGTTTTGTATATCTACAGGACCTATCTAGTTATTTTTATTTATACTTCTGTATTTTTTTTTGAGTTATAACCTATGTTAATACATATATATTGTTTTTGAACAGGCATACATATGGATCAGTCAGATAGCACACATGCACGGGAGGACACTGTGGGGGTTTCGCAGGACCCGATCACGCCTACGCCTGCTGATTCTAGTGTAAGTTTACATGCATGGTAATACTATCTTTAGTCCTTCTTGTTAATGTAAGTTTATAATGTTACAACCCTCTATTTTATCTTTTTTTTTTGTCCATACAGACATCACAGGCTCATAGGAAACGGGGTAGAGGAGCCACCTCGTTGAAGAAACTAGATAAGGACAGGCAGAGCGGACAGAAGCTTGAGGTGTCCTTCGATGCTAATCTAAATGCCCAGGGACCCCTTGCTAAAGAATTTAATAAGTGGGTGTTTCTACAAGCGAAGCAGCACGTAAGCATCAACTACAACCACTGGAATGACGTTCCACAGATCGTTAAGGATCAGATTTGGGAGGCTATCACGGTATTTTACCTTTACATTCGTTTGATTTACATTATTAGATAATTATCCGAGTTATAATCCATCCAGATGTTATATATGTATCTAATGTGTAGGTAGCTTGTACTGTGCCAAATGACGAGGATCATCGTCATAAATGTATGAAAATGACATCAAAGCGTTGGAATGGGTTCAAGCATGATCTTACCAGGTACTATCTATCTGGGAAGAAGCGGCTTGATAAAATGTTCTCGGATTATCCCTGGATTGATCAGGATACTTGGGATATGTTTGCAGGAGTCGACGGGATGAAGAATTTCAGGTTGGTTGATTAAGTTAATTTTGTATGCTTATTATAGATCATTTAACTATATTTAATTATGTGTTTTTGTTTGAATAGGCTAAGGCAAATAAGGGTCGGCGAGAATCGGGCGAAGAACGTCCACCGCCACACCATGTCTCGGGGTGGGTACCATACTCGGATCCAGCAGAGATGATGACGGATAGGGTGAGGCGAAGCGGGAAGAGCACTCTGCTAGGATTGAAAGAGGAGAGGTGCCGAGGGCACACCATCAAGTCCTCCGTCGGACATCGACCGCGAGGATGTCCGGTTAGCCTTTTGCATGACAAAGGCGGGATCTTTTAAAGATGATGCCACTCATGAAGTGGCGAGATAAGATTGTAAGTAAATAATTAACTTGATTTCAATTGATATTTGTATAGATATTTACAACACTTTTCACATGCACGTTTTTTCATTTTTTTTCATTGTAGATGGATCCTAAAGCAAAATCCTCCCGGGCGCATTCGTCCCTTCTCGGATGGCGGGACGTCTTGATGACCTGCTCTAGGCAAGAAAGACCATCCTGGTCGGGTTCTCGGTGTTCCGGGAACGTGACCATCAAACAATATTATGGCAAGTCTGGTTCACGAAAGCGGGTGGTCAATGAAGCATCAATTTTGGTGACATTACTCAAGACCTCATGACCAACCTAGATATTACAACACATCTGATGCAAGGCTTAATAGCCAACCCAGAATTCAAGCAGGCGCTTGCCAGAGAGCTTTCCTCCGTCGGTACATCCCAGGACACCGCAAGGCTTGCCAACGCTTCACATGTGAGCACAAAAGAGAGTTTTAGTATGGCACATGTGGAGGACGATGAGTTGGCAGCTAGGGTGCGGGAGTTGGAAGTCCAGCGCCATGAGCATGAGTTGGAAATGAAAAGGCGTGAGCTTGAGTTGGACTCCAAACGACGTGAGCTCGAAATGTTAGCAAAGGTATTTATTCATTATTAATGTCCAAATTAGTCAAATAATTACTGGTGTTTTTTTTAATTATCAAAAACTTATATATTTTATTTTTCATAAACTGAAGGCCAAGTCGACGTCGGTGTCGCTGTCACCTATCACTCGTTTGTTCTCACTTGGTGAGGATTATGCGTATGAGATTTTTGAATGTCTATTGGATCACGATGGATGGGTGGCACGCCCAGATCAACAGAGGATATTTTCCTTCGTTGGTGACGATCTCGGGAACGCCTGCAGAAATAACGTCTGGATGAACAGCAATGTCATTAGTATCTGGTGCACGTAAGTTAATTTTAATTTTATAACTTATTTATTTTTGGTATTTTTCCATTTAATAATTTATTTTAATTTCAATATATATATTATGTAATTAACATCCACACCCTTTTCATATCTTAGGTATCTCCATCGTCTTCAGCTTGATAAGGGCGTTGCATTAGTTTACGGTTTCTTAGATCCGTCAATCCTTCTGCCCGAGTTCTTTGCTGGCGATGCATTGAGTAAATACATAGGGAAGTTGTTGGGAGACAATCCGAAAGAATTTTATCTGGCTCCCTACTGTATGGATGACCATTGGCAGTTGTCGGTACTTCACCCGTCTAGGCATACTGTCATATTCTTCTGCTCTCTCCACCATGATCCGCCACCGAAGGTGGTGGAAGCTGTAAATATGTAAGTAACTAAAATTTAATTTAAGTTTTAATATCAGTTGTTTTTATTTTATTACACACATGATAAATGAGTTTGTTAATTGATCGACATGATTATTTGTTTATGATAGCGCGCTGAAGGTGAGTAGCATAAGTTGCGCCAACGGGAGAAGTAGGACTTCTAAGGCTAAAGCAAATCCTGTATGGAACATCCTCAAGGTTTGGTAGTTTATTTATCAAATAATTATTATTATAATTACTAATTTATGTGTATATTCAACTGACGTTGAAATTAATTTTGTTGGTAGTCTCGATTTCAACTTTGACAGGTTGGTCGTGCGGCTATTATGTGATGCTTCATATGCTGAACATAGTCTCCGCATCTATTACGGATGGATGGAAGAAGGTAATATTTAAACAACTTGTTAAATTATATATTATAGTTTTGAAGATGACTTGCATTGATGTTATTGTTATTATTTGAACGTGTCTAGGCGTTTATCGACCAATCGCCTATTCAAGAAGATGAGTTAAGAGACTTGAGGATGCGCTTCGCTGAATTCTTCTTCAAGTATGCGGCTGAAAAAGGAATTGCCAACATACCTCCGCACTACTTAGATAAATAGTTTTTTTGTTAGACTTTAGAAACTAATTAATAACATGTATATATATATATATCCTTAGATAGTTTTGTTTTTTAGACATTGGAACTAAAATTTATTTATATATATACATGGGTTTTGGTTTTAAGTCCCCCCATTGTTCAATTTTCCTTTGCAATTCTGTAATGTGTGTGATATTCGTATTCTTTGGGGTGAATGCGAGGGATAGCTGAGGGGAATGATATTTTAAAACTGAATTTAAAAAAAAAAAACCTATTAACGTCAGTTGTATCAAACAACTGACGTTAATAGTATTTTATAAAATATACAGTACACTATTAACGTCAGTTGTTTATTACAAATGAAGTTAAAATTAAACATTTAACGTCAGTTCTTTATAACAACTGACGTTAGTTTTAACAAAATCAACGTCCGTTGTATTAAAGAACCGACGTTAATAGTTTTAGTTTAACATCAGTTGTTTAAAAAACCGACGTTAATTCTTACAAAATTAACGTCGGTTTTGTTAAGGAACTGACGTTAATAGTGTTATATTTAACGTCAGTTCTAAACTGACGTTAAAATATTAACTATTAACGTCAGCTGTATTTACGTCAGTCAGTATTCTGACGTAAAAAATCAATTTTAACTGACGTAAAAAGCACTTATTGCACTAGTGTTATAGAAGTGATTAATATGGGGATCGAGGAAGACAAGAAGGATTTGAAAATACCGGATAATCCAGAACGTGCAGAAATGGTCGCGCTATTTAAGGAGTACCTTGATGTGTTTGCATGGTCCTACAAAGATATGCCAGGATTGGATCCAGAGATAGCATCACATAAAATCCCACTGTACCCAGATACGGTGGTGAAGAAACAAAGGTTGAGGAGGTTGCATCCGGATATGTCACTAAAGATCAAAGAAGAGGTAACTAAGCAGTTAGAAGCTGGGTTTGTGGAAGTGTCGAGACACCCAGAGTGGGTTGCTAATGTCGTACCAGTACCAAAGAAGGATGGAAAAGTAAGAATGTGTGTGGATTACAGAGATCTGAACAAAGCAAGTCCGAAGGATGACTTCCCATTGCCTCATATTGATGTCCTCGTAGACAGCACAACAAGGAACCACGGATTCTCCTTCATGGATGGGTATTCGGGATACAATCAGATTCTCATATGGACGTCCATGACAAAGAGAAGACGACTTTCATAACCCCTTGGGGAACTTTTTGTTACAGAGTAATGCCTTTTGGGCTGAAGAATGTCGGAGCTACCTACCAGCGTGCGATGGTAACATTGTTCCATGATATGATGCACAAGGAAATAGAGGTATACGTGGATGACATAGTGGCTAAGTCTAAGGAGGGGGAAAGTCATGTAGCAGTTTTGCATAAGTTATTTGAGATATTAAGGAAGTACAATCTGAGACTCAATCCCACAAAATGTGTGTTTGGAGCCTCAACTGGGAAATTGTTGGGTTTTGTGGTCAACAGGGAAGGAATACAAGTACAGCCCGAAAATGCAAAGGCGATCAGGGACATGCCAACTCCCAAGAATGAACGAGAAGTAAGGGGTTTTCTAGGGAGATTAAATTACATTGCCCGATTCATTGCTAACTTGACAAGCACGTGTGAGCCTATTTTTAAGCTATTAAAGAAGAATAATCAGGAGAGATGGAATGAGGAATGCCAGGAAGCCTTTGACAAAATAAAGGCATACCTATTAAACCCACCAGTGTTGGTGCCGCCCACTCAAGGTCGTCCTTTGATACTGTATCTCATGATCCTCCCAGCCTCAATGGGGGCAATGTTGGGGCAACATGATGAATCTGGAAAGAGAGAACATGCAATTTACTATCTGAGCAAGAAGTTTAATGACTGCGAAGCCCGATACATGGCAATTGAGTTGCGCATTGGTATGGACCTCCAAGAGACTTAGGCAATACATGTTATACTACACCACTTGGTTAATCTCTCGAATGGACCCTTTGAAGTACATATTTGAAAGTCCTCACATATCATTAAGGGTCTCAAAGTGGCAAATGATATTATCGAATTCGATATTAAGTATGTGACCCGGAAATCCGTTAAGGGAAGTGCAATTGCTGACCACTTAGCTGAAAACCCTCTTGAGGGAGGACAGCCAATTATATTATTAAATAACAATTAATTATTAAATTAATTAAACTAGACAAGAAAAATATTTTGAAAAGATTTGGTTTTTGAAATAATATTAATTAACAAATCAAATATTTAAAACGCAATCAAATAAAATCGCAATCAAATCAAATCTAGAGATTTTCAAATTAAAAGAGATTTCCAGGAATTTGGTTACCAATAAGACTGCTCATGCTACTAAATTGAATTCCCTCTTCTTAATTATCGAAATTGCTTTGAAGGTGAATTTATCCTAAATAAGTTAATGTTCCCTCTCGAGATACAAGAACTGTGTCCAATTAAACCAACCCCTACTCTCGTGGTAATTGTATTTAAATTGAATCCGTTAAGGTTCGTGACAATTCAATGAACCCTCGAATGACCGCTTCTAACTCTCGTGATTTAAGTCCTAAGTTCAATCCCTATAAATCCAATACCTAAGTTCACCGCTAGGTTCATCCTTAGAGTATCTATGACATGCAAATAAGTGTGCACCAAATTCACAAGTAATTCATTCAATAGGAATTAAATCGAAAGCAAAATTGAAATTAACAAGAAGCAAAACGTCAATTCATCTCATAAAATGAGTCTTGGGCATAGCCCCAATTCCTAGAAATAAAAACAACTACTCACGCATTGCCATATTCATAGCAACCTTGAATAATAAAAACATAAAATCCTAAGAGAAGAGAAGAAATTGAGAAAAAGAGAAATCCGAATTTTTGCCTAAGGTAGCAGCCAAGAGCCCCCTATTTTCGAGCCTCTGAGTCCTATTTAAAATGTAGGGTAACTTGGGATTAAAGCAATTACAAATTAGGTAAAAAAAAATCAAAATCCCAGATTTTGAGCGTCACGGCCGTGATGCCTGTCACGGTCAGGCCGAGACAGATTATGTCTTGAAAAACTTGGCATTGGTTGGCCTGTCATGGCCGTGATGGTTCTCGACTTCGACTTTTGCGTTCTTTTCTTTTCAGCCTTGCTCAATCATGGTCGTGATGGCTGTCACAGCTAGGCCGTGAAGGGCTCTGTTTGGCTCATTTTTCTTGCTTTTCAAGCTCCGTCTTTATGCAAGCTCCAACATAACTGATCTTGAGCATTTTAATCTTCAATTCCTGCACAAAAACACCACAAAACCACCTTATCCATTCCAAGGTAAAAACTAACAAAAATCAAATTAAAAATGCCTAAACTACATGAAAATGCATGCAATATGATAAAGAAATATGAGGTGTAATCACATTCATCAAAATACCCCAAACTTAAGATTTTGCTTGTCCTCAAGCAATAACCAAGGCCAGACAAGATAGGCAATCAGAGCATGGACAGTGATCGAAGAACCCGAGTAACAAATCTAAGTAACAGACATATCCAAATAAGCAACCAAGAGACAATCAATTTCAAGTCCAATTAGAAGCTTAGGTTCTATAGATTCACGCCTCTCACTAATTCGGTCACTCTTCTCACCTCACTCAAGTGTTTAAGGAGATTTGACAATTCACTCAATTTCCTCAAGGAAGGTACCCTATCATAAGCTTGACTATTAACCAAATCTCTACTTTATTAATGAAAACTCATAAGAATCAAGAGGTCTTTTATTTTGGTTGTAATGGGGCCATGAGATTAATTGTTAGGTGGGGAAATTAAGAAAGGGAAAATTCAAGAAGGCTAAAAAAAATATCAAACAATGTAAAACATGACAACCTTCTAAACTACCTTTTTGGGCTTTAATCCACTTTTTCACATTTCTTTCTTTCTTCTTTTTATTTTTATTTTTATTTCTCACTTTCTTTTTCTCATCCCCTTCTCCATTTTTGTTTGTTTATTTTATTTTATTTTTTTCAATCTGGAGAAGGGGAAATTTCCAACTTAAGAGAAATATTTTTCTAACTTTTTCATCCCACAATTTATTTTTCAAACCCCCTTTTTGCCCTTTTTGCAATACTTTAAAAGGTGTCATACCAAGCAACATTCATCAAAATAAATCAAGGTACCAAGAAAAGCATTTTATTCTATTAGGCTCAAAATTGGGCAACTAAGGGGTAACATTTTATCAGTCAAAGCTCAGAAGACCAGAAAAATACCTAGTGCCTCAATCATTTTCAAATATGTTTTCAAAAATTTTTAAGTTTCAAAACGGTTTCAAGTCAAGTTCTAGAGAATACAATCCAAGAGGAATAAAACACTCCATCTCAAAGAATGGGGTAAATTTAGTGAGTTTCCCTTTTAGGCTCAAAAAAATCTCACATTTAGTAGTTTAAAATCAATGAGAAACACAAATCTAAGGAACCACATGCTAATTATCAACTATCAGAAGATCATCTCAAGCATTTTTATTTTTAGCCTATCACAAGAATACAAGAATTGAGTTCAAAAATTCACTATCTCAATTCATTTGGCACAAAGTTCCAATTGGATGCATACTCTAAGAAAGGGGCAATTAAATCATGTGATTATGCAAAACTGCGCCTATATGAAAGCAACATGAAAAATGCAAAAATACCCCTACCCCAAGCTTAAAAACTTACATTGCCCCCAATGTAAATAATCAAGTCGGAGAGAGGAGAAAAATGGAACAACTCACCGATGTGGTGGAGGGTGTTGGCTCAGATGCCAGTCATAGAGCTGTTGGAGAACGTGTCACGGCTGTGACATTCATCACGGTCAGGCCGTGATCGATTCGGATGCTGGTTATTGGGCCTTGTCACGGCCGTGATATACATCACGGCTAGGCCGTGATCAATTCTGTTTTGTTGGGCTCCTTCGCTTCACGCCCGTGATGGCTATCACGGCCTGGGCGTGATCCCTTCTGGTTTTCAGCTTCTGGCCCATCATGACCGTGACCCTCGTCACGACTAGGTCGTGATAGATTCTGGTCTCCTCTTCCTTTTTGAAATTGCTCCATCATGGCCATGATGGCCATCAGGGTCAGGCCATGATCTCCTCTGACTTCATTTTTCCATGCCTTTTTGCTCTTCATGCCTTCATAACCTGAAAATACTTAGCAAAACCATCAATTTGTGATCTTTGTTCAAAAACAAAATTCAAAAACAAATTAAAAGGGAAAGAAAGCTTGGGTTGCCTCCCAAGAAGCGCTTATTAATGGTCTTAAGCTTGACCATACTCCTTTCAATCAACCGGGATCAGCAGGGCTTGGAAGTGAAAGAACACCTCTTCCAAGGAAGTCCTTCAAAGAGCCTATTTTGTTTATATGGCCACATGCGCTTTCGCTTTGCTCTTTTCATCGAGTTTCATGGCCTTACTTCCTCCCGACGGAAGTTTTAACTCCATATGTTGAGCAACTCCAATTTCATCATTATTTGGTGCATCATTTGTCATGCAAAGTTTGGGAGTTGCTTCCATGTTAAGCTCTTCCTTCACCTTTGGAGGCATTATCTCAATCTGCACACATGACTCTCAAATGAGGATTGTTATATGAGTTAGTCAAATCAAAATCCACCATTCCTTTCTCTACATTCAATGAGAGAAAGGAAGGATGGATATTTATTAATATTTATTAAAAGAAATATTTTATTTTTATTTTATTTATTATTATGAATTATAATATGGAACTTATTCAAATAAATAAGTTATTATCATAAATAAGTATTTAAATATAAGATGATAACTAAAAATACATTTATTAACCGGTTACAACAAAAATCCTTTTACAATTAATACTTTCAGAAAATATAGGTTCACTTTTATCAGAATGTATAATAAGTAGTTAGCATAAAGTTTTAGTAGTTAGACTGATTAAAGTGCGTGAAGTGTGAACATACATCACAAAGGAAAAAATTAAAGGCAACCATTTATTTACTTGCAGAACACCAGCGGTCGATGATAATGGCAGGCCATTCTATTATAAGTATAAGTAGACCAATAAAAATTTCAAATACAACATTACAAAGAAGCAACTAGTTTTCAGAAATATATTAATTAAGTATCTAATAACTAAAACTAAATCCTAAAGTATGAAAAAAGTATGTAGAGCTGAAAATGAATTTATCCATATCCACACCAAGGTAGCTGAGCCCAAAAGCCACACCAGAAGCAGAATGAACCTGTACGTATATAAGATATATTACAATCAGCCTTCAATATCACAATCCAATACAATATTTAACCGAAGTAAATTTGCAACAGATGGACAAAAACACGAGAACTGCTATAATAAAGGCATCAGGAATACCTTGAATTTGCTTTGTGCAGTTGAATTAACTCCTATTACAATCCCTAACTAAGCTTGCTGCTCATTTATTGCCACACCAAAAAAATGACTGAATTGCTTCTCTACCAAAAAATGGTAGTCTTGGTAAGGACCCCCAGCTTGCTATAACCAAATAGAATAAGAAACAAAGCAAATATAAATAATTTTGAAAATCAAGTGGCCATGTACTACATTGGTAGCTGAATACAGTTGCAAACATTGTGTTGGCATCCCAAGATTAGATAAGTCAATTTCCATGTCTATGTCGTTAGCTTCAAGTTCCTGATATGTATTGGCACGCAAGTGACGCAACAGCTTAAAGAATGTTGACATCAAAGGAGAACTATATCAGGAAGAATATGAACTGAAATGTGAAAAAGCTTTTATATGTCAGTTAATTTATCTCTCTCTCTCTCTATATATATATATAGACACGTAGGTGTCAGTTAATTTCACTTTCTCACCTAAGTTTATGCATGGCAGAAGCACCAGGATTTAGGGATATACAAGCAAGGTCCTCATGTTCCCAAACTGACTTTGCTTTCTCTTAGCATTTGCATGAGTCACTAGATGCCTTCTCTGCTACACATGAAATCATAGCATTATAGCAATCATGTGGTTAGTTATCTTAGTGCTCTACACCTTTGTCTTTCACATGAATTAGAATGCATAAACCATTCATAACATAAACTTGGGTATTCAGAAACCCCAACAAGTAACCCAAAAATAATGTCAAAGACTAATAAGGACTGAAATATTCTATAATGCAGTCTAAGGCACCAACCTCAGTAGGGTCTCATTCTTTAACACAGTTTAATGACTTTTATCATATTGTTTAATGATTATATATATTCACAAAATAAAATTACAAGTAGACATAAAACTCAAAGAATAAACCTTGTCTTGTGTTTCATTGGTTCTTAAACCATATTTGAAGTTGAGACCAAATCAAACTCCCAGGTGCTCAACACTTATAATGAGGCCATATTTAATCTTTTAGACTACCAGACTAAATTATTTCAGCATCAGATAAAGTTCTTAATGCTTGGAGCTGAGCTTGAGAGATTTGTTAAAAACCACACAAGTTTTGTTCGTTTAGAATAATTGGTAAAATTAGATCTCCATTATACAAGTGGTCACCACAACTATTGGTGTTCTTGCTCTTAGAATGTGATAAACAACCAACAAAATAAATACCGTCCAACATTAGTCCAATTTTCCTTAGGAATTAGCCATGCTCGAACAAATTAGCTTAAGCTTTTTCAGTCCATTTCAGGTATATATATCATTTTTTTTAAGAAACTAATGCACTTAATTTTTGCTACTCTTTATAAAGAGATGGTTAGAAGTGGAGCTATGTTGGTTAAAGGGTGGGACATAAATTCTGAGTGCACTTATACACGTCAACATTTAAACAGAATCAGAACATACTGAGAATAAAAATAAGGATAAAAAACAGCATATTAGTTAGATGATGACAATGTAAGCACTAGGAAAGACTTATTTTCCTGTTTCTCCATAGAAACTAAAAATAACACCTAAAGAGGAAAAAACAATAATAAAAAAGAAATAAACTAAGTAAACTGTTTTATTATAGTTCAGAATTCTTGTAGGCAAATACATGAAGTTCAGCAGCACATGGCCAGTCTACATAACCATATACCAAAATTAGGAAGCTACAAGAACAACTTTATTATTAGGAACAAAATAGCACTACTTGTTGTTCTTTTGTTCAGCATGCAAATCAGCAAAGTAGCCCTGAGGGTTTTTCTCAAATTCTTCCCTTGAAATGGACGCTCCATCTCCACCAGGAGCTTTCATCACAGTTTCTTTGGGTTTGGGAGCAGTATTATTCTTCACAACTTCGGGTGCGCCAGCACCTTTAGTAGCACTTTCAGTAGCAGCTTTGCCATCCATGATTAATTCAAAATATCACAAAGAGATGTAATGTAAAGTTGAAATAAGTTCTCAAAGTAGGATATGGCTAAAAGCTTGAGCTGGCTGGCTAGTTTTATAGAAGGGAAATGGTAGGATCAATAAATTGAAGTGCCTTTCATATTTCCAAAGCATGCATCGTATTCACGCATAGCATAGAGAAGGAAAATTCTTTTATATCAAAAAAAAAAAAAAAAGAGAAGGAAAATTCTTAAATGCATTTGACTGGTCCTTCAATTTTCAATGATCTCAGCTCTCTGGTGCCACCCAATTAGTATCATTTCTTAGATTTACGATACCATTCGTGCCTGTTGGGTGTTAAATGCATGCGTAGCTTGAAATTACCTAAACATGGAAAAGATTGAAAATAAGATTCAGAAATCAAATATATCCGGACAGAATTAAAACCAAAAAAAAAAAAAAATTTAGATAGCTCTTGAGTCTTGAAAAAAAAACACTTTAAATTTATCTCTAATTGAGCAAGGTGTATAAAGATTTCAATCAATTAAATGACTTAAGAAAATATACTATCTTACTTGTCTGTCTTAAAAAGTCTATCTTAAAATCAAATTTATTTAAGAAGTCTTATTTCCTTTTTTTTGAAAACTAGAATGGCACCCGTGCTGTTGCACGGGTGTTTTTGATTGTTTACGAATGAATCAAAACCATTGTTGTTTATACTAATAAGTTAATATATATAACATTTATCACTGCAGTGCATGACTTTTACATACTAATAGGTTGAAGGTATGTTCAAAGCTCTATGGCACTAATAAGTTAACATAACATTTATCATTGCGGTTCAGGACTTTTACATACTAATAGGCTGGTATAAGACGGTATGCAAACACACACTAACAGGTTGTACTTAGGGATGATAATTTGTATCCTATTGGGTATCCGCAAAAATTATAGATGATGGGTAGAGTAATTACCCATACAATGGGTAAGAGTTCGAGTACGGTAATTACCTGCAAATTTGAATGAGTATGGGCACGGGTATGAGTACTATGACACATGCCCCGAACCGCATATATATATATTACTAATATATATAAATTTAACAAATAAACATAGCATTTTGCCAGCGCCTTCTCTCTCAGGTTTTAGGTTTCCTTTGGTCTTCTCTCCTTTTGTGAGAGCTATCACTACAAAAAAAAACACGACTTACCGCCAGAAAAAACCCTCGGAAATGAAGAAATTTCGTCGGAAAACTACATTAACGACAGACTTTCCGACGGACACGGTTCCGTCGATAATAGGCGCGTAGGAAAGCCTTTCCGATGGATCTAGTTCGTCCACCGGAAATTTCTGACGGCCTTAACAATGGGAAAACTTGCCACACAAAACACCTAATTACCGACGGAAATTCCGTCGGTAACTCTTTGCGGAAGTTACCGACGGAAAGTTCCGTCGGAAAATGTAACCAACAGTTACCGACGGAAATATCCGTCGGAAACAAGGTTTTTTATTTTTTATTTATTTTGTTTTATATTAATAATTAATTATTAATTTTTTTATTAAAATTTATAAATTCAATATTAAATATTATATTTTATTTATTAATTATTATTATATTTTATTTTATTTAAATATATTTTATTTATTAATTATTATTATAATTAATTATAATTTAATTATTATATTTTATTTTAATTAAATATTATTATATTATCAATTACAAAACAAAATTGAAATTAAAAATAAAATTTAAAAAGTAATTAAATTAAAATTAATTTAAAACAAACTCAACATATAAACCATAAATAAAATATCCATCTATCTACAAATCTTTACTACACCTATAACTATTCTAATACCCATCACCATAATATCCATCATCGTCGTCCTGTCGGGGGGAGTCTACGGGCGTCACATGACCATCAAGCTGCGGCTTAGTAGACGAGATCATCATCATGCGGCTACGTACGGTGGTGGATCGATAGTAGTAGTGGAGGGTGGGGCCTGGGACCGGGTGGCATGGAGGATCCCCCTGCAGAGCGTTGCACACTGTCTAGTGGGTGGAAATCGAGCACGGCGGTCATGACCGTAGTGAATGTCTCCACCTGTTGCATGATGCGCTCGTTCGTCTCTCTCTTCTTTGCTGCACCTCTCCGCCTCAACCGATGCACCTCCTCCGTGTCCTGTGAGTAGGAGGATGTAGGCTCCCTAATGGTCATGCTCGGTGTCGACCCGACGAATCGACCTCGGCTAGGGTCGCGATCATCAGTAAATCCGTCCCTTGTTCTTCCTTCCCGCCACATCCATCCAGTGTCCTGGGTGCGTAGTCACTCAACCTCGGCGGGGTCCAAGTGAGAAGGATCCGAGGCACCGGAGCGGGAGGCAGCCTCGGATGCTACCGACTAAACCTGGCGTTGTACTCCACCTACGATCAATACATTACAATCAATTAATATGTATTAAACTATATATATATATATATATATATATATATATATATATATAATAATAATAATAATAATAATAATAATAATGATAATGATAATGATAATGATAATGATAATGATAATGATAATGATAATGATAATGATAATAATAATAATAATAATAATAATAATAATAATAATAATAATAATAATAATTACCAATAGTTTAAATATAAAAAAACATTTTAGCTCACCACTGTCTGCCTCGATCACTCATCAACAAACTCGTCAGTATCCGAGCGAATATGTGTCTGTTCAAAGACCATAGGGACATCAACGGACCGAGCTAGCTCTCCTGCCTGCAACTGACACACCAATAAAATCAATTAGTTATAAAACAAATTTTTAATAAAAATATACAGTTTATAAATAATGTTATTTATATATGCATACCATGTAAATGGCATGCTGCATGTGGCTAATAGAACCACCAGTGTGCATGCTCCCACCCTTCTCGGAAGCCCGATTTCTCTTCGCCCGTTCACACTTCAGCTTGTAAGCTGGAGTGTCCCAGTACGCACACAGTTGGGCCCAGATGTTGGGCTCAATGTAATCCGGACGTATCCGGCTCTCCCTACGCTCCCAGAGCATGTCCCTCAGTCGAGCAGCTGCTCGGTCGTCAAAGATAGCACGTATCTCTGAGATATGCTCCGGTAACCAGTGCCCAAGTTCCTGTTAACAAAGAAAAAAATAATAATAACAATATACAAAAGAATATATAAAATAAATGGAAAATTACATGAACTAATAAACAAGAACTTACCCCGAATCGTCTGAAGATACGATCCCGATCCTCCCCGGGGATCACCCCCATGATGGCCAGAAGCGACGATACTGCACCTTGATGGCGAAGGTAACGTGCTTCAGTCCCACTTTCGAGGGGATGAAACTGAATAATTCATAATTTTATTAAATCAACAATATGACAACCAACAAATATATGCTTATTATATAGTAATTATTTTTAAACAATATTAAATTAAATTAAACTTACGATCCTGAAACAGGACAGATCCATGGTCGATCCTCAGGTGCGGGAACCCTGACCCACTCAGGCAAGTCCTCAGCCGTGGCTGACTGCTGTACAGACGATGATGATGGTATGGCCGTGTCGTGACCATATGCGGCCCCGGATGATGAGGATGGAGTGGTCGTGTTCGGCTGTGGCATCATCCCAAGAGTCGGCATAAATGATAATCCTGCTGGGTGTGTGACCGGCGCAATCGATGATGATGGTGGTGTCGGGTGTGGGTGAGGTGTGGGTCTAGTAGGGGGCGGCGAGTAGACAGCTAGTGCGCGTCGTGGTGCAAAGCGAGTGGAGGTCTAGACATGGGTGGAGGGTGGGGTAGTGTGGGTCGGGGATAATGTAGTATGGGTAGGGGATGATGTAGATGGGTGGGGGAGGCTCTTGTAGGTGGCGATAGGGTAGGTGCGGTAGCGATGGGGGTGGGTATGGAGGGACCTCCAGGAATGCTAGCAAGCACCTGGGACTTCACGGTGTATCGTCCCCGCTTAGCATTCCCCTTATCACCACTAGGCGATTAGGGGGGGGGGGCTGTCCTCCCGATCTTTGACATATCTATTTTTATAGTACATTTACAAATCAGTGTAAAAACAATAAGTAATCAACATTTAACAGTCTAATCTAAGCAACTACTTTTTATATAACAATAGTTGTCAAGTTTTACATTATATTTCATAAGAAAATATTTAAAATACAATAAAAATAACATAATAGTAAACTTCCTATTCAGACTCGGTATCGTCATCTAATTGTAAATCCGACTCTTCTTCTTCTTCTTGCATTCAGTCATAACTTTGGATTTCTTCCTCTGATGATGCATGCATGGATGCCTGATTACCAATGACCACTTCTTCCCCTTCATTTGCAGATCCCAACATGTCAATAATACGCTCGACCTCAATTACTTCATTGACATGTGATGATTCATCCGCCTGAAATGGCGTCTCATCCTCTGCATCATCGATTTCTATGCGGCCCCTAGGCTTGGTAGTGACTACAACACACCACCCTCGATTGTCTGTTCTCATTGCTGGATAAGGGACATAATAAACTTGTTTTGCATTTTGAGCAATTATAAACGGATCAAACTGTTGATATCTTATATCCATGCGAATGTCCACAGTTCCATACTTGGGATCCACTTTTGTGCCTTTCCTCGATGGATCAAACCAGTTACAATAAAATAAGACTAATTTTTAAGGATAAGTAGTAGTATTGTATTGTAACTCGTATGTGTTTTATGACCCCATAAAAATCACTGGTACCTTCACCCTGTACGACAACCCCGCTATTAATTGTCTTTTTGCCCATGTTCCATTCATCTGTGGGGAATTTGTATCCATTAACAAAGTATGTATGCCGTGATGTAACAGGGCTATAGGGCTCATACGCTAAATCTCTCAAGTGTTGATTAGTCACGCTTAACGGTTGTTGATACACCTACAAATAGGTAAGTCATATTAAATAATTACTTTTTTCAAGAGGCAAAATTAAGCTTAATATAGTGTTTGCATCGTCATATTACACTTACTTGTTGCTTGAACCATTCAGGAAAATCTGCATGTGTACGAGTAGAACCATCTTGTTCACTTAATTGATTAATTTGAAGGAACACACTGACAAATAAAATGTGTACTATGTGTTAAGGAGAAATTATAATAACATGTGATACATTATTTCAAAAATAGGTCGTTAAGACTTACTCATGGTATGGTTTCACCTTTGTGCAATTTATCAAGACATGTACATGGGCCGTTGCATACTCCTCATCAGTTAACCAGTAAGTAAGCTCCTTGCCAGCATGACGGCCAGGAAGGTTAAATACGGATAACATATAAGGATACCCTGCATTATCAGCATCTACCTCGTTCCTAACATGTCTTGGTTCCAATATAAAGTTGTTGAAATAGTGGGAACAGAAATAGGTTGCCTCACGGTGTAAGTAAGACGCACAGATTGATCCTTCCACCTTAGCCTTGTTTTTAACTGATCGTTTAGAGTCGCCCATGAATCTAAGTAATAAAAAACATCGTTGACAAGGCATTATCAATGGTTGCTAATTATTTAAATGTCAAAATATAATAAAATTACCTTTCAAACGGATACATCCACCTATATTGTACTGGTCCACCAAGCCTCGCTTCATATGCAAGATGGACAGGGAGATGTTCCATTGAGTCAAAAAAATCCTGGGGGGAAAACCCACTCCATCTTGCACAGAATTATTGGAATGTTTTCTTCCATCTTCGTTAGACCATCCGCTCTTAAAGTTGCAGAGCATATATCTTTAAAGAAATGACTGATTTCTGTAAGCGGGTTCGAAACATGATGGGGCAACGAGTCGAAAGCAATAGGAAGCAGACACTCCATGAATACATGACAATCATGACTTTTCATCCCATGAAGCCTCCCTGTTCTTACATCAGCACATCATGTCAAATTAGAGGAATAACCATCAGGGGTCCTAAGGTCTTTTAACCACCGACAAATTGACTTCGCTTCGTCGGCGATTAGAGTGTAACAAGCTTTTGGTTTGATCATTTTTCCATTAGACTGCGGCTTTAGCTACAAATCCTTTCATCTACAGTACATAGCTATGTCCATCCTTGCCTTCTCATTGTCTTTCGTCTTGCTAGACACATTCATAACCATGTTAAAAATGTTGTCAAAGAAATTCTTCTCAATATGCATCACATCAAGGCTATGTCTTAACAGATTATCATTCCAATATGGTAGTTCCCAAAAAATTCTTTGTTTTGTCGAGTTATGCCATTCTCCATACCCAGGTAATTTTGACACACCTGCTTCAGTGACTTTAGGAAGATCTCTAACCCAACCCCATATTTGTTCAGGAGTCAACAAAGGCGGTGGACCTTCCTCTTCTGTATGATTCTTTTTGAATGCCGGGACGTTTCTTCGGTCGGGATGGTCGGGATCTAAGAACCGACGATGAGAATCAAACCAGGAACTTTTGCCACCATATCTAAAGGTAAAAGCCTTTCCATGTTCCACGCAATACGGGCACGCCAATTTACCGTGGGTCCCCCAACCAGAGAGCATGCCGTATGCAGGAAAATCATTGATAGTCCACATCAGTGATCCCCTCATCATAAAGTTTCACTTCTTTGAAACGTCATAAGTCAACACACCATCCCATAACTTCTTCAGATCATCGATCAGAGGCTGCAAATATACATCTATCCCAGCCTTCGGATTAGTTGGTCCCGGTATGAGACAAGTCATAAATATATATGGTTTTGACATGCACATCTAGGGAGGAAGATTGTACGGTGTAACAATCATTGGCCAACATGAATATGGCGAGACTAACGCCTGAATGTATGGGGTAAAACCATCTGAACACAGCCCAAGTCTCACATTGCGAGGATTTGCTGCAAAATCAGGATGAACCTAATCAAAGTGCTTCCAAGCTTCACCATCAGAAGGGTGGCATATGACACCCGGAATTCTTCTATTTTCATTATGCCACCTCATTTGTCCCGCAGTTTGCGTTGATGCAAATAATCTCTGCAACCTTGGAATTATTGGCGGATAGAACATTGCCTTCGCAGGAACTACTTTCCTCTTACTACTTTGAACGCGGTACCTAGGTGTCTAACAAAATTTACATTCTTCCAACGCACTGTCATTTGTCCCAGACTGACTACCATAATATAGCATGCACCCATTTGGACAACAATCAATCCTTAGCCCCCAAGCCTAGTTTCGACACCAACCGCTTCGCATCATAATAACTTTTTTGCAACAACTCTTTGAAGGGTGTCACATCTTGAAGCATTTTACAAAATAACTCCAAACACTGCTCTGGGACATTCCAATTGGACTGGCAAGCTAGAAGCCTAACACAAATTGATAATTTTGAATCTGACGCCCCTTCAAACAATGGCTTATTTGTCTCTAAGAATACATTGTAGAATCTCTGTGTCGATTCATTAGGAGGCTCTTCCATGTCATCAGACTCATCCGCCTCAAAATTCTCATGTTGCCCAAGACAATCATCGACCATCATATACATTGACTGGAGTTGTTCAACATATTCATCGTGGTAGCCACTGCCTGATGCACCTATTTCAAGATCGTCACCACCGACTTCATTCAAATCAATATCCGGCAACTCCTCACCATGATCAGTCCATATCCAATAATTAGGATCGAACCCACGTCGGTATAGGTGTAACTTCACGTCATCATCACTCAAAATCGCCATACAATTGCACTTTGTGCACGGACATCTAATCCCCCCATCTTCGGCATAATCACAATGTTGATTTGCTTTGGATATAAACTCCTCAACTCCAGCTACAAATGATTGTTTCAGAAGTCGTCTCCCAGACTCGTTCCTATCATACACCCAACTACGGTTCAAGGGATAATATTCCATCCTTCTGCATTTTCAGATAAATTGAAGTATTTTTAAACATGATACTATGACCCCCGAACCGCTCCCTTTCCTTAAAAGGTGTGGCCCTATCCCATTCGAGGAAAAACTTTTTCATCACTGTATTATACTAGTTACTCATCACTTCTCATGTCTCATAGCTGATGAAATTTCGGCAGCATTTCCCATCGGTCTCCAAGTACACGACTTGACCGCAGTGAAATACCACAATCAAGTATGGACCCGGAGAACAAAATAAAATGCTTCGACCCGAAATTTAATCAACTATTTCACAAATGACAATCATCGAGTAACTAGTATATCAGTGGAGCAAAAGTTTCTTCCCAAACTGTCCTAATTGGACAATTCAAGATTCAATAAAATGAGCGTTACCATGGCCACAAGTACACATGCTCAATAATATTGAACCTTGAATGGGAAACTACAGTTTTTCTCAATTACATATTAACTACACACACACACACACACACACTCTAAGATAAAATAAAACTTCAAGTAACAGAAATAATTTGCATAAAGTTTGACATTATTAGCAATCAATCAAACAAATATTTAAGCAACCATCATAAACAAATCATTAGCAAAAAAAAATCACTTACTCTAATCAAAATTTATTAAATTATTCGCCACTCTTTTGATTAAATCTTTATTTTCTATACTATTTTAATTTATTCAATCATTTTTATTTGATTATTTAATTTAATTTTGGTGTTATGTAATTATTAAGTTATTACATATTTAAGTTTATTATTGTTGAAAAAATAATTATTATACTTATATATTTAACTATTTTCATATTCTATTTTTTACTTATTTAATCGTTAATGGTTTTCATTATTTAATCAATCTAATTGTATTGTTATGCAAATATTTTAAAAGATTTTGTCATCCACGTTTCCCGATTAACCATCAGGAGATATCCCCGACGCGCCATTAACAGATATTCTAGATGCGGTATGTGCAACTATTAACTTATTTGTGAGATGAATGATTTAATTAACTTCTTAATTAATTACACATTATTTTTTAATTATTTAAATAATTATTACATTTTGTTATCCGTTAAATACTTAATTCATTATTCCAAATCGCGCTTAATTAACCAATGAACATGAGTTATTGCCATATATGCTCCATCACAGCCGCAGGTGTGGAGGAAAATGATTTTACCAATTCTCTAATGTTATTTACACTAAATCTTAGCAACACTAAATTTTGTCCTTACAATTTTATTATATTAAGGAAATACATTAAGTTTATTACGCATTTGACAGAAACAAACATACCGCATTTAGTAACTTTACATGCATGTAATACAACTAATTAATTGACAAAAAAAAACCCACACAAATTAATAACTTTACCCACACTAGACAGATTTTTTTATAATAAATAAATTAAATACATGCACATAATACAACTAATTAATTAAAGCAGTATCATTCACTGAAATAAAATATACCAACAAAGACACAAACAACACATGTTGTTTAAAAAAAAATATAAGACCATAAACATGCATAAAAAAATCAATATACGACAATGGATGCCGGGAGTTGCTGCTGGAGGAAGCTGGTGACTCTGAAACAATGCAAAAAAATACCCTTTTAGAATCCAAACCAATAATTAGAAAAATGAGAAAATCTAATAAAAATAAAAAAAATGAAAATAAAAATAAAAAAGGGATGGTGGTGGTTCTGTGCAGAGTGGTGGTGGTGCACAGCAGTGGTTAAAGGTGGTGCTAATAAAAATAAAATTAAAAAATGAAAATTAAAAAGGAATCCATACCACAAAGAGGTGGTGGTGGCGCTGGTGGTGGTGGCGCGGTGGTAGAGAGGGAAGAAGAAGACGGCGGGGTGACAGTGGCACGATGGTGACAAGCACAGTGGTGGTGGTGGTGGCATGGAAAGCGAGGTGGGCACGGTGGCGGCGGCGTAAGAGAGAGGGAGGCACGGTGGTGGCAGAAAGCGGTGGTGGAGAGCTCGGGGGAGACAGTACTGGCGCGAAGGAGAAGCAGAGAGAAAAGAGAGAAGAGAGAAAAGAGAAAAGAAAGGGAGAATAGGGTTTTCGGTGGATTTGAGGTCAAAATTTCCGACGGCCAATTTTAAATTACCGACGACTTTTTCCGTCGGTAATTCAAAAATACATTTATCGACGGAAATGGTCGTCGGTACTGATAATGAGATTTGCGACGGAAGTTTCGTCGGCAGGTTTTTCGTAGTTACCGACGGATTAGCTCGTCGGTAAGCTTTCGCACCTAATTTTTTCCATTCGCGCGCACTATTCCGACAGCAATACCGACGGAAAAGTCATCGGTAACGTTTCCGACAGGCATTCCGTCGGAAAATTCATAAACTTTTCATATTCACACTTACCAACGGTCAAATCCATTGGAACCATCAAATTGTGATAATAAACCTACTGAATGAAATATTTAGTAAGCATTACCTGGAAAAATCAAAGACGTGATGTTCAAAAGGAGAAGATAAAATAAGTTCGCAGTACCTAGAATGGTAACGTCACCAAGAACAGATGATGTCGCCACAGTGACAGCTCCGCTTCTGATGGAGGAAAAAAACGAAGGAACCAGAAACAGAGAACCAAGAACAGAACCTGATTCAGTTTCACCAAAATGAAACAAATCGAGAGAAAGGGTGACGTTGGACCATCGATAACAACTTTGATGACCAATGGAAAACGAACGCACAAAGTAATTTGGGAAAAGGAGGCCAATTTCGTGATGGAGGAATTAGGGTTCATAAGCTGGGCAAGGGAAGGTTTTCATGATGGGAGGGAGGGGTTAGGGTAGAGAGAGACCAAAACGTAATGTCTGCCACAACCCACAAGAAATAAAAATGTTTTTTAAAAAAATTCAGTTATTTGAAATTTTAAATAATAAGATTTTTAGATTTAAAAGGGTTAAAAACTTATTTATTTACTAGGGGACTAATCTGCAAATAGCAAAATTTCCTGGTTAAAAACATCAATCTTTGACTTGACTGCATTAAATAAATAACTACTCATCTATTGGTCCAAAAACAGCTGTTTCAAATCAGTTGATTCTTTGATGGTACCATAGAATTTCCCTTTTTTATATACATGACAAAAATTGAACCAGTGACATAATACTTAAGAAACTTAGCTATCTATCAACTATGGTGGACTTTATTGGTATTTTGGGCTTGTGTTTATGTATATGTATTTGAATTTGAATAAGGAAATACTCATGCAAGTATAATGTGTGGTTCTCTCTGCTCTTGCTATACAGAGTTCAATTATATTGCTTATACATGTTCTGCATGACTGAGGCTGTATGTTAATTATTTATCAGAAAAATAAAGAGAGCAAAAGTACAAATAAATCATACAAGAGTGGATAACAAATAACTAGTTATCACAATCAACTTAGTGTCTAAAATAAGGGAATGATTAAATAAACAACTTACTTAAACACTTACTACATGAGAGTTTATGACATTCACTTCATCTTGAAAGAGTTTATAGAAAAGTGAAGCTATATTCATAAACTCTTCTAAACACTTCACACTTACAAAGTCCTCAGGTCACAGTCTAGTGTCCAATGAGTTAACATACGAGTGAATTACAAAAACTAACCCATCCAAGGCCAATTATTTATTATAGCATTATACCCATTAGTATAGTGACTTCCTTGTATCTCTATTCCATTCCAAATTTGTTCCTCAAGGCCACAACAAAGTCATAGACCTTCTTCTCATCAAGAATGATTTGGACACGGTCTCACTTTGTTTGCAACTTTCAGCCCAAGCAATGAATTCAGGACACTCGCCTCCACTTTGAAGTTTCCAAATGCCTCATAAGTATAAAACCAGTAATAAAAGGGAATCAGAGCAACATCAACAAACCCAAATGTGTCACACCCAAAATAAGGCTTGTCTCCAAGCGCCTCTTCCAATTGCTTAAGGGTATCAATGAAGTCCTTCTTAGCCACCTCATGCTCATCCCCCTTTGTAGTCCATATTCTCCTCCCAACATCATACACCTGCACTTTTTTCAAGCACCAGTATTATTAGCGTCAGGGGAAAGATATTTGACAAACTATGTGAGGCTCACGCTTAATCTCAACCACTTAGAAGGTCATAGCCTCATAGGGTTTGGAGTGATAAATAGGTCGTGGTTTCAACTCCCCCACAAATATAACACACTAATTACTAATATCTGCTTATTAAAAATAAAGTTACAATGTGTTAAAATAATTGGGCATAGAGGGAGGGTTGCCTGCCAATTAAACATATGTGAGTGACCCAACATTGTGGCAGACTTTAATACCATGTTAGAAATTCTAACTTCACTTCAAAAACTAGCTCATAATGGAAAATCACTTTACTATAAATGATTTTTTGCTCATATACTTAACCCACGACGACGTGATGAGGGTGATACTCAATAGCTTAAGTAAGAGTGTTTGAGAAGTGTGTGAGTGTAAGTTTTTGCAAGTATCATTACTCTTAGCAATGACATCTCCCAATCTTCCATAACATAGGAGTTGAAAAATTAATCAGCCTCTAAGCAACATTAAACCCTTCAAAAAAAGAAAAAGACAAGAGACACAAGAGGATAATCATGTCATGCTATTTTTGCAACCATGTAGGCCGAGGAAATTGAACACATCCTTCTATCTTGCACTTTCTCATATAAGTTGTGGTTGCAAATTTATAACTGGATTGGAATTGATGTGGTATTGGCGGGGGGACTTGAAGAGTCATTTTCTCCAACATTCTGGGCTTACGGGCAGGCGTGTTTCTACTTCAAAATGGCAGCAGATTTGGTTTGGAACATGCTTGGTAGTTGTGGCTCCATAGAAACAAAATCGTTTTTAATGATAACATGCAAGAATTCACTAGCTGTTCGACTTGGTTAGAATCGGGGCATGGAACCGGTGTCTTTATTCAACAGGTGCAACACACTTTTCTTTCACAGATTGGTGTAGTAACCCAGTGGTTTTGTCCGGAATATAGTTAAAGGATGCGGGGAAGGTAACAAACTCTCTGCGTGGGAAGCTCATCTTTTTTTATGGGACTGTGGTGGCTATGTTGTTGGTCGGGCGTGGACTTGGGGTCCTTAATACAAAGCTAATCGAAGGTTAGCATCTGTAGGTCTAGAAATTGGAAACACATGTGATGGAATTTTATTTGCGGTGGTCTTTGGGTATAGGTTAATTAGCGAAACAGGATGAAACAATGTCTAATATGGACAGCTTTGGGGAATACCAACTTGTAATGTTGGATTGTAAATGTTTGAGTACACTTTGTACTCCAATATATATATATATATATATACAAATTTTATTATAAAAAAAAAAGAGGATAAGTTGATTTGTTACATACAAAAGAATCCATTTTACCTTCTTATCAACAAAATCAACCCAAAACCTGGCTTGAGCTCTCGATAAGGGTCAAAAGGGCTAATGGTGCTTTATCCTTCCAAACCTCATCAATATACTCAACAATAATGAGGGGTTCACAGATTGGTTTCCCATTATGGATGAGAACTGGAATCTTCTTGTGAATGGGGTACATTTGCAAAAGCAAACTGCTCTTGTTCATGAGATCTTCTTCCTTGTACTCATACTTGACCCCTTTCTCAGCCAGTGCAATCCTTGCCCTCATCCCAAACATGCTTACCCAAGTATCCAACAACACAACCTCTTCCGCCATAGTTAGAGAGACGGCCACAGAAATCCGAGGATGAACCAATGAAACAACACTTGTTAGGACTTATGAGAGAGTGTGATATTTCTGTGAACAAAAGGATTACCCCAACTGCATTTATTTATAGTAAGAAAGATATGTTATGGGTCATGTAAAGACAAACTTGACCGATATTTGTTGGTTCAAGTGGAAGTGGAAGGAGCTTAAGTTCATGCATGCAACATGTGTTTTTTGGATTAATTTTTGAATTTATTTATATGAAAAAAATATTGTTGGGAAGGTGAACTGGAATTAATCAATCAGGGAGTGAAGACAAATCCTTAAAAACTATTATTTCTGATTAGAGCCGTCAAATGGGCCGGTCCTAGCCCATTTAGCCCTAGCCCGTATGGGTTAGGGCCAAATGGGCCACAGGGCCAAAAGGCCCACATTAAAAAAAAGCCCACAGGGCCAAAAAGCCCTAAAATGCCCTAAGGGCCAGGGCCAGCCCATGGGCCATAATTTTTTTGATGGACCTTTTTTTTTTATTTTATAAAACTTGACAAAAAGAACAACAACTATAATCACTCTAACATTATGTAATAATATCATTTAACCTATGAAATTATCTATTTCAATATGTATTACGTGCTATAATTTTTCCTTCACTAACCGCACAACCACTTAAATCCAAGTGAATGGTTTTCCTTAGCTGGAATATTATCTATTGCAATAATTTGATATCAGTTATCTACTTTAACAATTCATTTCATATAAAGACAAGGATGAAAAGAGATAAAACAATGGTTTCTCTTCAATTTTTTTAGAGAAAACTATAGCACTTAATACATATTTGATAGTTAATTTCATAGGTTAAATGATATTATTACCTAATGTTAACGTGATTATAATTTTTGTTCTTTTTGTCAAGTTTTATAAATTAAATAAAATAAATAGGACTATCAAAAAAAATATGGCCCATGGGCTGGCCCTGGCCCCTAGGGCTTTTTAGTGCTTTTTGGCCCTGTGGGTTTTTTTTAATGTGGGCCTTTTGGCCCTGTGGCCCATCTGGCCCTGGCCCACATGGGCCAGGGCTAAAAGGGCTAGGGTGGCCCATTTGACAGCTCTAGTTATGGGCTAAATGGGCCGGGCTATTATTGTGGGCCAGATGGGCTGGCCTTAGGGCTTAGGGCCCAATTGACATCTCTATTTCTGATACAACATTTCTGAAGTTACACAGGCTAGGTGTGGTTTCAGATTCAACTCTATCCATAGATTTGTTGATTTTATATTCATGCACTACATGAAAATTTGTAATTTGCGTCAGTCATTTTGCGGCGGTTCTATCCAAACCGTCGCCGGTCTTAATTTGCGGCGGTTATCACGACGGTTCCGAGCAACCGTCGTAAACTTTAAAAATTGCGGCGGTTCAGTACATGTTTGCGACAGTTGCTTCAGTTTCTTCTTACTCTTCTTTACACTCCACACGCACACATGATGATCGAGAAGTGAGAACCCTACCGCGCGCCACCTGAGAGAACTCGTTCGCAGGAAGGCGAATTTGACGCAGCCGTCGCCGCCGCTGGCAGTATCTGTCCTCAGTCTCCTTCGCCGTCGTCGGTATGTTTCCTTCTCACTAACTTTCCTTCTCCTTCTCACTTTCTTACCTTCCGCTCTCTCATCGTCACTCACAACACACCTCACGCTTTGTCCCAGTGAGCTGAGTAGATAGGTATGGGGTTTTAGGGGGATTTAGGTGCAGCCCTGGTAACATGCATTGGGAAAGAGAGCGAGAAACACGGTATCTAGTGAGGGGAGGAGCATTGAAAACCCTTCCAAAAAGAAGGGCTTTCTTTGAAAACGTCAATAGTAGTGGCGTCTCTTGCAGAAAAATGTCCCAAAAGCAAAGGTTTTGGGGGAAGAAACTAGGGCTAAATTAAGGTTCTCCATCTTCTTTTGGTTTGAAGAAAACCTAGACAAATTTTGAAACAAAACTTAGATTGAAACTGTCGAAATCGGGAGAAGAAGAAGAAGAGGAAGTGAATTGAGGAAGTAAAGGGGTTCAAAAAAATTGAGTGATCCACTTTCAGAACAGAAAAAAAAAAATGGATTCACTTCAAATCGTGTTGTACTCTTATTTCGTCCTTTTCCTCTTTGTTTGTTTTCTCCTCTGTTGGCATTGAGACTGTTGAGTTAATGAAAGTTGATGTGTTTATTCTATTTTGATTAGAAATTAAAAGCTAGTTCTTTGGAGCATTTTGTTTCTAGTTAGTCTCTGTAAATGTTGTATGTCATCTATATGAGAGAATGCAAAATCCACTAGTATTGCACATGGAATGAGTTGGTACAATATTTGCTCTGTGAAAGTATTATTGACTAATATACATATAACATGTTAGAACAAGTAGGACCTCTGTTTGTTTCTCAAGAAAATATGTTGGCGTCACATGTTTGTAAACTTTGTAAAGTTGAAGTCATTGACTTATTGTCCTTTAAATCATTTCCTCTGTTTTACTTCTTTTGCCATGACAAAAATAAGTAAATATAGTTCCTTGATTCTTTCTTTGATACAAGATTCAGATTTGATGCTTCTATAAGATTCGAGTGTGTGTATATATATATATATATATATATATATATATATTCCAAACTCATGGGTTCTCTTTTTGTTGTTTTCCTTCTTATTCTTAGCTATTCATGTGATATCAATCTTCCTGTCGGTTTTCTTTTGTTGAGGCACCTACCTTGGGATATATATGACATGATCAAAGATTTAGTTCTCAATTTTTTAAAAATTGCAAATTTAATATCGTAATATCTTTTAACACTACTTTTAAGTATTATCCTATAGGTGTTTGTTTCTTTAAACTATGATTGTGATTGAATAATTATATGCATAAATATAGTCTGGCTTTAGCAATAGTTTCACTTTCCCCTTTCACATCAGTGTATATACATATACAAAACTAAAGATAGATACCCAACCTCTTATGATAACTGTTGATCAGATAGTGCAGATATGGTTATATGCATGAATTTTCTTTGATTCCAAAACTGATACATCACCAACAAGAAATTTATAAACCTTTCCTCCTATTTCAATCCAACTGCAGCCTGCATCTTTTTGAAGGCCAATCTCCTTCATCCTCTGCCGGACTTTTCTCACATCATCCCATTTTCCTAATCCAGCATATAAGTTTGATAACAACACATAATTCTCAGCAGTAATAAGTTTGCATATGCAGATCTGAATATGATACACTTGGCACCTCTATCAAAGCCGCTGTTGTTTATCTCGCAACAGCATTAGTCAAGGTTAGTGAAATTTATCAATTTTCAGCTAATATTTGCTTGTACTAAGTAAGATTAAATTCTGAGGCTTTTTCTCTTTTCCGTTTTCTCTGTAACTCCGGCAGCTTATTTGTCTGGCTACTTTTCTCAATGTATCTGAGAGTGATAGCTTTGATCCATATCAGGTATGTTTTTGAATTGCTTATCTGTTTTACATGTAGGGATGCTAAATAACAATTCAAGAACTGCTTTTTAAGCCATAAATGTACACCACTTATTTACTCCAAAAAAATGTATACTTCAAATTTGAAAGTTACTACCAATGATGCAATGAGTAACTATAGACAGTGAAATTTATCTCGTGGATGACAAAGACACATAACAAGAGATGGCTATGAATTTATCATCTAAAATCATTGGATACTCTCCATGTCTATGTAGAATCACTGTTGTTAAGCTTATTATTTTGAGTGATAACAAATGGCTTTATTCATCAGGAATTTTTGAAGGCGTTAATAGGTTTTATAGATGTTGCCGGGCTTTATTTTGCCTTGACCCAGTTGACTCACAGGAACATCTCTCAAAATCATAAATTTCAAGCAGTTGGACTTGGTATGTGTGACAGGCTATATCACTTTATACGAAAATAAGTTTTATACTTGTGTATATCCTGGAAGGGATTATCTCCTTCCTAGATCAGCTTCGGTGTTTCTTGTGTTACTCTACTTCTCGATCTTCATCCGGGTCTTAGTGGCACTTTTTTTTTTGGCAGTGGGCTTTTTCTTGATTCTGTATTGCATAGATTGGCTCCTCTTTGGGTCGGTGCTAGAGGATTAGAATTTACATGGGAATACATTTTGCAGGGCCTTGAGGCTAATGCAAATTTGGTACATACTGTCTCTTAATGTTTGAAGTCATTCTTTTTTTCTTTCTAATATTGAAATTCATCTTTTGTTATTATATATATATATATATATATATATATATATATTTTCCTTTCATTAAACTCAAGATCTGTATATATCTTCAGTCTCTTAACAGTTTTATTTATTGGTCCTCGTTGGAAATACTAAAGGAATTTTCCAATCTTTAACATTAGAAAACAAAAAATTACATCATCATTTGAATGCTTGATAATTGCTTCTAAGTTACTTTCTTCTTGGATAGAAAAAGAAACTCTGGGAAACGAATTTTGGAAATGCTTTTAAATTAGATTTAGCTACATATTTGTCTTACATAATGTCCACATGCAAATTCTTTGCAGGGACTCCAGCTGATTGTACTTCTCTTGGAATTTCTAAAGCACTCTTTCCTACAGTTGCCGATTTGGTAGCGTTTCCATTTTTAGTTTTTGCTTCATTGCTGGAATTGATTTTGTTCCCAATCTGTTTTCATCTTGGCTATTTTTCAAAGGCGTTGTTAAACTTCTAGGACATTGGGATTTTGTCTCCCATACTCCCATTTGCACCAACACTCCTGGTTTTTGAGTTTCAATTATTTAGTTTAGAGATTCTTTTTGTTGAGTATGGGATCTATTTGACTCGATCATGCCGGATAAATAAATTCATCCAGCTGGTTGCTAATATTTGTTATACATGATACGGGTAGTCGAGTGGCATAAACATGGGTAGCAACTGTGGTTATCACGAAATAAGGAAATAAGGAAAGCAGAATCGAAATAATAAACAACTTATCTAATAGTCTCGATCTTGACAAATTTAGTTCTCGCTTCATCCGGAGGCTTTGTTACCATCTTGCTTGCATTGCACTTTGGTCCGAGGTGCTTTCTCTTATATGCAGGAGCTGATTATCCGGAATTCTCCTTTCATCAACTGAATGCTAATTTACTCTGGCCGGGGACATTTGCATTTGCAGAGTGGTTAGTTCAGCACAGGTCATGCATTGAAGGACGGTGTGCCATTGAGTTGGGAAGGTATTTCAATTACTTGTACCTTAAGCTTTTTGTCTAAGCTTTAATTATGACAAAACCTAGAGACTGAGCTAGAGCAGAGAGCGTAGAGAGAATCTTGATAGAGAAAGAGATTGATATTTTCATTTCTGATTTTGCTATTACACATTGCAAGGTTTATATACTTGCTAAGTACGATTGAGTTAGTTACACTTGTAACTAACTCCGACTCTATTAATGTAATCTAAACCGTAATGTATTATTACACCGATAGTGGGTGTGGTGCCTTCATGAACTTGGGGAATTTGTGCTCTGTTATGCTTCGGGAATGAGGATTGCTTCTTTCTTTGTTTTGTTGTTTTTCGTGTGCAGGTCTTGGTGCACTTATTCTTACGATTTCATATTTTTTTTGTGAGTCTTGGTTGGTGGTGGTCTGTTATATGGTCTCAACTCTATAGGGTTATATTGCTTAGTTGGGGGTTTCATCATTTGGCTCTTGCTGCGGCAGTTTTGCTTCTATTTGTGCTTCTTGTTTTTGCAATGCCAATCAGTAGGTATTTTATGGTGCCAGGGGCTTTTATGTGTCAGCTGGTTTTTGGGTGTGGTTCTTTAGTTATTTTGCAACCTATTGGATTTCCTTTTTTTGCTTTTGATTATTGTAATAGCTTTAGATGTTCTGTTTCTTTGTAATTGTGGTCCCTTTGTATTTGGTTTTGGATATATCTTGTAACTTGTTTAATTAATCCGTGGCTTATAAAAAAAAAAAGTTAAAAAGATCAAGTTGTAAATGAATGTCGTATATACGAATTTAATTAAAAAAAATTTGGTTCTTATAAATCCACCTGTCATCACATAAACACAAATGTTATTCCAAGTCGTATTTCATTGTTAATGGTGATCTTTAAGTAATTGTGTATGTCTTCAATATATGTAGGAACAACTGCAAAATGAAATTCATGAGGGATCAACAGAGAATGATGCTTATGTGAAAGTTTTTGGAAAGGACCACCCTGGATATGCCAAAGGAATGGGACTTGGGATAACACCATCTCAACTCACTGGATTTAGGTCTCACTCACGAGAGGTTGGTATCTCCCTATGAGAAGATTGAAAAATTGGAAGTCAAGTCCTAGCGCTTAAGGAACAAGCTGCGAATTATGAAGTCTTGAAGGAACAAATTGCTTTCCTTATGCAGAATGTTAAGGGAAATCAGGTAAAATAATTGCTTTTAAATTTAGTTTTTAACTTTTGATAGTTCACTTGTTGAATTAGTGGTTGTTATCTAATTTTTGATTTTTTTGAATTACAGTATGGTGACTTAGAGTCACCAAGAGATATGAGACGTTCCTCTGAGTCTAGTCATATGCCTGAAGACCACGGAGCATCGTCTCGTAGGACCGTTTAGATAGTTGTAGTTTTCATTTTATGAACTTGATGGAGTTTAGTTGTATTACTTAATATTTGTGGAATTGTTGAACTCTATTTGGAATATATATATCTTTTTGGTCGTAGTTTGTACGTAACTCAACATTTTATTTATGAATGAGTTTTACCTTTATTTGTTTTAAGAAAAATATATATATATTTAATAAGCAGGTTTTGTAGACTCAAAACGATTTGCTAAAAAAAATTAATTACAAATTTTTTGTTATGTTTTGCGACGGTTTTGAAACTGTCGTAAAATTAACTTCAGAATTGGGGACACAAATAGCGGCGGTTCACTAACCGTCGCTACTTGTATTGGCAAATTTGCGGTACTAATCTGCGGCGGTTACAAACCGTCGCAATAAATTTGCGGCGGTTGTGAAAAACCGCCTCAAATACTAATTTTGCGGGTTTTCAAACCGCCGCAAATACTAATTTGCGGCGGTAGCGCAGAACGCCGCAAATTAGTATTTGGCGATTTCTTATACAACCGTCGCAAATGCTAATTTGCGGCGGTTTGTGCGGCGTTTTATAACCGCCGCAAATGCTGCTCGCGACGCTCGACATTGCGACGGTTTTGGAACCGCCGCAAACACGAATCTGCGGCGCATAAAACCGTCGCAATTTAACCTAATAACCGTCGCAAAATAGCGCCTTTTTTGTAGTGATGGTGGTTCTGAAATCTTTGACACTGAAGCCATTGCTTTCTCCACGTAAAACATTACCTTAACTCCAACGAAAGAGAAGGTTCCTCCATGATGATTTGCAGTTCTCTAGTTATTCTACCTTTTGCTTTTGGCTGTGAGGGTATCATCCACTAATTTGTATGTTACTACAATTTTTTCATGTATTTTTTTGCATGCCTAAAAAATATTCCTAAACTTTCTTTTAGTAGTAGGAAATCGTCCTTGCATCAATAATTGACAAGGATAAGTTCATTACAAATTGAGATCGACACTGGTCCCCAAGACTATGTGTGATGGAAATCGTGCCTTGATGCTGAAGGTATATTCTTCACAAATTGCTTCCCCTGGGGCAAGGTGTGACCACTTGACCAAAAGTTAATAACCTGAATATTTGTTTATTTATTATGGTCACTTTCGTATTATTAACTTTAAAATTAGAAGTTATGGACAATTAGAAACTCCGAGTTTGGGGGGCATGAAACATAATATGGATGGAAGCTAGCTAATGGCGGTAGTTGCAACTTTTAGACTACCAGGCTCAATTATTTCAGCATTAGATAAAGTTCTTAATGCTTGGAGCTGAGCTTGAGAGATTTGTTAAAAACCACACAAATTTTGTTCGTTTAGAATAATTGGTAAAATTAGATCTCCATTATACAAGTGGTCACCACAACTATTGGTGTTCTTGCTCTTAGAATGAGATAAACAACCAACAAAATAAATATCGTCCAACATTAGTCCAATTTTCCTTAGGAATTAGCCATGCTCGAACAAATTAGCTTAAGCTTTTTCAGTCCATTTCAGGTATATATATCATTTTTTTTTAAGAAACTAATGCACTTAATTTTTGCTACTCTTTATAAAGAGATTGTTAAAAGTGGAGCTATGTTGGTTAAAGGGTGGGACATAAATTCTGAGTGCACTTATACACGTCAACGTTTAACCAGAATCAGAATATACAGAATAAAAATAAGGATAAAAAACAGCATATTAATTAGATGATGACAATGTAAGCACTAGGAAAGACTTATTTTCCTGTTTCTCCGTAGAAACTAAAAATAACACCTAAAGAGGAAAAAACAATAATAAAAAAGAAATAAACTAAGTAAACTGTTTTATTATAGTTCAGAATTCTTGTAGGCAAATACATGAAGTTCAGCAGCACATGGCCAGTCTACATAACCATATACCAAAATTAGGAAGCTACAAGAACAACTTTATTATTAGGAACAAAATAGCACTACTTGTTGTTCTTTTGTTCAGCATGCAAATCAGCAAAGTAGCCCTGAGGGTTTTTCTCAAATTCTTCCCTTGAAATGGATGCTCCATCTCCACCAGGAGCTTTCATCACAGTTTCTTTGGGTTTGGGAGCAGTATTATTCTTCCCAACTTCGGGTGCGCCAGCACCTTTAGTAGCACTTTCAGTAGCAGCTTTGCCATCCATGATTAATTCAAAATATCACAAAGAGATGTAATGTAAAGTTGAAATAAGTTCTCAAAGTAGGATATGGCTAAAAGCTTGAGCTGGCTGGCTAGTTTTATAGAAGGGAAATGGTAGGATCAATAAATTGAAATGCCTTTCATATTTCCAAAGCATGCATCGTATTCACGCATACAGAAGGAAAATTCTTTTATATCAAAAAAAATCAAGAGAAGGAAAATTCTTAAATGCATTTGACTGGTCCTTCAATTTTCAATGATCTCAGCTCTCTTGTGCCACCCAATTAGTATCATTTCTTAGATTTACGATACCATTCGTGCCTGTTGGGTGTTAAATGCATGCGTAGCTTGAAATTACCTAAACATGGAAAAGATTGAAAATAAGATTCAGAAATCAAATATATCCGGACAGAATTAAAACCCAAAAAAAAAAAAATATTTAGATAGCTCTTGAGTCTTGAAAAAAAAAACACTTTAAATTTGTCTCTAATTGAGCAAGGTGTATAAAGTTTTCAATCAATTAAATGACTTAAGAAAATATACTATCTTACTTGTCTATCTTAGAAACTTCTATCTTAAAATCTAATTTATTTTAGAAGAGTCTTATTTCTTTTTTTTTGAAAACTAGGATGGTACCCGTCTTTGTGTCGCAAGGTGTTGTTGATTGTTTACTAATGAATCAAAACCATTGTTATTTATACTAATAAGTTAATATATATAACATTTATCACTGCAGTTCATGACTTTTACATACTAATAGGTTGAAGGTATGTTCAAAGCTCTGTGGCACTAATAAGTTAACATAACATTTATCATTGCGGTTCATGACTTTTACATACTAATAGGCTGGTATAAGATGGTATGCTAACACACACTAACAGGTTGCACTTAGGGATGCTAATTTATATCCTATCCATTGGGTACCCGCAAAAATTACAGACGATGGATAGAGTAATTACCCGTACAATGGGTAAGGGTCCGAATACGATAATTACCTCGCAAATTTGAATGGATATAGGCAGTGCAGTGCGGGTACTATGGCACCCACCCCGTCTCGCACCCGCATGTATGTATATATATGTGTGTGTGTGTGTGTGTATATATATATATATATATATATATATATATATATATATATATATATATATATATAAATTTAACAAATAAACATAGTGTTTCGCCGCTGGGTTTTACACAATATCTCTGTGCTCACAGCGCCATCTCTCTCAGGTTTTAGGTTTCCTTTGGTTTTCTCTCCTTTTGTGAGAGCTATCACTACAAATAAAACTCGACTTACCGAAGGAAAAAACGTTAACCCGTAGGAAATTAAGAAATTCCGTCGGAAAACTACATTACCGACGGACTTTCCGACGGACACGGCTCCGTCGATAATAGGCGCATAGGAAAGCCTTTCCGACGGATCTAGTTCGTCCGCCAGAAATTTCTGACGGCCTCAACCGTGAGAAAACTTGCCACACAGAACCCCTAATTACCGACTGAAATCCGTCGGTAACTCTTTGTGAAAGTTACCGACGAAAAATTTCGTCGAAAAATGTAACTAACAGTTACCGATGGACATATCCATCGGAAACAAGGTTTTTTTTATTTTTTATATTAATTATTAATTATTTTTATTAAAACTTATATATTCAATATTAAATATTATATTTTATTAATTAATTAATTATTATTATATTATATTTTAATTAATTTTATTTTATTTATTAATTATTATTATAATTTATTTATTAATTTATATTTTATTATAATTAATTATTATTTAATTATTATATTTTATTTTAATTAAATATTATTATATTATCAATTACAAAACAAAATTGAAATTAAAAATAAAATTTAAAAAGCAATTAAATTATAATTAATTTAAAATAAAAACAAACTCAACATATAATCCACAAATAAAATATCCGTCTATCTACAAATCTCTACTACACCTGTAACTATCCTAATACCTATCACCATAATATTCGTTATCGTCGTCCTGTCGTGGGGAGTCTGCCGGCATCACAAGACCATCAAGCTGCGGCTCAGTAGACAGACCGTCATCATGCGGCTGCGGTGGTGGATCAGTAGTAGTAGTGGAGGGCTGGGACTGGGACCGGGTGGCATGGAGGATCCCCTGCAGAGCGCTGCACCTGTCTGGTAGGTGGAAATCAAGCACAGCAGTCATGACCGTAGTGAATGTCTCCATCTGCTACATGATATGCTCGTTCGTCTCCCTTTGCTGTTGCACCTCCTGCCTCAACCGATGCACCTCCTCCGTGTCCTGTGAGCCGGAGGATGTAGGCTCCCTAATGGTCATGCTCGGCGTCGACCCCCGACGAATCGACCTGGCTAGGGTTGCAGTACCGTAAATCCGTCCCTTGTTCTTCCTGCCAGCCACATCCATCCAAGCCTGGGTTTGTAGTCGCTCAACCTCGGCAGGGTCCAGCTGAGAAGGATCTGAGGCACCAGAGCAGGAGGCAGCCTCAGATGCTACCTGACTAAACCTGACGTTGTACTCCGCCTACGATCAATACATTACAATCAATATGTATTAAACTATATATATATATATATATAATAATAATAATAATAATAATAATAATAATAATAATAATAATAATAATAATAATAATAATTACCAATAGTTTAAATATAAAAAAAAAACATTTTAGCTCACCACTGTCTGCCTCGACCTCTCATCAACAAACTCGTCGGTGTCCGAGTGAATATGTGTCTGCTCAAAGACCGTAGGGACATCAACGGACCGAGCTAGCTCTCCTGCCTGCAACCGACACACCAATAAAATCAATTAGATATAAAACAAATTTTTAATAAAAATATACAGTTTATAAATAATGTTATTTATATATGCATACCATGTAAATGGCATGCTGCATGTGGCTAATAGAACCACCAGTGTGCATGCTCCCACCCTTCTCAGTAGCCCGATTTCTCTTCGTCTGTTCACACTTCAGCTTGAAAGATGGAGTGTCCCAGTATGCACACAGTTGGGCCCAGATGTTGGGCCCGATGTAATCCGGACGTATCTGGCTCTCCCTATGCTCCCAGAGCATGTCCCTCAGTCGATCAGCTGCTCGGTCGTCAAAGATAGCACGTATCTCTGAGGTATGCTCCGGTAACCAGCGCACAAGCTTCTGTTAACAAAGAAAAAAATAATAATAACATTATACAAAAGAATATATAAAATAAATGGAAAATTACATGAACTAATAAACAAGAACTTACCCTGAATCGTCTGAAGATACGATCCCGATCCTCCCCGGGGATCACCCCCCATGATGTCCAGAAGCGACGATACTGCACCTTGATGGCGAAGGTAACGTGCTTTGGTCCCACTTTCGAGGGGATGAAGCTGAATATTTCATAATTTTATTAAATCAACAATATTAAAACCAACAAATATATGCTTATTATATAGTAAGGTGCGTTTGGGTAAACAACTTAATTAAGAGCTTATCACATGAGATCTTATCGCATGAGAGCTTATGCCATAAGCGCTTAAAGAAAGAAAAAGAAAGAAAGGGGCATGAGAGGATTCGAATAGTGAAAAACATAGAGAGGGTGTTTAGTGCATAAGCTCTTATGACAATTCCATAAGCTTCTCCTAGTGACTTATGAAAATAAGTCAAAACTCCTTATGGGATGTCATAAGTTAATTTTATAAGCTCTGCCAAACACACTGCATAAGAGCTTATGTCATCAGATATGTCAAAAGGAGCTTAAATAAGCTCTTCCAAACGCCACCAAATTATTTTTAAACAATATTAAATTAAATTAAACTTACGATCCAGAAACAGGACAGATCCATGGTCGATCCTCAGGTGCGGGAACCCTGGCCCACTCAGGCAAGTCCTCAGCCGCGGCCGACTGCTGCACAGACGATGATGATGGTACGGCCGTGTCGTGACTGTTAGGTCAAAGCAACCATCACACAAGAGGGGGGTGAATTGGGTGATAATAGAAATTTAAAAAATTTTACTAAACAACAAAACATAAATCAGAGTTTTTCAAATAGAGTGTAGATGGATAAAAGAATATAATTTAAAAACCATCTAACAAAACTAATAACATATTTTTAACCAGTCTGGAAATAAGGAAGATAAAGTATTTCACCTGTCTAATTATCTTAGACTAAACATTAACCGGTTAGACAACATCTAGCGGATAAAAACATTTGAAAATAGCTTAGAACATAAAGCTTAAAATCTGTTAGAAAACTTTGTTGAAAATACATAAAACAACAAAGATAAGGAGATAAGGGTAGAGAGAAAATAAACAACAAGATTTATCCTGGTTCACTCATATAAATGATGAGCTACATCCAGTCCCCAGCAGTAGCTGAGTTTTTATCCACTATCACATCAGATAATTACAATGAGTAGTCTTTGCACACCTAGCCTCTCCAAGCTCATTGAGTATTGTTCTTAACCAGCCTCTCCAGACTATTGCAAGTATTATTTGCACACCTAGCCTCTCTAGGATCGTTGAGTATTGTTCTTAACGAGTCTCTCCAGACTGTTGCAAGTATTATTTGCACACCTAGCCTCTACAGGCTCATTGAATATTGTTCTTAACCAGCCTCTCCAGACTGTTGTAAGTATTATTTGCACACCTAGCCTCTCCAGGCTCACTGGATTTTGATGAATGTTACATAGATAAAATCTCACAACACTCATGGAGTGATTTTACAATGAAGTACAGAGATTAGTTCTTCCTACACTCACAAGAGTGGATATATTTTTAAGCACTTCAGAACTGGTAAAAGAAATCTCTCATAACACTCACTTGAGTGAATATAGAATGTTTACATTGAGGATGATTTCTGTTGAGATGAGGATGGCGATCCTCTCATTTTTCATCAAGTGTAGCGAAGTAGTAGCTCCAAGCAACTCTCCTCATCTTCATCTTCAATGACTTCTGTATTTATGGTCTTCAAGCATTTAGGATTCATTAGAGACATTCCCTCAGATGTTGGCTTCAAGCAGAACTTCATTAAATGCAATAGAGTCGTTATGGGCAGCCATTAAATCAATAGAGTCGTTCGACTTTACTTGATAATCGTGAAACTGAGTAGGAGAGAATGCTTCAAGTCTCTTTCTGGTTCTTGAAATATGATTCTGATAATCCTTATAGAATTCACGTTTATAAGATAAGTGATTCTATCTTGAAAATAACCATGTCTATCTAGCCATTTGAGTTTTCATTCGGGCTAGTAGACGAGCTCCTTATTGAGGACTCAGCAAGTTCAAAGACTAGTGTGGACGAGCGCCACGTCACCTTTAGTGGACGAGCACTTCACATTACTTTAGTGGACGAGAGTCTCTATTACATTAGTGGACGAGAGCCTCTGTTACTTTAGTGGACGAGAGCCTCTGTTGCTTTAGTGGACGAGAGCCTCTGTTACTTTAGTGGACGAGAGCCTCTGTTACTTTAGTGGACGCTGGCTTTCATCACTTTAGTGGACGCAAGTTTCTATCTCTAGCGTTTTGGACGTGCGCTTCAATTACTACAGTGTTGGACGTTTGTTTTAATCACTACAGTGAGCTTCTATTACTTAATCTGCACACTCGATAGATAGGTTAGCAACCAATATGAAGGTTAATTAAATCATTAACCAATGTTTAGTTCTCATCAAAACTTAGGGAAATGCACATCAGACATTTTAGAGACTTAACAGTGACCGTATGCGGCCCCGGATGATGAGGATGGAATGGTCGTGTTCGGCTGTGGCATCATCCCAGGAGTCGGCATAAATTATAATCCTGATGGGTGTGTGGCCGGCACAGTCGATGATGATGGTGGTGCTGGGTGTGGGTGTGGGTCCAGTAGGGGGCGACGAGTAGCCAGCTAGTGCGCGTCGTGGCACAAAGCGAGTGGAGGTCTGGACATGGGTGGAGGGTGGGGTAGTATGGGTTGGGGATATTGTAGTATGGGTAGGGGATGATGTAGTATGGATCAGTGAGGGTATAGAATGAGTGGGGGATGGTGTAGAATGGGTGGGGGAGGCTCCTGTAGGTGGCGATAGGGTAGGTGCGGTAGCGATGGGGGTAGGTGCGGTGGGTGCGGAGGGACCTCCAGGAATGCGAGCAAGCACCTAGGACTTCACGGTGTATCGTCCCCGCTTAGCCTTCCCCCTCCCCTTATCACCACTAGGCGATGGGGGGCGGGGCAACTGTCCTCATGACGCTGACATATCTATTTTATAGTACAATTACAAATTAGTGTAAAATCAATAAGTAATCAACATTTAACAGTCTAATCTAAGCAACTATTTTTATAGAACAATAGTTGACAAGTCTTACATTATATTTCATAAGCAAATTTTTAAAATACAATAAAAATAACATAATAGTAAACTTCTTATTCACACTCGGTATCGTCATCTGATTGTAAGTCCGACTCTTCTTCTTCTTCTTGCATTGAGTCATCACTTTGGATTTCTTCCTCTGATGATGCATGCATGGATGCCTGATTACCAATGACCACTTCTTCCCCTTCATTTGCAGATCCCAACATGCCAGTAATATGCTCGACCTCAATTACTTCATTGACATGTGTCGATTCATCCACCTGAAATGGCGTCTCATCCTCTGCATAATCGATTTCTATGCAACCCCTAGGCTTGGTAGTGACTGCAACACACCACCCTCGTTTGTCTGTTCTCATTGCTGGATAAGGGACATAATAAACTTGTTTTGCATTCTGAGCAATTATAAACGGATCAAACTATTGATATCTTCTATCCATGCGAATGTCCACAGTTCCATACTTGGGATCCACTTTTGTGCCTGTCCTCGATGGATCAAACCAGTTACAATAAAATAAGACTACTTTTTAAGGATAAGTAGTAGTATTGTATTGTAACTCGTATGTGTTTTATGACCCCATAAAAATCACCGGTACCTTCACCCTGTACGACAACCCCGCTATTAATTGTCTTTTTGCCCACGTTCCATTCATCTGTGTGGAATTTGTACCCATTAACAAAGTATGTATGCCATGATGTAACAGAGCTATAGGGCTCATACGCTAAATCTCTCAAGTGTTGATTAGTCACGCTTAACGGCTGTTGATACACCTAAGAATAGGTAAGTCATATTAAATAATTACATTTTTCAAGAGGCAAAATTAAGCTTAATATAGTGTTTGCATCGTCATATTACACTTACTTGTTGCTTGAACCATTCAGGAAAATATGCATGTGTACGAGCAGAACCATCTTGTTCACTTAATTGATTAATTTGAAGGAACATACTGACAAATAAAATGTGTACTATGTGTTAAAGGAGAAATTATAATAACATGTGATACATTATTTCAAAAATAGGTAGTTAAGACTTACTCATGGTATGGTTTCACCTCTGCGCAATTTATCAAGACATGTACATGGGCCGTTGCATACTCCTCATCAGTTAACCAGTAAGTAAGCTCCTTGCCAGCATGACGGCCAGGAAGGTTAAATACGGATAGCATATAAGGATACCTTGCATTATCAGCATCTACCTCGTTCCTAACATGTCTTGGTGCCAACATAAAGTTGTTGAAATAGTGGGAACAGAAATAGGTTGTCTCACGGTGTAAGTAAGACGCACAGATTGATCCTTCCACCCTAGCCTTGTTTTTAACTGATCGTTTAGAGTCGCCCATGAATCTAAGTAATAAAAAACATCGTTGATAAGGCATTATCAATGGTTGCTAATTATTTAAATGTCAAAATATAATAAAATTACCTTTCAAACGGATACATCCACCTATATTGTACTGGTCCACCAAGCCTCGCTTCATATGCAAGATGGACAGGGAGATGTTCCATTGAGTCAAAAAATCCTGGGGGAAAAACCCACTCCATCTTGCACATAATTATTGGAATGTTTTCTTCCATCTTCGTCAGACCATCCGCTCTTAAAGTTGCAGAGCATATATCTTTAAAGAAATGACTGATTTCTGTAAGCGGGTTCGAAACATGCTGGGGCAGCGAGTCGAAAGCAATAGGAAGCAGACACTCCATGAATACATGACAATCATGACTTTTCATCCCATGAAGCCTCCCTGTTCATACATCAGCACATCGTGCCAAATTAGAGGAATAACCATCAGGGGTCCTAAGGTCTTTTAACCATCGACAAATTGACTTCGCTTCATTGGCGGTTAGAGTGTAACAAGCTTTTGGTTTGACCATTTTTCCATTAGGCTGCGGCTTCAGCTACAAATCCTTTCGTCTACATTACATAGCAATGTCCATCCTTGCCTTCTCATTGTCCTTCGTCTTGCTAGACACATTCATAACCGTGTTAAAAATGTTGTCAAAGAAATCCTTCTCAATATGCATCACATCAAGGCTATGTCTTAACAGATTATCATTCCAATATGGTAGTTCCCAAAAAATACTTTGTTTTGTCCAGTTATGCCATTCTCCATACCCGAGTAATTTTGACACACCTGCTTCAGTGACTTTAGGAAGATCTCTAACCCGAGCCCAGATTTGTTCAGGAGTCAACAAAAGCGGCGGACCTTCCTCTTCTGTATGATTCTTTTTGAATGTTGGGACGTTTCTTCGGAAGGGATGGTCGGGATCTAAGAACCGACAATGAAAATCAAACCAAGAACTTTTGCCACCATATCTAAGGGTAAAAGCCTTTCCATGTTCCATGCAATACGGGCACGCCAATTTACCGTGGGTCCCCCAACCAGAGAGCATGCCATATGCAGGAAAATCATTGATAGTCCACATCAGTGATCCCTAAGTTTCACTTCTTTGAAACGTCATCAGTCAACACACCATCCCATAACTTCTTCAGATCATCGATCAGAGGCTGCAAATATACATCTATCCCAGCCTTCGGATTAGATGGTCCCGGTATGAGACAAGTCAGAAACATATATGGTTTTGACATGCACATCTCGGGAGGAATATTGTACGGTGTAACAATCACTGGCCAACATGAATATGACGAGACTAATGCCTGAATGTATGGGGTAAAACCATCTGAACACAACCCAAGTCTCACATTGCGAGGATCTTCTGCAAAATCAGGATGAACCTGATCAAAGTGCTTCCAAGCTTCACCATCAGAAGGGTGGCATATGACACCCAGAATTCTTCTATTTTCATTATGCCACCTCATTTGTCCCGTAGTTTGCGTTGATACAAACAGTCTCTGCAACCTTGGAATTATTGGCAGATAGAACATTGCCTTCGCAGGAACTAGTTTCCTCTTACTATGGTCACTACTTTGAACGCTGTACCTGGGTGTCTGACAAAATTTACTTTCTTCCAACGCACTGTCATTTGTCCCAGACTGACTACCATAATATAGCATGCACCCATTTGGACAACAATCAATCCTCTTAGCCCCCAAGCCTAGTTTGGACACCAACCGCTTCGCATCATGATAACTTTTGTGCAACAACTCTTTGAAGGGTGTCACATCTTGAAGCATTTTACAAAAGAACTCCAAACACTGCTCTGGGACATTCCAATTTTACTGGCAAGCTAGAAGCCTAACACAAATTGATAATTTTGAATCTGACGCCCCTTCAAACAATGGCTTATTTGTCTCTAACAATAGATTGTAGAATCTCTGCGTCGATTCATTAGGAGGCTCTTCCATGTCATCAGACTCATCCTTCTCAAAATTCCCATGTTGCCCAAGACCATCATTGACCATCATATGCATTGACTGGAGTTGTTCGACATATTCATCGTGGTAGCCACTGCCTGATGCACCTATTTCAAGATTGTCACCACCGACTTCATTCAAATCAATATCCGGCAACTCCTCACCATGATCAGTCCATATCCAATAATTAGGATTGAACCCACGTCGGTATAGGTGTAACTTCACGTCATCATCACTCAAAACCGCCATACAATTGCACTTTGTGCATGGACATCTAATCCCCCCATCTTCGGCATAATCACAATGTTGCTTTGCTTTGGATATAAACTCCTCAACTCCAGCTACAAATGATTGTTTCAGAAGTCGTCTCCCAGACTCGTTCCTATCATACACCCAACTACGGTTCAAGGGATAATATTCCATCCTTATGCATTTTCAGATAAATTGAAGTATTTTTAAACATGATACTATGACCCCGAACCGCTCCCTTTCCTGAAAAGGTGTGGCCCTATCCCATTCGAGGAAAAACTTTTTCATCACTGTATTATACTAGTTACTCATCACTTCTCATGTCTCATAGCTGACGAAATTTCGGTAGCATCTCCCATCGGTCTCCAAGTACACGACGTGACCGTGGTGAAATACCACAATCAAGTATGGACCCGGAGAACAAAAGAAAATACTTCGACCCGAAATTTAATCAACTATTTCACAAATGACAATCATCGAGTAACTAGTATATCAGTGGAGCAAAAGTTTCTTCCCAAACTGTCCCAATTGGACAATTCAAGATTCAATAAAATGAGCGATACCATGACCACGAGTACACATGCTCAATAATATTGAACCTTGAACGTGAAACTACGGTTTTTCTCAATTACGTATTAACTATATATATACATATACACACACTCTAAGATAAAATAAAACTTCAAGTAATAGAAATAATTTGCATAAAGTTTGACATTATTAGCAATCAATCAAACCAATATTTAAGCAACCATCATAAACAAATCATTAGCAAAAAAAATCACTTACTCTAATCAAAATTTATTAAATTATTCGCCACTCTTTTGATTAAATCTTTATTTTTATACTATTTTAATTTATTCAATCATTTTTATTTGATTATTTAAATTAATTTTGGTGTTATGTAATTATTAAGTTATTACTTATTTAAGTTTATTATTGTTGAAAAAATAATAATTATACTTATATATTTAACTATTTTCATATTCTATTTTTTACTTATTTAATCGTTAATGTTTTTAATTATTTAATCAATCTAATTTTATAGTTATGCAAATATTTTAAAAGATTTCGTCATCCACGCTTCCCGATGAGTCATGAGCAGATATCCCCGATGCACCATTAACAGATATTCTGGATGCGGCATGTGTAACTATTAACTTATTTGTGAGATGAATGATTTAATTAACTTCTTAATTAATTACACATTATTTTTTAATTATTTAAATAATTAATACATTTTGTTATCCGTTAAATACTTAATTCATTATTCCAAATCGCGCTTAATTAATCAATGAACATGAGTTATTGCCATATATGCTCCATCACAGCTTCAGGTGGAGGAAAACGATTTTACTAATTCTCTAATGTTATCTACACTAAATCTTAGCAACACTAAATTTTGTCCTTACGATTTTATTATATTAAGGAAATACATTAAGTTTATTACGCATTTGACAGAAACAAACATACCGCATTTAGTAACTTTACATGCATGTAATACAACTAATTAATTGACAAAAAAACCCACACAAATTAATAACTATACACACACTAGACAAATATTTTTATAATAAATAAATTAAATACATGCACATAATACAACTAATTAATTAAAGCAGTATCATTCACTGAAATAAAATATACCAACAAAGACACAAACAACACATGTTGTTTAAAAAAATATATAAGACCATAAACAGGCATAAAAAATTCAATGTACTGCAATGGATGCCGGGAGTTGCTTAGGAGGAAGCTGGTGACTCTGAAACAATGCAAAAAAAAAAAATACCCTTTTAGAATCCAAACCAATAATCAGAAAAATGAGAAAATCTAATAAAAATAAAAAAAATGGAAATGAAATTAAAAAAGGGATGGTGGTGGTTCTGTGCAGAGTGGTGGTGGTGCACAGCGGTGGTTAAAGGTGGTGCTAATAAAAATAAAAATAAAAAATGAAAATTAAAAGGGAATCCATACCACAAAGAGGTGGTGGTGGTGCTGGTGGTGGTGGCGCCGTGGTAGAGAGGGAAGAAGAAGACGGCGCGGTGACAGTGGCACGATGGTGACAGGAACAGTGGTGGTGGTGGCGTGGAAAGCGAGGTGGGCATGGTGGCAGCGACGTAAGAGAGAGGGAGGCACGGTGGTGACAGAAAGCGGTGGTGGAGAGCGCGGGGGAGACAATACTGGTGCGAAGGAGAAGCAGAGAGAAAGGAGAGAAGAAAGAAAAGAGAAAAGTGAGGGAGAAGAGGGTTTTCGGTGGATTTGAGGTCAAAATTTCCGACGGCCAATTTTAAATTACCGATGGCTTTTTCCATCGGTAATTCAAAAATACATTTATCGACGAAAATGGTCGTCGGTACTGTGAACACCCCATTTTGACCGAGTCTCTTAGTCTTCACTCAAAATTTCAAAAAATAATAAAATAAAAATTGCAAAGGAAATAAAAATAATAAAAAGATTTTTTTAATTGGGCCAGGCCAGTTAAACCCATTTCATCCTCCTCCAACAAACCCTAGCAACTACTTTATTTTGAATTTGAACCTAGTTTTTTAATCTTGACAGATTTTTTTAGGATAAGATCAGAAGGAATTCTTATTATAAGATCACAATAGGGGGGGTAAATCCCTTAATTTTAGGCAAACAAGGCTCGGCAATTTCGATTAGATTTCAAACTAGAGATGAAATTTTTAATCTTTAACAGATTTTTAGGATCAAAATGGGAACAAATTCGCATTATAAAAATCACAATAAGAACGCAGAGAGGAGGGGGGATTCGGAACAGAAACGAGAGCAAAAAAAGAGAAAAGAACCAGAGAAAAATTTCAGAAAAAAAAGACAACAACAGTTGGAGCACTAAAAAATGTTCTGAATATAGAGTGATACAGAGAGGAGAGAAATAAAAAACACGGAGAGGGAGGTGACTCTGCTTACACTCATTCGTGACCATCGCGATGCCGCCATCCTCCGGGAACAGCATCACTGTGCGCAGCGCCTCAGGCCCACCGTGCAGCACTGTTACGCATCCCTCATCTCGGATCTAGCTCTGTTCTGTTGACCCTTCTTGTCCCTGTCCCTTCGCGATCACCACACGCCGCTACAGAGCGTTGTGACACCGCCAACATCCCTGCCTCGCGTCGCCATCAGTCGCACCTCGCTGGCCGGATCTCGTCTCCGCTACCGTTTCCTTCGCAGATAGGCTCAGATCCGCGTATGTCTCAGTCGCAAGTTTTTTCGTGAGTCTCACCATCGTCCCAAACCAAATCACGGCCACCCACCTCTCTTTGCTCTCACGTGTAACACCCTACTTTTTATTTTCCGATTTTTTTGAGTAAAAATATTTTCGCTGTATTAACTGGTATAAATGTATTTATTTATATTTTTATCCGAGTTCATGGAGATTGATTTTTATGAAATAAAAACCATATTCATACTCTATCTTAGGGTAGAAGCTTACGATAAAAATTTGGGTTGAAAATTCAGACGGAACCCGGTTTGCGTTTTCACCCGAGTATAATTTCTTGGGCAGAAAACCAAATTTTGACTCGTGAACGAAATGGTTTATATTTAAATCATATTTCTAACGAGTTTTGTTGTTTTGAAAATTTTCAACCGAAAATAAAATATTACGCTTTTTACGGGCGTAAAACCCTAATCGGGAAACCGACGGAGTCGAGAAGGGAAGTGCGGAGACCCGTCAAGAGATCGGGACAACGAGTATGGAGGATGAGTCACCAAGCATTTATGAGCATTAAATGCAAGTAATCATGACATTTAGGTAAAAAGACCAAAATACCCCCAAGCTTTCGCGGGTATTAACAAGATGCATCTACGCACTCTTAACCACTCATTTTACGTGGTTGAAAACCTCCCACATCTCTCCAATTTCGTTCATCCACCTCCAATAAATCTTACCTATTTCATTTTGCTTTCGTTTCATTATTTTCCTCTCAAAAACCGAAATCGGGTAAACGACGGAGCCACGTACGGAATTTCCGGGAACCGCTATCGGATAAGATCGGTGACTCATGAGTGAGTCACTTTGTGTGGCCCAAAATCAGCCACACCTCCATCAAATGTGAGCCACACATTTAATAACCATAGTTAAGCAAAGTAACCCTAGTTAAGTTAATTATTAACTATGGTTAAACTTATATTAATTAAATAATCACAAAACCCATTAAATCAATTCCTTATAACCAAACAAAGCCTAAATCTAGCCTATAAATACCCTCCAAACCGTGGCCTCCCTCACCATTTCACTCATCTTCTTCATTCTCTTCATCTTCCCCACCAACTAAGTTACAAAACCCTAAGAACACCGAATTCCCACCAAACATATGACCCTCTTCCTTTATGAAACTCGGAAAACACTCAACATAAAAGTTGTTCCTCTTTCTCTCTTATTTCCAACAAGCTAAAGATCATCAAAAACGGATAAGTGTATTGGGAGATAGGATCAAAATACCGAAACTGCCCAGAATTCTCAGCAACCCACGAAACATCATAAATAAGTCCCTTTTCACCCCTGTTATGATCCGAACCAAATGAAACCTTCAACACTAAAGTTTTTCCTTTTCTTCTTATCTTTCTATCCAGCCAAAGTTCGTAATTTTTGGATGAGTATATTGTGAGATACACTCACAATACCATCACACCCTCAAGCTGTCCAATTTTCAACATAGTGAAGGTTGATCATTTTCTTCATTTCTTCAATCTTCAAGAGGTAAAAGCTCATCTCCTTGATCATATAAGATTTCATATTCATGTATTTCTCATTTTATGCCATGAATCATATTTTTCCATTCCTAGATCTAGAACTTCAAATAATTCTAGAAAATGGTAGAAAAATCATAAAACTGTGAAACCAATTTCTATGATCTAGTTATGATCCCTCCTTTATTTATACAAGAGCATGTGATCAAAATCATTTTCCTTCCCTATTAACCATTAATGGCCGAACCTAGGTAGGAAAATGGGTTTGGTGTTTTGTTGTTTGTTTTGAATGTTATTACTTGACTTAAGTTCTATAATACATGTATAGCTTAAATCCAAGAGCTTAGGTCCAACAAAAATCCCTAGCTTAAATTCCTAATATGGGCCGAAACCCTAACCCTAAAGGTTAGAGGATTTTGTTTCAAATTTTAGTCTTGTAATAAGTAATCTATGTTAGTTAAGACTCTAGTAACTAGGATCCAAAAGATGGCATTGAGAAGATAATCCTAAACCTATTTTCTAAGTCTTGGCCGAACCTAGCCCTAAAGTGTCATAGATGGTTGTTAGTTGATTAATTATAGTTATGTTGTTTGAATGAAGGTGGTTGTGTTAACTCGTGATGGGATAACGAGGATCGTCGTGTACGTGTTTTAGGTGCTAACTCGGGTGGGGAAAAGAATCAACCTATCGTCGGAATCGATAAGTAGTGGATTATATGATAATTGTGTAGGGCGACCTAAACCCTACTAGTAGTCGAGTAATCGACAAGACCAAAATCCCATTGGAAACCTTTTCTGTAAAACCAATGGTGATTCGGGGATTGTAGGTTTATCGACATTAAGTTGATTTTAAGTATTTGAGGATGTTTGATTTTATGTTATCAAATTTACTGTGATACGCTGGTTGAGGTATTCCATCTGCATGTGACGTATTATTTCGGTGTTTGAATATTTATTTGATATTGAGATATTTGAATATTTTCTGATGTTATGTTATGCATGATCTGCCTGTTTTTAAATATTGTGCTTAGATGATTTTTTAAGTAAGGATATGTGTTGTTCGGGAGATGATTGTTTGGGTGACAGAATGAATTGACTTAGAGGTGCTTAGCTAAATTAAATTATCTAAATGAGGAGATGTGACATAGAATGCAGGTGGAGGTTGTGAGGAAGAGTTTGAGGTACTAGGTTGCTATTGATAAAAGTCAGTGAGAATCATATCGTGCTTATGCACTATTTCCTATGAGAGATTAGGGAATAGGGGCGCACCGAGTTATTATTTATTATATGCTTATGTGCTATTTCAAATGGGGAAATAGTGACGCATATCGTGCTTATGCACTATTTCCTATGAGTGATTAGGGAAAAGGGGCGCACTGAGTTATTATTTATTATATGCTTATGTGCTATTTCAAATGGGAGAAATAGTGATGCATATTGTGCTGATGCACTATTTCCTATGAGTGATTAGGGAATAGGGGCGCACCGAGTTATTATTTATTATATGCTTATGTACTATTTCAAATGGGGGAAATAGTGATGCATATCGTGCTTATGCACTATTTCCTATGAGAGATTAGGGAATAGGGGCGCACCGAGTTATTATTTATTATGTGCTTATGTGCTATTTCCAATGGGGGCAATAGTGACGCATATTGTGCTGATGCACTATTTCCTATGAGAGATTAGGGAATAGTGGCGCACTGAGTTTTGATCCTAAATAGTTCTGGACTACTGACTAATGTGATAGGAATAAAGATGGCCACATCAGTATAAAAGTTTAGTTATATTAGATTGGGGTAGAGGATGATACATTATTTTGAGGATGATTTGTTAGTTATGTATGTTGATTGTCTGTGACAATTACTGTATAATTTACTATTACTCTTTTCCGCTTTTTGATGATAGAACTGTTTCTTATTCCCTGTATCTTTCTGTGTGTTGTATTTTATTTCTGATGTGATCGTACGAGAAGACCCGATGGAGGAACCAATTGCTGAGGAGTTAATTAGATGGAACTCCGTATGAACCAGATGCTGGAGGTCGAGCTGTGATTCAAGGCGATTAGAGTATAGAAATTATGGCCAGTGTGTCTAAAGAGTATTTACATTTCCGCTAAGTATGTCTGTAGTGAAGTTTATGCCTGAGAGGGATCCTACTGAGAGGATACCCACAACAGTGTTTTGGTAATGTAATAAATAAACATGTGTGTATTATGTAATATAGTTTTGGTGTGTTTTATATTTGTAGAAGTTATATGATTATTAAATAAGTTTTAAATTTTTACGTATTTTCAACAATAACCGCGCGATTAAGTAAATGAATAATAAGGTTTTAATGTAATAATACAATGGGGCACAACGGGGTGTCTCATCACGCGTACAGGTGAAAGGAAAAGGATGGTGCTCCTTTTTGCTATTAAACGTATTCTGGTAGTGTTTTACTTTTATTTCACTTTTGTTTGTTTGTTTATTATTATTTATTCAAGTAAGGATTAATTTAAATAAATAATTGGTGTCATATATATGCTTTTGACCCAAATTAAATGGGTTTCATCAGATTTGGAAACGGTCTGGGCTCACAAATTTTTGTGAAATTGAATCTGACTTTCTTTTGTGTTCTTTTTATGAAATGTTTATTTTAAAATAAATAAATTAAAAATATAAAAAAGAAAAAACTGAAAAAATAATTTTGGGGATTGTTATGTGAGAGGTTTCACACTCAATTTCTTAAGATGCGCGATATCTATGCGGATGTATATGCCATGTTCTATCTCACTTAGAAGTTTTCGATAGAGATAAAAGATAGAAAATAATAAAAATAAATAAATAAATCTTTTTTTTTTTTAAAAAGAAACCTTTTCACAAAAATTTAAAATAATCCAACAAATAAAATATTTTCTACAAGAACTAAGTGGCTTTGAATTTCCCATAGAGGCAGGGAATACGTAGGAGCGGGATCGATCATCTCGTCAAGCCAAAATTATTTTTTTCCATTATTTTTGTGTTCCTTTTTTAATTTGTTTAATGTGGATAATTAATTAATAATTTGTTTAATGTTTTTGGGTTGCTCTATGACAAGTGTCATGCTCAGTCCCCTAGCTTTGAGGTTGCTCTATGGACTTACGTGCTATGTCCAGCCTCATTTAGGATTTATCAATAATATTTTTAAAATTTTTTTTAAAATGCAAAAAAATAATAATAATAAAGAAACATAAAAATAAAAAAAATATTAATAAATAAATAAATTCTTCCTTGTAAATATTTTTGGGGTAAGCAATAAATAATTTAATTTCGTGCAATTTATTTAAGGTATCATTCTTAGAATGAGTGATGTAGGGTGCTTAACACCTTCCCTACTCGTAACCGACTCCCGAACTCAACTTGGTTCCTAAGACCGTTTTTTTTTCAAGGGTTTTCCAATTTTTCCTAAATTAAATAAAATCGGTGGCGACTCTACTTTTTCTTAAAATCTCTTTTTATCGTCGTCCTTGTCGTAACTTTTGGTTGCGACAGATGGCGACTCCACTGGGGAATTTTCGAGAGTCAAGCCTAAGTAATGAATTATGCATTTTGGTATTTATTGTTTACCCCTTTTATTGTTTTCTTTTATTTTTTGTATATATTTGTTTCCTTTTTGCTTTAATAATTATTTTTTACATTAGGATAGAAGACCATGATATTTTTATTTTATTTCGTTTGCTTGTCAAGCAGGTTCAAGTAGTTATGTATTAGGATTGTACAGGTTTGTATGCCTCCAGCACACACAACACCGGCACTCATTTTCACACACTTCCAGCTCTATACCCGAGCTTGTGGGACCATAAGGATTAGGTGGTGACCCAGTATTGTCATTGAAGGCCATGTGCCTCTCTGATATTTGTTGACTCACTACTCGGATTGTTACTAGTGCCATGGACTAGTCATCCTGGAGGGTTTATCCCTACTTGTGATTAGGTTCATGAACTAGGTCCTTGACAAGGGCAATCTGGGGACCATGACCTTTAGAAGTCTAGACACATCCTAAAGTTTACACTCCTAAATTGACTCAGTGGCCGCTCGACTTAGAAGTTGTCATCATAGGTACCCTTGATTAGGCCCTACCTCTTAAGACAATTGGAGGCGTACCATATCTCTCTTGTGTTTTTCTATCCATTTACTTATTTATTTATTTTTACTTCATTTCCCTTTGTGTTTTAACTAATGAATAATAAATAAATAAAATACATATTATATATATATATTTTTTATTTTTATTTTTTTAAAAAAATAATATATATTTTCTTTTAGGTGATTCTCCTTTGCAAAAGAAAGAATTCATGGTTTTTGAAGCATACTTTTATCTTTCTTAATGTTAAATAATAATGACAAGAAAAATTGTATGTATGTATATATATATATATATATATATATATATATATATATATATATATATATATATATATTAAAAAAGGGGAATACTGATTAGAATAATTGACGATTTTTTCGTAATGAGCTAAAAACACGAATTTGAGGGTTCGAGAATCATTGCGCGGCCTAAGAAAGACAATACCAATCAAACCCGAGTTTACAACACAAGATCCCGGACCAGGATGGCTGCCAACAATCCTGAGACAGGAAGGAACTTGAGTTTAGAAGTAGACGAAGTGAGGGGAAGGGTGACTGAAATCTCTGAAACTCAAGCAAGGTTGGAGGATATACTACAGGATATGAGGGAATCTCTTAGTAGGCTTAGTGCAAATAGAAGTGGAAACGAAGATGACCCACATGTGAGCGTACAGTCGGCCCTCTCCATGGTAACGACGCCAATGTTTTCAAACATAAACCATAGCTTTACTCATGGAATGTCGGGTTACTGTTGTGACTCCGGCAAGTGTACCGGGTCGTCGCAAGTAATAAAAATATCACGGTAAGTAAATACCGAGGTCGAACTCAAGGATTGGGGTACCAATTCGACTAATCCGCGGGAAGTCAGATATGTTCGGTCAAGTTACGGAAGAAGGTGGTTGAGAGAAAGAGAATAATAGCGAAATTCAACTAACAATCTAAATAAACTAATTAAATAAAAATCAGAAAACTAAAATGTCCAAGGTCACAAATCCACCTACCCAATATGTACACCCAAGTGATGATGAATCCCTCCCTAAATTCAATTACAATGTCAACCGGGACCCCTAAATTCTCCTAAATCCACTTCCGTGCTCATTAGGACGTATTCGATGATTTGAGTTAATTACTTGCTAGGTCTCTTAACACTAATCTCGAATTCTGTTAATTCGTGTTCCCTATATGGTTGCACCGATCTCCTATTCACTCTCGTGCAATATTCGATCGATGATTCTAATTCAAGTTCTAAACGCGAATCGCTGACTAAGCCTCATCACGTTAACAAGTCAATCACGATAGCATATAATTGACACAATCAAATCAGAATTAGAAAACAAGAATTGAATTAAGGAGAAATTCATACATCATATCGAATTTACATCGCCATGGGTGGCTTCATCGTTCCCTCGGACGAGGGGATTAGTTCCTCATGCTCATAGACAAGCGATCGGACATAATCTCCATAAGAAAAAGGGAGACGCAGCTCCAAAGAGAAAAGAAAATATCCTACGCTACTCTAAACAGTGGAAAACTGCCTTCTAAAGATCCATCCCGTTTCTGATATGCAACAGCCTTTAAATAGTAATCCTGATCTGCGCTCTCTCGCGAGGCGAGCAGTCTCTCGCGAGGCGAGAATTAAAATTGGCGCGCTTTCAATTTAAACTCTCGCGAGGCGAGCATCTCCTCGCGGGGCGAGTCTTCAATTCTGGGCTGTGACCTTCATCACGGCTGGGCCGTGATGGTCTCTGACTTCCAAGTCTTCATTCTTTCGCGGGGCGAGCTTCCTCTCGCGGGGCGAGTCTTCAAACCTCCATTTGTCACAGCCGTGACCTTAATCACGACTATGCCGTGATAGTCTCTGTCTTGCTGGTCCTCAGACTTTCGCGAGGCGAGAGTACACTCGCGGGGCGAGTGTCTCAGAATTTCATTTTCCACTATTTCTTTGCTTTCCTTGACTCCCGGAGCTTCACTTTATTTACCTGAAAACACAAAAGCACCTACAAGCGTAATTCTATCCAAAATAAGCTAAAAACTACACAAAAGACGCAAAACGAGTCAAAGTCCAACTTAGGAACAAAACAAGGCAAATTTGGGCGAAAACGAGAGTGAACTCGAATAAATAGGCACATAAACCCTAGCTCATCTAGTCATAAAACTAGATAAGCCAGAGGCTTATCAAAATACCCCAAACTTAAACCTTGCTTGTCCCCAAGCAAGCTTAAAACTCAAAAACGACTAAAGACTTGGCAAGCCTAAAGGAATCAATCGATTTCGCACAAATTTAATGCAATCAAAGCAGTTTTTCTCTAATGATCTCCCCCCTACATAAATGTAATCCCCACATTCATTTACTTTAAACCATTGAGAACTCATCATTCATTCCGTCATTACTCTAAGTTGAGGATCAGAGTTACACACAAAGGAAGATCACCTATCTCAAACAATTGCCTTCCTCACAAGGGCATTTAAAATTTCACTCATTCGCTCAAGTTTGTCAAGGTTGTCAACTTTTTCACTCAATTTCACTTATTAAGGGCACTTCCCATGAATTTGATTTTCATCTCAAAAATGGTTCCCACGAAAAATGCATGCAACATCAGAAGGTCTTTTAAAGGTTGTAATGGGGCCTGGCTAAGGGTAGGATAATGAAGGAAATTTAGGCTTAAGTCCCTAGGAACTAAGAGAGCATGAGCATTTTGACACTTTTTCCACTCAAATTCCTTTTTCCAATTTTTTCATTTGAGCTCGGGTGACTACAGCCTTTTCCTTGCTAATCTTTTTGTTCTGCCCCTTTTTCCTTTGGCAATTTTTTTTTTTTTTTTTTTTTTTTTTGCCTTGGGTTCCAACCTTTGTTTTCTTTTTCTCACCCCAATATGACATATCACCTCGTAGCCACCCCAAACTTAGTTTCTCACAACCATTCTCTTGCTCACTTCCATGCTCTCCTAATCCTAAGATCGGGTTAACATGGTTTTTCAGATTTTGGCTCGTAATGTAGGGTCATCAAGAAACAATAAGTCAATTGGGCTCAATTTGGCTAACTAGGGAACATGCATTAGGGATGGTTCTTTTCAGGCCAAGTAGTTATTCAAAGAAAATTGCCTAAATCATTTGATGCAACACATAATCATGCAAACCATATAGAGATTCAAGCAAATTCGGGAAAGTGCAACTTAACAGTGATTCTCACATTCAAAAACAGAGTTGGAGGCTCAAATTCCTCACCTGGACATTTTGCAAATTGTTTGACCGAGATACGATTCCTAGTGTGTGCACCCCCTCACCCCAAACTTATCATAAATCAAGTAATCACAATAAAATTCTCAAAGTTCAGTTTTCAATTTTTAAGTGGGGATAAACTTTTCTAATTTCAGAACTTAGGGGAAATCATCAATGGTCAAATAATTCATGCAATCAATCTATGCTCAATCTAATTAAAATCCAACACGCTTGCCGACACGACATTTCATACAAAAACTCTTGATCTTCTCAAATTATTCAAGAGCGACAAACAAAAACACACAAACATACATAACACAAGTGAAGGGTAAGAAATTTTTATCTTAGTGGGATCCGCGCGGACCCCATGTTTGCAGCTGGCTCTCCTTCCTCTTTCCATCTCTCTCTACTGCCCGCTTCACAGCGAGGCTGGTTTTGACCTCATCCTTGCCCAATTGATTTACCCTTGTAGTTAGGGCACTCCACATAATTCCATCACAAGCAAACATGAATGTTAAGCAATATATCATAATAATTAATGAGTTATCCATGTCTACTAGTAACAAGTCAGTATAAAAATAGTTTCTAGCTAGCAAAATAATATACAACCATATCGAATCATCCTAGCTAGAACTAAAACAAAAAGTACGGGGGCCGGATCAAGTGTCGAAATCGCGTCGTCCACCGGGTCGCCCGGTCTGTGGTGCCTGCTCCTCCTCTGGGTCCTGTGGCATACTACCCTGGTCCTCTGGATAGTCCTGCCACCCAAGTCGAGAGGACAGCTCCTCCTCGGAGGGATATACTGGCACCCGACCCTCCTGCTGGGCCAATGCCATCGCTCTGAAGAACTCCCGCATCACCTCATTATCCCTCCTCAAAGCCTGCTTTGGTTCTGCAAGAGCAGAGCCATGTCTCGATGGTCGTGACCTACGAGTGGGTAAGGGTGGCGGCCTCCTAGGTGCGGCGGGGGCTACATAGCGAAGCGCCGGATGTAATCCTCGATCAATCGGCTGCCTCGGCACCTTCTCCATCATCCTACTCACCGGTATCCCCGCCCGGCGGATAAGCTCGGTGATCAGCTGTCCGTGTCCCAGACTCTCCTTCAGCGCTCGGGAGTTTGCCTTCATCTGTATGTCTGCGGCAATGACTCCTCCCACATTAATAGTTCTACCTGACAAGATGCCATACAGTAAGTGGGCTCTGGCGGCGGTGACTGTGGACTCATGCGAGCTCACTCGTAAGTTGGCGTGTAAGAACGCCCGACCGGACCTTGGCATCCGGGGTGAGGTCCTGTCTCCTAAGTCTCGGGAGGTTCCCGGATGTCCCCATTTCCCAGGCAGCTCCCGGGACACAGCATGTGTCTAAGATGGCTCGAGCAAGTGCACGAGCTGGCTGGGGAGCTGCTCATAGTCGCAGGGGCTCCTCTCCAATGGGGATCCCCAAACATGAGTTAATGTCTGCCAGTGTGAAAGTGATGGGGACCCCGAACCTCTGTAACGCAACTCGGGCTGTGACCTCGAGTTTGAGAGCGTTGGCATAGAACTCCTGCACCCGATTTAATATCATACCGGTGCGGGAGGTCGCCAACATCTCCCAACCTCGGTCGCGAATCCGCTCTCGGACATCGGCATAGTCTCGCCCCACGAGGGACACACGCCTCTCTAGAACCATTTCCTTCCTCACAACCAAGTTCCAATGCTCCCCTGTGATCGGGAGAGCGGAACACAGGGGAGTAGGAGTTGGCCCTAGAGGAGCCGCCTGGCCCTCGAAGGCAATACTACGTCGTCCCCGGGAGCGGAAGTGCGCTTCTTGCGCTTTACCATTGCTTTTCGGCGGGGTTGCTCTTAGGCGGAGCCATACACGAAAATCGAGAAAAGTCCCAATACAGTTTATATTTAGCAATTCGAGTGAAACCAGGCAAAATACGGTGTTAACCCCCCACTTGTCCTACTATCCTACTGATCCGCAATAAAGAATCATGACAAGTATCCCCACTATATTCATAATTATCGAAAGCGGACTCGGAATGCAAGAACATTCCTAAGACTAGACGGTTCATGAACATGGCATCTACCCTATTACCAATCATAGTCATAAATTTTCGTGCATAGTGTGGTAGTGGTATCGCATTCCGGTGTATGAACAGGGAAGGAGATGACTTACCTTGCGAGAGACAAATGCGTGATGGTGAGAGTGAACTCGAGTGAATGGACGTGGGGTAGTGTGTGGTAGTGATGGGTGATGAGTGCGAGAGAGAAAGAGAGAGAGAGAGAGAGAGAGTGTCTCGCGATCGCGAGAGAGAAGAAGGAGAGGGAAGGTCGCGCGAGTGTGCGCTGTGCGCCGCTCGCTGGGCTTTATAATTTTCCTCTTTCGCGAGGCGAGTGTATACTAGCGACGCGAATTTTAAAATTCTGCCCCAAATTGAAAACCCTAATTGCAGATTCGCGAGGCGAGACAACACTCGCGAGGCGAATCTGGAAACTTGTTCTTCCCATTCTTCAGAATCGCGAGGCGAGTAGTATCTCGCGAGGCGAATCTGGAATTTCCAGTAAGCTGCTTAAGCCCAGATTCGCGTGGCCATCATGCGCTCGCGTGGCGAGACTCCCCTTTTTTTTTTTTTTTTTTTTTTTTTTTTTTTGAACAGAAACTATAAATAAATAAGGATATCTAGCTTGGGTTGCCTCCCAAGTAGCGCTTGTTTAACGTCCCGAGCCTGACTTATTAAGAAGCATCCACCTGGATCCCATAGTCTGTGGTATAGAGGCCAAGAGATGCTCATCATATCAAATCCTCCACCTGGATCCCATGGTTTGTGAAGTAGCCCTCGCAGGAGCAATACCACTCTATTCATTATTCCACCAAGCCTGAGTGTGAAAACTCCATTGACCTCCGTACTGATGAATTCACTTCCTCTCGGGTCAAATGGTGTTTTCACGAGGAAGTGTGCTAGACAAGTGGGAGGGTCTAATTTACCGGTGTCCACACATGCATGCAAGCCAACATATTTATTTAGCGCATCAAAATCATGTTGCTTGGCAAGCATGGTGGAATCCTCCGCCACTTTATCTTCATCTTGATCTCTACCCCCTTGCTCCAGTGCCTTGTCCTTTGCCAGCTCCTCTTCCTTAGGTTGCTCTTCCTCAACATGTGGTTGTTCCGGGGCCATGACACTTGCCAATTCCTTTTCCTCCGGTTGTTCTTCCTCAACATGTGGTTGTTCTTCCTCAACTCCCTGAGAACTAGTTACATCCCAGTCATATCCCAACACCCCACTGCTTCTAGTTGTTGTGGCATCGCATTGGTTCTGAGGGTCGTTCTCGGTATCAACTGGGAAAGTCTCTGGGGGATGCTCATTTAGTTTCTTTGTAAGTTGGGCGATCTGCATCTCTAGATTTTGAAGTGCCATCTCTGTATGAGTTGCCAACTTGTCAATGGTTGCGTTTGTATTGATTGACACTTTCTCAAGTGTCGCACTCAACTTCTCAAGAGCCAACTCCCAAGGTTGTAGTCCACCATTCTGTTGAGGTTCTTTGTTGCCAATTTTGTTGAGGTTGTGGTTGCCAGGCTAGACCATCGTCAACATTACTCCAAGCGACATCCGGATGGTCTCTACTCATATCACCCCAATACCGATTTCGACTCACGATAGTTGTTACGGGGCACGCTGTCATTATGCCATGGTTCCACATATACTTCAGGGAAGTAGAACGGACAACTCCAAGTGTCATGGTTCCCATCACAATACTCGCAACCCGGAAGCATTCCTTTGTGTACCTCGCATACAAAACAAGGCAAGACCAAGTGGAATCAAAGAAGTAGAGAGATAGTAGAAAATAAAAAGAAAATAATAAAAATAAAAATAAAAATAAGAACAAAAATAACTTAACCAAATATTCAAACTTCCCTAAAATCAGAAAAATTGGTTGTGCCAATCCCCGGCAACGGCGCCAAAAACTTGTTGTGACTCCGGCAAGTGTACCGGGTCGTCGCAAGTAATAAAAATATCACGGTAAGTAAATACCGAGGTCGAACTCAAGGATTGGGGTACCAATTCGACTAATCCGCGGGAAGTCAGATATGTTCGGTCAAGTTACGGAAGAAGGTGGTTGAGAGAAAGAGAATAATAGCGAAATTCAACTAACAATCTAAATAAACTAATTAACTAAAAATCAGAAAACTAAAATGTCCAAGGTCACAAATCCACCTACCCAATATGTACACCCAAGTGATGATGAATCCCTCCCTAAATTCAATTACAATGTCAACCGGGACCCCTAAATTCTCCTAAATCCACTTCCGTGCTCATTAGGACGTATTCGATGATTTGAGTTAATTACTTGCTAGGTCTCTTAACACTAATCTCGAATTCTGTTAATTCGTGTTCCCTATATGGTTGCACCGATCTCCTATTCACTCTCGTGCAATATTCGATCGATGATTCTAATTCAAGTTCTAAACGCGAATCGCTGACTAAGCCTCATCACGTTAACAAGTCAATCACGATAGCATATAATTGACACAATCAAATCAGAATTAGAAAACAAGAATTGAATTAAGGAGAAATTCATACATCATATCGAATTTACATCGCCATGGGTGGCTTCATCGTTCCCTCGGACGAGGGGATTAGTTCCTCATGCTCATAGACAAGCGATCGGACATAATCTCCATAAGAAAAAGGGAGACGCAGCTCCAAAGAGAAAAGAAAATATCCTACGCTACTCTAAACAGTGGAAAACTGCCTTCTAAAGATCCCCCCCTGGTTCTGATATGCAACAGCCTTTAAATAGTAATCCTGATCTGCGCTCTCTCGCGAGGCGAGCAGACTCTCGCGAGGCGAGAATTAAAATTGGCGCGCTTTCAATTTAAACTCTCGCGAGGCGAGCATCTCCCCGCGGGCGAGTCTTCAGTCCCGGGTGTGACCTTCATCACGGCTGGGCCGTGATGGTCTCTGACTTCCAAGTCTTCATTCTTTCGCGGGGCGAGCTTCCTCTCGCGGGGCGAGTCTTCAAACCTCCATTTGTCACAGCCGTGACCTTAATCACGACTATGCCGTGATAGTCTCTGTCTTGCTGGTCCTCAGACTTTCGCGAGGCGAGAGTACACTCGCGGGGCGAGTGTCTCAGAATTTCATTTTCCACTATTTCTTTGCTTTCCTTGACTCCCGGAGCTTCACTTTATTTACCTGAAAACACAAAAGCACCTACAAGCGTAATTCTATCCAAAATAAGCTAAAAACTACACAAAAGACGCAAAACGAGTCAAAGTCCAACTTAGGAACAAAACAAGGCAAATTTGGGCGAAAACGAGAGTGAACTCGAATAAATAGGCACATAAACCCTAGCTCATCTAGTCATAAAACTAGATAAGCCAGAGGCTTATCAGTTACACGGAACCCATAGTAATCCCCATCGGGGAAGGATATCGCCCCATCGAGAATGTGTATCATGAGGCTGCTGGCTATATATGGGAAAAACCTCATGCATTCATTCCTGAACAATCAAGAGGAGTCCAGTTTGGACCCGATAAGATGAAGGAAGAGTGGATGGAGAAGGTAGAAGAACAAATAAAAGAGATCAAGGGCTTAAATAGTTATGGCCTTCTCAAGATTGAAGAACTTTGCCCTGCCACAAATGTCGTGATTCCTAAGGATTTCAAAATTCATGATTTTTCCAAATATGACGGAAGTGGGAACCCACGATTCCATTTGATTAGCTATGCCACCAAAATGGCCATCTGGTCTAAGGATGACAAGTTCCTCATTGGCTTTTTCCAAGAAAGTTTGACCGGAATCGCACTAGAGTGGTACCTTCAGTTAGACGATTCTAAGATCTCTCGGTGGACAGAATTAGCCGATTTGTTCATGGATCAATACAAATTCAATTTGGACATAGCTCCGATCCGTGAACAGTTGACTACAATGTAGAAGAAGAGTGATGAATCCTTCAAACAGTATGCACAAAGGTGGAGGAGTTTGGCTGCTCAGGTTCAGCCGCCGCTGATGTTGTCCGAAATGTGCTCACACTTTTTGGGAACCTTGGGATCCCCCTTTATCGGAGCAATGGCAGGAGTAGCTTATAGGGATTTCTCTGACTTGATTGTTGCAGGGGAAAGAATTGAAATCCTAGCCAGAGCTGGGAAATTGCCAACTGACATGGAAGGCAGTGCATCCAAGAAGGGGTTCCAGCCCAAGAAGAAGGAAGCAGAAGCAAATTATGTGCAACACCAGCAAAACTTTGGACCTCGACATGTCCCTTCATACCCAAGGTACCAAGCACCATATCATACCCAAACACCATTTTACCCACCTCAACAGGCCTCGCCAACCATCACCCAGCCACAAAACCAAATAAATAACATCCCTACCCCTCAACCATACAACCCCACTCGCCCAACATATACTCATTATCCACCTGCACCTCAACAAAACCATCCAAGCTACCCTCGACCTCGCTCAAATTTTCCAAATCAGGGACATTCCCAATATCAAAATCTGCCTCCTTTCCCAAGACTGTCTATCTCCAATGCAGATTTGTTCAAACAACTATTTGATCGTCACCTAATCGCTAGAAACCCTGTACGGCCTATGGAACCATCTTTCCCTGCTTGGTACAATCCAAACTTGACTTGAAAATATCACATGGATGCCCTGGGACATTCCATTGAAGAATGTGAGGCCTTCAAGACAGCAGTAAGAAAATTGATTGCTTGTGGAAGATTGGGTTTCGAAGAAGATTCTGGGCCTAGCATTGTTAATAACCCAATCCCAAACCATAATGAGGGAAATAGCGTGAATAACTTGGAAGTGAAAGGGCCTCGAGTCAAGAAGGTTTTGGAATTGCGAACCTCGATGCAAGAAGTATTCGCAGGGCTCAAGAAAGCAGGATATGATATTGTTGCACCGGTGAAGCTGATTGGGGAAAAAGAGAAGTATGATGGTGATTTAAGTTGTGATTATCATCATGGGCAGGCAGGGCATGATATCGAAACTTGTTGGGACTTTAAAGTCCGAGTCCAAGGATTACTTACCTTGGGGGTGATCCAAGCTAGGCAAGGTACAACTGAAGAAGTTAATGTGGTTGAAAAAGTGCTCCGGATACCACCTATGAATGATGCGCCGGCGCCAGAAAAAATGATTGTAAAGGTGAAAAAGCCAAATCATTTTGCTTATAATGATACACACGTTGTACCATGGAATTATGAACAGAAAGTTGAGCTAGTAGGAAGGGCAGGAGAAACTTCGAAGGCTTAGGTTACTAATGTTGTGAGAATTGGAGGCAACACAAAAAGTGGGCGATACTATGACCCGATAGAAGAAGAAGCAAGGAAGAATACCAAAGATGAAGGAAAAGAGAAGGAAGAAGAAGAAGAAGAGTTCCTAAAGATCATGAAGCAGAGTGAATACGATGTGATGGAGCAATTGAAGAAAACACTGGCAAGAATATCCCTTTTGTCGCTTGTCCTCACATCAGAGATGCATCGTAAGGCATTATTCAAGGTGTTGAATGAAGCTTACGTTAATCGTGACGCCACGCCAGAGAATGTAGTAAACATGGTGGATCCGGTGAGGCGGATCAACATGATCAATTTCTCGGAAGACGAGGTGTTTTTGAAGTTTAGAGGTAGTCCTAAGGCACTCCACATTACCCTAAGGTGCAAAGGATTTGTGATTGCGAAGGTGCTTATAGATGGTGGCTCGGCATTGAATGTGATTCCGTTGTCCACTCTAGAGCAGCTAAACATAGGCTTGACGGATTTGACACCCCAAGAGATGATTGTGCGAGCCTTTGATGGGACAGCAAGAGGGATCTTAGGGGAAATAACTCTGCCCCTCGAAGTAGGGCCTAGTTATTTTTGTGTTCTCTTTCAAGTCATGGAGATCCAGCCAGCTTATACCATGCTCCTAGGAAGGCCTTGGATTCATGAAGCTGGTGTTGTTCCATCAACATTGCATCAGTGTCTGAAATATATTCAGGATGGGGCTGTAATTACCATCCGCGGTGAAGAGGAAATCATGCTTTCAAAGCCTGTTTCGGTACCATATGTAGAAAGTGCAGAGCAAGTCGAGGATGATTCCCTACGTAGTTTTGAAATGCTGAAGCCAGAGAGTAAGAAGGAGGAGCTGCCAATGCAAAATGTGAATGAAGTGGAAGTCCGTATAATGGAAAGGAATGGGTATCAGAAAGGAAGAGGCCTAGGGGCAAGCCTCCAAGGGATCCCTCAACCGATTGCAGCAGTTACAAGAGATGGAAGACATGGACTAGGATACAATCCTTCTCTAGCGGAAAATATGAAGTACCTGACTCTCAGAGGCAAGAAAGAAGAAAGAAAGGAATTTAATTATATCCCTCACTTGACAGATACTTTCTCAGCATCAACTAAAGTGATCTCGCCAAAAAAGTTGACTTCCCCTTATTTTACTATCAGTGCACTTGAAGAGGAGCAAGCAAGAAACCCTGTTATTTATCTCTCTGCTGACAATGAGGTCCTTGGCAATTGGCAGTCTGAACCATTTATTGATGTTATTTCCATGAAGTAATTACCTTTTTGTATCTCGTATAAACTGATGTTTACTTTGGTTGAGAAATGAATAAAATGAGTTAGTATGATTTTTCAGCATTTTTCTTGGTGTCTTCCTTTCCCTACCCTTTATCTTATATCGATTGCGCTTCATTTATTCAATAATATCCTTGCCTATATTTCTCTTGTTTCAAACATCTTTCAGGAACCTCACCACCGTCGAAGGTTTGTCTCACAAAAGGAACCTTGAAACCTCATTTACTGATTCCCTTGCGGCTGTGGACGAAGACGATTCTGGGATTAGTAAGGAAGAAGAAGCCATTGAGGAATTTACAAAGATGATAGAGCGCTCAAAAAATGGGTTCACTTCAAATGATGAAGTTACACTAGTGGAAAATATACATTAGACGGTAAAGGTTTACGTCAGTTAACCAAAAGCTAGACGTTAAAAAGGAGGCGGTGGCAGTTTTGTAAATATCAGGCTTCATTAATTCAATTTTAACGTCAGTTGTTTTAATGATTGACGTTAAAAGTGAAGTGACTCACTTTTAACGTCATTTCAATAAAGAACTGACGTTAAAAGTGAACATTTTAACGTCAGTTCGATAAAGAACTGACGTTAGAAGTAAGTCTCTTCACTTTTAACGTCAGTCCCTATATCAACGGACGTTAAAAGTTATTTTAATAATTTTTTTTTATCTAGTATACGATTCCTTCCGCATTGCCTTCCTCAAAGTTTCAGTTTCACATGAATTGCTTTGATGTTTTGTGTTTCTGTTTTGAAAACTAAAATATATGTGCGAAGTATAAGTTGAATCAATAACCCAAACCGGATCTCATTCATGAAGTGTAATCTGGATCGATCGTCTGAGAAGATTGAAAGGGTTTAAAATCCTATAAAAAGTTACATTGAAAGGGTTTAAAATCCTATAAAAAGTTACATTGAAAGGGTTTAAAATCCTAAACATTAAAGCTACATCCCATCATAGAGTTTTATGAAATATATGCCAAAGGGAAAACTATATATACTCCGAAGACCTCAGAAAACTGGGGGGCATGAGAGAGCTCAAGAGAGAGGCAAAAACAGGTGCACTAGATCTGTTTCAAGCAAAGGCAGTGGTTCCAGAGACTTCCAAGACGGTCACTTGCTTCCAAAGCTGAGGTTTTGGAACTGTGACCCCCGAGCACCTGATTAGCCCTCTAGCAGCTGATTCTCCGGAAGGTGATAAGGTGAGCAACTCACATAATGTAATTTACTCAGACTTATCACCCATGTAATGTAATTTACTCAAACTCGGAAGTTGTTTGACCATTAAGACAAAGACCTTTGAGTTTAGGAATAGGAAGAAAGAGTGATGAAGTTAATCTCCACGGCAGAGCCATATTGTGAAGCAGAAAATTAAAAGGATGGAAGGAAGCTATTTATAGGAGCAGGGGATGAAGTTACTAAGCTATTCTGATTTTATTGAAAACTTGCCTATAAACTTAATGCTCATTAAGAGGATTGAGTTACAAGGTGCATGGGTAAGTAGCACAGTACAGTCAAAGGAATGAATGTTTTTGCAGATATCTATACACTTTTTACGTCAGTTTTTTTAAAAAACTGACGTTAAAAGTGTTTTTAAATAAAAAATATTATTTGTTAACGTCAGTTTTTTATACAACTGACGTTAAAAGTTTTATTTTTACTTCAGTTAAATAAATAGCTGACGTAAATAATCCTATATATTATAAACGTGCAGAATGAATATTGGAAATAATGTAATTAATATACGGGAACTTGGCAGTCATCAATTAAGTTGACATTAAAAATGAGGTGGTGGGTAAACTATTTGCGTCAGTTCTATAAATAACTGACGTAAATAATTATGAAACTCATTTCATTGGTTGTCATGTCCCTGTTGTCCCTCTTAACGCAGATCACTCCATATAGTACTGCAGTTTATTTCTAAACCTTTTTTTATACAAGTTTATTTTTAATTTTTATTAATTAGCTTGAATTAGTAAACAAATTATTGTGCAAATTAAAATAAATAAACACTTAACATAAAACAAGTTATATGTATAATCAAATCGTATGACATTGAAGCGATTCATAAGTTAAAATTACATGATTAAAAGATAAAAAATTTCTGCAACATAGCCCTAAAATATAAAAAAGTTTCTGCATCAACATCATTTTCTTCTCGATCCTGTCATCGAAACTCCAATGGATGCATCACCTCCCTCACTTGAATTCCAAGATGCAAAGTAAATCCTCGAGTCACTAGCAGCGAAAGCAAAGTGAAATGGATCTTTGCATCTTTCTTCTTCAGTGGAGTTCCTTGATGCATCATCTTGAATCCACAATCACTTGCTTCCAAAGCAAAGTGAAAGGGATGACGGGGATGAAATAAAGTGAGAGAATCACATTACGTGATTCACCCAACCTTAATATCCATGCAATGTAATTTACTCAAACTCAGAAGTTGTTTGACCATTAAGACAAAGACCTTTGAGTCTAGGAATAGGAAGAAAGAGTGATGAAGTTAATCTCCATGGCAGAGCCATATTGTGAAGTAGAAAATTAATTAAAAGGAGATGGAAGCTAGGAAGCTATTTATAGGAGCAGTGGATGAAGTTACTAAGTTATTCTGATTTTCTTGAAAACTTATCTATAAACTTAATGCTCATTAAGAGGATTAGGTACAAAGGTGAATGGGTAAGTAGCACAGTAGTCAAGGGAATGAATGTTTTTGCAGAAACTAATAAACCTTTAACGTCCAGTTGTGTAATACAACCGACGTAAGAAGTTGTGAGTGTTTTTAACGTCGGTTTCTTAATACAACTTACGTTAAATATATGACCTTTAACGCCGATTATTACTAATAACCGGCGTAATAAGTGTAAGAGTGTTTAACGCCAGTTTATTAAGACAAGCGGCGTTAAATATATGATCTTCAACGTCGAGGTTTTACCAAAAGCGGCGTAAAATATTGTTTTATTTTAATTATAACGTTTACCCCCGCGCGCCTCCTCCACTTCTCTACGTCTTTTCTCTTTTCATCACGCTCAACCTTCACTCTCGCTCTCACTCTGCCCTAATCGCGAGCTCATCTCCACCGCAACCACCGCGAGGGCTTCTTCGCCACCACCGTGAGGTACACTCTTAACCCCTAACTCTGTCTTTCCCGCTCCTTCTTTGCAATAACTTGACATCTCTCTTTCCCCTGGCCTTCCCGCGCACTAACTCTCCTTGTCCCTTTGCTCTCAGTAACCACATCGAACGTTGGCCACCACTCGAGCTTCCCCCCCACCACCACGCGAGCGCCTATTTCTGGTGAGTCTTTAATTAGGGCACATTTTTATTCACGGTTTTGAGTGCATGCATGTTGCTCGCTGGTTTGAAACCCGTAGTCTCAGTAGTTGAAACTTGAAGCTGTGAGTTTGAGTTGTTTGGAATGTCTCTATTTTTGGTTTTGAGTGTATGTTGAAACTGTAGTCTCAATAGTTGTAACTTTAAACCGCGAGTTTGAGTTGTTTGGAATGTCTCTATTTTTTGTTTTGAGTGCATGTTGCTCTACTGGTTGATCTGTCACGGCCGTGATGCTCATCACGGCTAGGCCGTGATCAGTTCTGCCTATGAGGGTCTGGTTCAGTTGGCACGTTACGGCCGTGATGGACATCACGGCCAGGCCTTGACCAGTGCTTGGCAATCTTCAAAAACTATAGTTTTCAATCTCCCGTATTGTCCTTATATTGGATATATAGATGTTTTGTATATCTACAGGACCTATCTAGTTATTTTTATTTATACTTCTGTATTTTTTTTTGAGTTATAACCTATGTTAATACATATATATTGTTTTTGAACAGGCATACATATGGATCAGTCAGATAGCCCACATGCACGGGAGGACACTGTGGGGGTTTCGCAGGACCCGATCACGCCTACGCCTGCTGATTCTAGTGTAAGTTTACATGCATGGTAATACTATCTTTAGTCCTTCTTGTTAATGTAAGTTTATAATGTTACAACCCTCTATTTTATCTTTTTTTTTTTGTCCATACAGACATCACAGGCTCATAGGAAACGGGGTAGAGGAGCCACCTCGTTGAAGAAACTAGATAAGGACAGGCAGAGCGGAGGCGGATGAAGCTTGAGGTGTCCTTCGATGCTAATCTAAATGCCCAGGGACCCCGTGCTAAAGAATTTAATAAGTGGGTGTTTCTACAAGCGAAGCAGCACGTAAGCATCAACTACAACCACTGGAATGACGTTCCACAGATCGTTAAGGATCAGATTTGGGAGGCTATCACGGTATTTTACCTTTACATTCGTTTGATTTACATTATTAGATAATTATCCGAGTTATAATCCATCCAGATGTTATATATGTATCTAATGTGTAGGTAGCTTGTACTGTGCCAAATGACGAGGATCATCGTCATAAATGTATGAAAATGACATCAAAGCGTTGGAATGGGTTCAAGCATGATCTTACCAGGTACTATCTATCTGGGAAGAAGCGGCTTGATAAAATGTTCTCGGATTATCCCTGGATTGATCAGGATACTTGGGATATGTTTGCCAGGAGTCGACAGGATGAAGAATTGCAGGTTGGTTGATTAAGTTAATTTTGTATGCTTATTATAGATCATTTAACTATATTTAATTATGTGTTTTTGTTTGAATAGGCTAAGGCAAATAAGGGTCGGCAGAATCAGGCGAAGAACGTCCACCGCCACACCATGTCTCAGGGTGGGTACCATACTCGGATCCAGCAGATGATGACGGATAGGCTGAGGGCGAAGCAGGAAGAGCACTCTGCTAGGATTGAAAGAGGAGAGGTGCCTGAGGGCACACCATCAAGTCCTCCGTCGGACATCGACCGCGAGGATGTCTGGTTAGCCGGCTGCATGACAAAGGCGGGATCTTTTAAAGATGATGCCACTCGCGAAGTGGCAGATAAGATTGTAAGTAAATAATTAACTTGATTTCAATTGATATTTGTATAGATATTTACAACACTTTTCACATGCACGTTTTTTCATTTTTTTTCATTGTAGATGGATCCTAAAGCAAAATCCTCCCAGGGCGCATTCGTCCCTTCTGGATGGCAGGACGTCTTGATGACTGCTCTAGGCAAGAAAGACCATCCTGGTCGGGTTCTCGGTGTTCCTGGGAACGTGACCATCAAACAATATTATGGCAAGTCTGGTTCACGAAAGCGGGTGGTCAATGAAGCATCAATTTTGACTGACATTACTCAGCACCTCATGACCAACCTAGATATTACAACACATCTGATGCAAGGCTTAATAGCCAACCCAGAATTCAAGCAGGCGCTTGCCAGAGAGCTTTCCTCCGTCGGTACATCCCAGGACACCGCAAGGCTTGCCAACGCTTCACATGTGAGCACAAAAGAGAGTTTTAGTATGGCACATGTGGAGGACGATGAGTTGGCAGCTAGGGTGCGGGAGTTGGAAGTCCAGCGCCATGAGCATGAGTTGGAAATGAAAAGGCGTGAGCTTGAGTTGGACTCCAAACGACGTGAGCTCGAAATGTTAGCAAAGGTATTTATTCATTATTAATGTCCAAATTAGTCAAATAATTACTGGTATTTTTTTTAATTATCAAAAACTTATATATTTTATTTTTCATAAACTGAAGGCCAAGTCGACGTCGGTGTCGCTGTCACCTATCACTCGTTTGTTCTCACTTGGTGAGGATTATGCGTATGAGATTTTTGAATGTCTATTGGATCACGATGGATGGGTGGCACGCCCAGATCAACAGAGGATATTTTCCTTCGTTGGTGACGATCTCGGGAACGCCTGCAGAAATAACGTCTGGATGAACAGCAATGTCATCGGTCTGCAGTGCACGTAAGTTAATTTTAATTTTATAACTTATTTATTTTTGGTATTTTTCCATTTAATAATTTATTTTAATTTCAATATATATATTATGTAATTAACATCCACACCCTTTTCATATCTTAGGTATCTCCATCGTCTTCAGCTTGATAAGGGCGTTGCATTAGTTTACGGTTTCTTAGATCCGTCAATCCCTTCTGCCCGAGTTCTTTCTTTGGCGATGCATTGAGTAAATACATAGGGAAGTTGTTGGGAGACAATCCGAAAGAATTTTATCTGGCTCCCTACTGTATGGATGACCATTGGCAGTTGTCGGTACTTCACCCGTCTAGGCATACTGTCATATTCTTCTGCTCTCTCCACCATGATCCGCCACCGAAGGTGGTGGAAGCTGTAAATATGTAAGTAACTAAAATTTAATTTAAGTTTTAATATCAGTTGTTTTTATTTTATTACACACATGATAAATGAGTTTGTTAATTGATCGACATGATTATTTGTTTATGATAGCGCGCTGAAGGTGAGTAGCATAAGTTGCGCCAACGGGAGAAGTAGGACTTCTAAGGCTAAAGCAAATCCTGTATGGAACATCCTCAAGGTTTGGTAGTTTATTTATCAAATAATTATTATTATAATTACTAATTTATGTGTATATTCAACTGACGTTGAAATTAATTTTGTTGGTAGTCTCGATTTCAACCTGACAGTTGGTCGTGCGGCTATTATGTGATGCTTCATATGCTGAACATAGTCTCCGCATCTATTACGGATGGATGGAAGAAGGTAATATTTAAACAACTTGTTAAATTATATATTATAGTTTTGAAGATGACTTGCATTGATGTTATTGTTATTATTTGAACATGTCTAGGCGTTTATCGACCAATCGCCTATTCAAGAAGATGAGTTAAGAGACTTGAGGATGCGCTTCGCTGAATTCTTCTTCAAGTATGCGGCTGAAAAAGGAATTGCCAACATACCTCCGCACTACTTAGATAAATAGTTTTTTTGTTAGACTTTAGAAACTAATTAATAACATGTATATATATATATATATATCCTTAGATAGTTTTGTTTTTTAGACATTGGAACTAAAATTTATTTATATATATACATGGGTTTTGGTTTTAAGTCCCCCCATTGTTCAATTTTCCTTTGCAATTCTGTAATGTGTGTGATATTCTGTGTTACTGGGACTGAATGCAGGGATAGCTGAGGGGAATGATATTTTAAAACTGAATTTTAAAAAAAAAAACCTATTAACGTCAGTTGTATCAAACAACTGACGTTAATAGTATTTTATAAAATATACAGTACACTATTAACGTCAGTTGTTTATTACAAATGAAGTTAAAATTAAACATTTAACGTCAGTTCTTTATAACAACTGACGTTAGTTTTAACAAAATCAACGTCCGTTGTATTAAAGAACCGACGTTAATAGTTTTAGTTTAACATCAGTTGTTTAAAAAACCGACGTTAATTCTTACAAAATTAACGTCGGTTTTGTTAAGGAACCGCGTTAATAGTGTTATATTTAACGTCGATTCTAAATCGAGCGTTAAAATATTAACTATTAACGTCATTTGTATTTACGTCGATCGATTTCGACGTAAAAAATCAATTTTAACTGACGTAAAAAGCACTTATTGCACTAGTGTTATAGAAGTGATTAATATGGGGATCGAGGAAGACAAGAAGGATTTGAAAATACCGGATAATCCAGAACGTGCAGAAATGGTCGCGCTATTTAAGGAGTACCTTGATGTGTTTGCATGGTCCTACAAAGATATGCCAGGATTGGATCCAGAGATAGCATCACATAAAATCCCACTGTACCCAGATACGGTGGTGAAGAAACAAAGGTTGAGGAGGTTGCATCCGGATATGTCACTAAAGATCAAAGAAGAGGTAACTAAGCAGTTAGAAGCTGGGTTTGTGGAAGTGTCGAGACACCCAGAGTGGGTTGCTAATGTCGTACCAGTACCAAAGAAGGATGGAAAAGTAAGAATGTGTGTGGATTACAGAGATCTGAACAAAGCAAGTCCGAAGGATGACTTCCCATTGCCTCATATTGATGTCCTCGTAGACAGCACAACAAGGAACCACGGATTCTCCTTCATGGATGGGTATTCGGGATACAATCAGATTCTCATATGGACGTCCATGACAAAGAGAAGACGACTTTCATAACCCCTTGGGGAACTTTTTGTTACAGAGTAATGCCTTTTGGGCTGAAGAATGTCGGAGCTACCTACCAGCGTGCGATGGTAACATTGTTCCATGATATGATGCACAAGGAAATAGAGGTATACGTGGATGACATAGTGGCTAAGTCTAAGGAGGGGGAAAGTCATGTAGCAGTTTTGCATAAGTTATTTGAGATATTAAGGAAGCACAATCTGAGACTCAATCCCACAAAATGTGTGTTTGGAGCCTCAACTGGGAAATTGTTGGGTTTTGTGGTCAACAGGGAAGGAATACAAGTACAGCCCGAAAATGCAAAGGCGATCAGGGACATGCCAACTCCCAAGAATGAACGAGAAGTAAGGGGTTTTCTAGGGAGATTAAATTACATTGCCCGATTCATTGCTAACTTGACAAGCACGTGTGAGCCTATTTTTAAGCTATTAAAGAAGAATAATCAGGAGAGATGGAATGAGGAATGCCAGGAAGCCTTTGACAAAATAAAGGCATACCTATTAAACCCACCAGTGTTGGTGCCGCCCACTCAAGGTCGTCCTTTGATACTGTATCTCATGATCCTCCCAGCCTCAATGGGGGCAATGTTGGGGCAACATGATGAATCTGGAAAGAGAGAACATGCAATTTACTATCTGAGCAAGAAGTTTAATGACTGCGAAGCCCGATACATGGCAATTGAGTTGCGCATTGGTATGGACCTCCAAGAGACTTAGGCAATACATGTTATACTACACCACTTGGTTAATCTCTCGAATGGACCCTTTGAAGTACATATTTGAAAGTCCTCACATATCATTAAGGGTCTCAAAGTGGCAAATGATATTATCAGAATTCGATATTAAGTATGTGACCCGGAAATCCGTTAAGGGAAGTGCAATTGCTGACCACTTAGCTGAAAACCCTCTTGAGGGAGGACAGCCAATTATATTATTAAATAACAATTAATTATTAAATTAATTAAACTAGACAAGAAAAATATTTTGAAAAGATTTGGTTTTTGAAATAATATTAATTAACAAATCAAATATTTAAAACGCAATCAAATAAAATCGCAATCAAATCAAATCTAGAGATTTTCAAATTAAAAGAGATTTCCAGGAATTTGGTTACCAATAAGACTGCTCATGCTACTAAATTGAATTCCCTCTTCTTAATTATCGAAATTGCTTTGAAGGTGAATTTATCCTAAATAAGTTAATGTTCCCTCTCGAGATACAAGAACTGTGTCCAATTAAACCAACCCCTACTCTCGTGGTAATTGTATTTAAATTGAATCCGTTAAGGTTCGTGACAATTCAATGAACCCTCGAATGACCGCTTCTAACTCTCGTGATTTAAGTCCTAAGTTCAATCCCTATAAATCCAATACCTAAGTTCACCGCTAGGTTCATCCTTAGAGTATCTATGACATGCAAATAAGTGTGCACCAAATTCACAAGTAATTCATTCAATAGGAATTAAATCGAAAGCAAAATTGAAATTAACAAGAAGCAAAACGTCAATTCATCTCATAAAATGAGTCTTGGGCATAGCCCCAATTCCTAGAAATAAAAACAACTACTCACGCATTGCCATATTCATAGCAACCTTGAATAATAAAAACATAAAATCCTAAGAGAAGAGAAGAAATTGAGAAAAAGAGAAATCCGAATTTTTGCCTAAGGTAGCAGCCAAGAGCCCCCTATTTTCGAGCCTCTGAGTCCTATTTAAAATGTAGGGTAACTTGGGATTAAAGCAATTACAAATTAGGTAAAAAAAAAATCAAAATCCCAGATTTTGAGCGTCACGGCCGTGATGCCTGTCACGGTCAGGCCGAGACAGATTATGTCTTGAAAAACTTGGCATTGGTTGGCCTGTCATGGCCGTGACAGGTTCTGACTTTTGCGTTCTTTTCTTTTCAGCCTTGCTCAATCATGGTCGTGATGGCTGTCACAGCTAGGCCGTGAAGGGCTCTGTTTGGCTCATTTTTCTTGCTTTTCAAGCTCCGTCTTTATGCAAGCTCCAACATAACTGATCTTGAGCATTTTAATCTTCAATTCCTGCACAAAAACACCACAAAACCACCTTATCCATTCCAAGGTAAAAACTAACAAAAATCAAATTAAAAATGCCTAAACTACATGAAAATGCATGCAATATGATAAAGAAATATGAGGTGTAATCACATTCATCAAAATACCCCAAACTTAAGATTTTGCTTGTCCTCAAGCAATAACCAAGGCCAGACAAGATAGGCAATCAGAGCATGGACAGTGATCGAAGAACCCGAGTAACAAATCTAAGTAACAGACATATCCAAATAAGCAACCAAGAGACAATCAATTTCAAGTCCAATTAGAAGCTTAGGTTCTACAGATTCACGCCTCTCACTAATTCGGTCACTCTTCTCACCTCACTCAAGTGTTTAAGGAGATTTGACAATTCACTCAATTTCCTCAAGGAAGGTACCCTATCATAAGCTTGACTATTAACCAAATCTCTACTTTATTAATGAAAACTCATAAGAATCAAGAGGTCTTTTATTTTGGTTGTAATGGGGCCATGAGATTAATTGTTAGGTGGGGAAATTAAGAAAGGGAAAATTCAAGAAGGCTAAAAAAAATATCAAACAATGTAAAACATGACAACCTTCTAAACTACCTTTTTGGGCTTTAATCCACTTTTTCACATTTCTTTCTTTCTTCTTTTTATTTTTATTTTTATTTCTCACTTTCTTTTTCTCATCCCCTTCTCCATTTTTGTTTGTTTATTTTATTTTATTTTTTTTCAATATGGAGAAGGGGAAATTTCCAACTTAAGAGAAATATTTTTCTAACTTTTTCATCCCACAATTTATTTTTCAAACCCCCTTTTTGCCCTTTTTGCAATACTTTAAAAGGTGTCATACCAAGCAACATTCATCAAAATAAATCAAGGTACCAAGAAAAGCATTTTATTCTATTAGGCTCAAAATTGGGCAACTAAGGGGTAACATTTTATCAGTCAAAGCTCAGAAGACCAGAAAAATACCTAGTGCCTCAATCATTTTCAAATATGTTTTCAAAAATTTTTAAGTTTCAAAACGGTTTCAAGTCAAGTTCTAGAGAATACAATCCAAGAGGAATAAAACACTCCATCTCAAAGAATGGGGTAAATTTAGTGAGTTTCCCTTTTAGGCTCAAAAAAATCTCACATTTAGTAGTTTAAAATCAATGAGAAACACAAATCTAAGGAACCACATGCTAATTATCAACTATCAGAAGATCATCTCAAGCATTTTTATTTTTAGCCTATCACAAGAATACAAGAATTGAGTTCAAAAATTCACTATCTCAATTCATTTGGCACAAAGTTCCAATTGGATGCATACTCTAAGAAAGGGGCAATTAAATCATGTGATTATGCAAAACTGCGCCTATATGAAAGCAACATGAAAAATGCAAAAATACCCCTACCCCAAGCTTAAAAACTTACATTGCCCCCAATGTAAATAATCAAGTCGGAGAGAGGAGAAAAATGGAACAACTCACCGATGTGGTGGAGGGTGTTGGCTCAGATGCCAGTCATAGAGCTGTTGGAGAACGTGTCACGGCTGTGACATTCATCACGGTCAGGCCGTGATCGATTCGGATGCTGGTTATTGGGCCTTGTCACGGCCGTGATATACATCACGGCTAGGCCGTGATCAATTCTGTTTTGTTGGGCTCCTTCGCTTCACGCCCGTGATGGCTATCACGGCCTGGGCGTGATCCCTTCTGGTTTTCAGCTTCTGGCCCATCATGACCGTGACCCTCGTCACGACTAGGTCGTGATAGATTCTGGTCTCCTCTTCCTTTTTGAAATTGCTCCATCATGGCCATGATGGCCATCAGGGTCAGGCCATGATCTCCTCTGACTTCATTTTTCCATGCCTTTTTGCTCTTCATGCCTTCATAACCTGAAAATACTTAGCAAAACCATCAATTTGTGATCTTTGTTCAAAAACAAAATTCAAAAACAAATTAAAAGGGGAAAGAAAGCTTGGGTTGCCTCCCAAGAAGCGCTTATTAATGGTCTTAAGCTTGACCATACTCCTTTCAATCAACCGGGATCAGCAGGGCTTGGAAGTGAAAGAACACCTCTTCCAAGGAAGTCCTTCAAAGAGCCTATTTTGTTTATATGGCCACATGCGCTTTCGCTTTGCTCTTTTCATCGAGTTTCATGGCCTTACTTCCTCCCGACGGAAGTTTTAACTCCATATGTTGAGCAACTCCAATTTCATCATTATTTGGTGCATCATTTGTCATGCAAAGTTTGGGAGTTGCTTCCATGTTAAGCTCTTCCTTCACCTTTGGAGGCATTATCTCAATCTGCACACATGACTCTCAAATGAGGATTGTTATATGAGTTAGTCAAATCAAAATCCACCCTTCCTTTCTCTACATTCAATGAGAGAAAGGAAGGATGGATATTTATTAATATTTATTAAAAGAAATATTTTATTTTTATTTTATTTATTATTATGAATTATAATATGGAACTTATTCAAATAAATAAGTTATTATCATAAATAAGTATTTAAATATAAGATGATAACTAAAAATACATTTATTAACCGGTTACAACAAAAATCCTTTTACAATTAATACTTTCAGAAAATATAGGTTCACTTTTATCAGAATGTATAATAAGTAGTTAGCATAAAGTTTTAGTAGTTAGACTGATTAAAGTGCGTGAAGTGTGAACATACATCACAAAGGAAAAAATTAAAGGCAACCATTTATTTACTTGCAGAACACCAGCGGTCGATGATAATGGCAGGCCATTCTATTATAAGTATAAGTAGACCAATAAAAATTTCAAATACAACATTACAAAGAAGCAACTAGTTTTCAGAAATATATTAATTAAGTATCTAATAACTAAAACTAAATCCTAAAGTATGAAAAAAGTATGTAGAGCTGAAAATGAATTTATCCATATCCACACCAAGGTAGCTGAGCCCAAAAGCCACACCAGAAGCAGAATGAACCTGTACGTATATAAGATATATTACAATCAGCCTTCAATATCACAATCCAATACAATATTTAACCGAAGTAAATTTGCAACAGATGGACAAAAACACGAGAACTGCTATAATAAAGGCATCAGGAATACCTTGAATTTGCTTTGTGCAGTTGAATTAACTCCTATTACAATCCCTAACTAAGCTTGCTGCTCATTTATTGCCACACCAAAAAAATGACTGAATTGCTTCTCTACCAAAAAATGGTAGTCTTGGTAAGGACCCCCAGCTTGCTATAACCAAATAGAATAAGAAACAAAGCAAATATAAATAATTTTGAAAATCAAGTGGCCATGTACTACATTGGTAGCTGAATACAGTTGCAAACATTGTGTTGGCATCCCAAGATTAGATAAGTCAATTTCCATGTCTATGTCGTTAGCTTCAAGTTCCTGATATGTATTGGCACGCAAGTGACGCAACAGCTTAAAGAATGTTGACATCAAAGGAGAACTATATCAGGAAGAATATGAACTGAAATGTGAAAAAGCTTTTATATGTCAGTTAATTTATCTCTCTCTCTCTCTATATATATATATAGACACGTAGGTGTCAGTTAATTTCACTTTCTCACCTAAGTTTATGCATGGCAGAAGCACCAGGATTTAGGGATATACAAGCAAGGTCCTCATGTTCCCAAACTGACTTTGCTTTCTCTTAGCATTTGCATGAGTCACTAGATGCCTTCTCTGCTACACATGAAATCATAGCATTATAGCAATCATGTGGTTAGTTATCTTAGTGCTCTACACCTTTGTCTTTCACATGAATTAGAATGCATAAACCATTCATAACATAAACTTGGGTATTCAGAAACCCCAACAAGTAACCCAAAAATAATGTCAAAGACTAATAAGGACTGAAATATTCTATAATGCAGTCTAAGGCACCAACCTCAGTAGGGTCTCATTCTTTAACACAGTTTAATGACTTTTATCATATTGTTTAATGATTATATATATTCACAAAATAAAATTACAAGTAGACATAAAACTCAAAGAATAAACCTTGTCTTGTGTTTCATTGGTTCTTAAACCATATTTGAAGTTGAGACCAAATCAAACTCCCAGGTGCTCAACACTTATAATGAGGCCATATTTAATCTTTTAGACTACCAGACTAAATTATTTCAGCATCAGATAAAGTTCTTAATGCTTGGAGCTGAGCTTGAGAGATTTGTTAAAAACCACACAAGTTTTGTTCGTTTAGAATAATTGGTAAAATTAGATCTCCATTATACAAGTGGTCACCACAACTATTGGTGTTCTTGCTCTTAGAATGTGATAAACAACCAACAAAATAAATACCGTCCAACATTAGTCCAATTTTCCTTAGGAATTAGCCATGCTCGAACAAATTAGCTTAAGCTTTTTCAGTCCATTTCAGGTATATATATCATTTTTTTTAAGAAACTAATGCACTTAATTTTTGCTACTCTTTATAAAGAGATGGTTAGAAGTGGAGCTATGTTGGTTAAAGGGTGGGACATAAATTCTGAGTGCACTTATACACGTCAACATTTAAACAGAATCAGAACATACAGAATAAAAATAAGGATAAAAAACAGCATATTAGTTAGATGATGACAATGTAAGCACTAGGAAAGACTTATTTTCCTGTTTCTCCATAGAAACTAAAAATAACACCTAAAGAGGAAAAAACAATAATAAAAAAGAAATAAACTAAGTAAACTGTTTTATTATAGTTCAGAATTCTTGTAGGCAAATACATGAAGTTCAGCAGCACATGGCCAGTCTACATAACCATATACCAAAATTAGGAAGCTACAAGAACAACTTTATTATTAGGAACAAAATAGCACTACTTTTTGTTCTTTTGTTCAGCATGCAAATCAGCAAAGTAGCCCTGAGGGTTTTTCTCAAATTCTTCCCTTGAAATGGACGCTCCATCTCCACCAGGAGCTTTCATCACAGTTTCTTTGGGTTTGGGAGCAGTATTATTCTTCACAACTTCGGGTGCGCCAGCACCTTTAGTAGCACTTTCAGTAGCAGCTTTGCCATCCATGATTAATTCAAAATATCACAAAGAGATGTAATGTAAAGTTGAAATAAGTTCTCAAAGTAGGATATGGCTAAAAGCTTGAGCTGGCTGGCTAGTTTTATAGAAGGGAAATGGTAGGATCAATAAATTGAAGTGCCTTTCATATTTCCAAAGCATGCATCGTATTCACGCATAGCATAGAGAAGGAAAATTCTTTTATATCAAAAAAAAAAAAAGAGAAGGAAAATTCTTAAATGCATTTGACTGGTCCTTCAATTTTCAATGATCTCAGCTCTCTGGTGCCACCCAATTAGTATCATTTCTTAGATTTACGATACCATTCGTGCCTGTTGGGTGTTAAATGCATGCGTAGCTTGAAATTACCTAAACATGGAAAAGATTGAAAATAAGATTCAGAAATCAAATATATCCGGACAGAATTAAAACCAAAAAAAAAAAAAAATTTAGATAGCTCTTGAGTCTTGAAAAAAAAACACTTTAAATTTATCTCTAATTGAGCAAGGTGTATAAAGATTTCAATCAATTAAATGACTTAAGAAAATATACTATCTTACTTGTCTGTCTTAAAAAGTCTATCTTAAAATCAAATTTATTTAAGAAGTCTTATTTCCTTTTTTTTGAAAACTAGAATGGCACCCGTGCTGTTGCACGGGTGTTTTTGATTGTTTACGAATGAATCAAAACCATTGTTGTTTATACTAATAAGTTAATATATATAACATTTATCACTGCAGTGCATGACTTTTACATACTAATAGGTTGAAGGTATGTTCAAAGCTCTATGGCACTAATAAGTTAACATAACATTTATCATTGCGGTTCAGGACTTTTACATACTAATAGGCTGGTATAAGACGGTATGCATACACACACTAACAGGTTGTACTTAGGGATGATAATTTGTATCCTATTGGGTATCCGCAAAAATTATAGATGATGGGTAGAGTAATTACCCATACAATGGGTAAGAGTTCGAGTACGGTAATTACCTGCAAATTTGAATGAGTATGGGCACGGGTATGAGTACTATGACACATGCCCCGAACCGCATATATATATATATTACTAATATATATAAATTTAACAAATAAACATAGCATTTTGCCAGCGCCTTCTCTCTCAGGTTTTAGGTTTCCTTTGGTCTTCTCTCCTTTTGTGAGAGCTATCACTACAAAAAAAAAACACGACTTACCGCCAGAAAAAACCCTCGGAAATGAAGAAATTTCGTCGGAAAACTACATTAACGACAGACTTTCCGACGGACACGGTTCCGTCGATAATAGGCGCGTAGGAAAGCCTTTCCGATGGATCTAGTTCGTCCACCGGAAATTTCTGACGGCCTTAACAATGGGAAAACTTGCCACACAAAACACCTAATTACCGACGGAAATTCCGTCGGTAACTCTTTGCGGAAGTTACCGACGGAAAGTTCCGTCGGAAAATGTAACCAACAGTTACCGACGGAAATATCCGTCGGAAACAAGGTTTTTTATTTTTTATTTATTTTGTTTTATATTAATAATTAATTATTAATTTTTTTTATTAAAATTTATAAATTCAATATTAAATATTATATTTTATTTATTAATTATTATTATATTTTATTTTATTTAAATATATTTTATTTATTAATTATTATTATAATTAATTATAATTTAATTATTATATTTTATTTTAATTAAATATTATTATATTATCAATTACAAAACAAAATTGAAATTAAAAATAAAATTTAAAAAGTAATTAAATTAAAATTAATTTAAAACAAACTCAACATATAAACCATAAATAAAATATCCATCTATCTACAAATCTTTACTACACCTATAACTATTCTAATACCCATCACCATAATATCCATCATCGTCGTCCTGTCGGGGGGAGTCTACGGGCGTCACATGACCATCAAGCTGCGGCTTAGTAGACAGATCATCATCATGCGGCTACGTACGGTGGTGGATCAGTAGTAGTAGTGGAGGGCTGGGACTGGGACCGGGTGGCATGGAGGATCCCCTGTAGAGCGTTGCACCTGTCTAGTGGGTGGAAATCGAGCACAGCGGTCATGACCGTAGTGAATGTCTCCACCTGCTGCATGATGCGCTCGTTCGTCTCTCTTTGCTGCTGCACCTCCTGCCTCAACCGATGCACCTCCTCCGTGTCCTGTGAGTAGGAGGATGTAGGCTCCCTAATGGTCATGCTCGGTGTCGACCCGACGAATCGACCTGGCTAGGGTCGCAGTACCGTAAATCCGTCCCTTGTTCTTCCTTCCCGCCACATCCATCCAGGTCTGGGTCTGTAGTCACTCAACCTCGGCGGGGTCCAGCTGAGAAGGATCTGAGGCACCAGAGCAGGAGGCAGCCTCAGATGCTACCTGACTAAACCTGGCGTTGTACTCCACCTACGATCAATACATTACAATCAATATGTATTAAACTATATATATATATATATATAATAATAATAATAATAATAATAATAATAATAATAATAATAATAATAATAATAATGATAATGATAATGATAATGATAATGATAATAATAATAATAATAATAATAATAATAATAATAATAATAATAATAATAATTACCAATAGTTTAAATATAAAAAAACATTTTAGCTCACCACTGTCTGCCTCGATCACTCATCAACAAACTCGTCAGTGTCCGAGCGAATATGTGTCTGTTCAAAGACCATAGGGACATCAACGGACCGAGCTAGCTCTCCTGCCTGCAACTGACACACCAATAAAATCAATTAGTTATAAAACAAATTTTTAATAAAAATATACAGTTTATAAATAATGTTATTTATATATGCATACCATGTAAATGGCATGCTGCATGTGGCTAATAGAACCACCAGTGTGCATGCTCCCACCCTTCTCGGAAGCCCGATTTCTCTTCGCCCGTTCACACTTCAGCTTGTAAGCTGGAGTGTCCCAGTACGCACACAGTTGGGCCCAGATGTTGGGCTCAATGTAATCCGGACGTATCCGGCTCTCCCTACGCTCCCAGAGCATGTCCCTCAGTCGAGCAGCTGCTCGGTCGTCAAAGATAGCACGTATCTCTGAGATATGCTCCGGTAACCAGTGCCCAAGTTCCTGTTAACAAAGAAAAAAATAATAATAACAATATACAAAAGAATATATAAAATAAATGGAAAATTACATGAACTAATAAACAAGAACTTACCCCGAATCGTCTGAAGATACGATCCCGATCCTCCCCGGGGATCACCCCCATGATGGCCAGAAGCGACGATACTGCACCTTGATGGCGAAGGTAACGTGCTTCAGTCCCACTTTCGAGGGGATGAAACTGAATAATTCATAATTTTATTAAATCAACAATATGACAACCAACAAATATATGCTTATTATATAGTAATTATTTTTAAACAATATTAAATTAAATTAAACTTACGATCCCCGAAACAGGGACAGATCCATGGTCGATCCTCAGGTGCGGGAACCCTGACCCACTCAGGCAAGTCCTCAGCCGTGGCTGACTGCTGTACAGACGATGATGATGGTATGGCCGTGTCGTGACCATATGCGGCCCCGGATGATGAGGATGGAGTGGTCGTGTTCGGCTGTGGCATCATCCCAAGAGTCGGCATAAATGATAATCCTGCTGGGTGTGTGACCGGCGCAATCGATGATGATGGTGGTGTCGGGTGTGGGTGAGGTGTGGGTCTAGTAGGGGGCGGCGAGTAGCCAGCTAGTGCGCGTCGTGGTGCAAAGCGAGTGGAGGTCTAGACATGGGTGGAGGGTGGGGTAGTGTGGGTCGGGGATAATGTAGTATGGGTAGGGGATGATGTAGATGGGTGGGGGAGGCTCTTGTAGGTGGCGATAGGGTAGGTGCGGTAGCGATGGGGGTGGGTATGGAGGGACCTCCAGGAATGCTAGCAAGCACCTGGGACTTCACGGTGTATCGTCCCCGCTTAGCATTCCCCTTATCACCACTAGGCGATTAGGGGGGGAGGGGGGGCTGTCCTCCTGATGCTGACATATCTATTTTTATAGTACATTTACAAATCAGTGTAAAAACAATAAGTAATCAACATTTAACAGTCTAATCTAAGCAACTACTTTTTATATAACAATAGTTGTCAAGTTTTACATTATATTTCATAAGAAAATATTTAAAATACAATAAAAATAACATAATAGTAAACTTCCTATTCAGACTCGGTATCGTCATCTAATTGTAAATCCGACTCTTCTTCTTCTTCTTGCATTCAGTCATAACTTTGGATTTCTTCCTCTGATGATGCATGCATGGATGCCTGATTACCAATGACCACTTCTTCCCCTTCATTTGCAGATCCCAACATGCCAATAATACGCTCGACCTCAATTACTTCATTGACATGTGATGATTCATCCGCCTGAAATGGCGTCTCATCCTCTGCATCATCGATTTCTATGCGGCCCCTAGGCTTGGTAGTGACTACAACACACCACCCTCGATTGTCTGTTCTCATTGCTGGATAAGGGACATAATAAACTTGTTTTGCATTTTGAGCAATTATAAACGGATCAAACTGTTGATATCTTATATCCATGCGAATGTCCACAATTCCATACTTGGGATCCACTTTTGTGCCTTTCCTCGATGGATCAAACCAGTTACAATAAAATAAGACTACTTTTTAAGGATAAGTAGTAGTATTGTATTGTAACTCGTATGTGTTTTATGACCCCATAAAAATCACTGGTACCTTCACCCTGTACGACAACCCCGCTATTAATTGTCTTTTTGCCCATGTTCCATTCATCTGTGGGGAATTTGTATCCATTAACAAAGTATGTATGCCATGATGTAACAGGGCTATAGGGCTCATACGCTAAATCTCTCAAGTGTTGATTAGTCACGCTTAACGGTTGTTGATACACCTACAAATAGGTAAGTCATATTAAATAATTACTTTTTTCAAGAGGCAAAATTAAGCTTAATATAGTGTTTGCATCGTCATATTACACTTACTTGTTGCTTGAACCATTCAGGAAAATCTGCATGTGTACGAGTAGAACCATCTTGTTCACTTAATTGATTAATTTGAAGGAACACACTGACAAATAAAATGTGTACTATGTGTTAAGGAGAAATTATAATAACATGTGATACATTATTTCAAAAATAGGTCGTTAAGACTTACTCATGGTATGGTTTCACCTTTGTGCAATTTATCAAGACATGTACATGGGCCGTTGCATACTCCTCATCAGTTAACCAGTAAGTAAGCTCCTTGCCAGCATGACGGCCAGGAAGGTTAAATACGGATAACATATAAGGATACCCTGCATTATCAGCATCTACCTCGTTCCTAACATGTCTTGGTTCCAATATAAAGTTGTTGAAATAGTGGGAACAGAAATAGGTTGCCTCACGGTGTAAGTAAGACGCACAGATTGATCCTTCCACCTTAGCCTTGTTTTTAACTGATCGTTTAGAGTCGCCCATGAATCTAAGTAATAAAAAACATCGTTGACAAGGCATTATCAATGGTTGCTAATTATTTAAATGTCAAAATATAATAAAATTACCTTTCAAACGGATACATCCACCTATATTGTACTGGTCCACCAAGCCTCGCTTCATATGCAAGATGGACAGGGAGATGTTCCATTGAGTCAAAAAAATCCTGGGGGGAAAACCCACTCCATCTTGCACAGAATTATTGGAATGTTTTCTTCCATCTTCGTTAGACCATCCGCTCTTAAAGTTGCAGAGCATATATCTTTAAAGAAATGACCGATTTCTGTAAGCGGGTTCGAAACATGCTGGGGCAACGAGTCGAAAGCAATAGGAAGCAGACACTCCATGAATACATGACAATCATGACTTTTCATCCCATGAAGCCTCCCTGTTCTTACATCAGCACATCGTGTCAAATTAGAGGAATAACCATCAGGGGTCCTAAGGTCTTTTAACCACCGACAAATTGACTTCGGCCGTCGGCGATTAGAGTGTAACAAGCTTTTGGTTTGATCATTTTTCCATTAGACTGCGGCTTTAGCTACAAATCCTTTCATCTACGAGTACATAGCTATGTCCATCCTTGCCTTCTCATTGTCTTTCGTCTTGCTAGACACATTCATAACCATGTTAAAAATGTTGTCAAAGAAATTCTTCTCAATATGCATCACATCAAGGCTATGTCTTAACAGTTATCATTCCAATATGGTAGTTCCCAAAAAATTCTTTGTTTTGTCGAGTTATGCCATTCTCCATACCCAGGTAATTTTGACACACCTGCTTGAGTGACTTTAGGAAGATCTCTAACCCAACCCCATATTTGTTCGAGGAGTCAACAAAGGCGGTGGACCTTCCTCTTCTCGTATGATTCTTTTGGATATGCCGGACGTTTCTTGGTCGGGATGGTCGGGATCTAAGAACCGAGCGATGAGAATCAAACCAGGAACTTTTGCCACCATATCTAAAGGTAAAAGCCTTTCCATGTTCCACGTAATACGGCACGCCAATTTACCGTGGGTCCCCAACCAGAGAGCATGCCGTATGCAGGAAAATCATTGATAGTCCACATCAGTGATCCCCTCATCATAAAGTTTCACTTCTTTGAAACGTCATAAGTCAACACACCATCCCATAACTTCTTCAGATCATCGATCAGAGGCTGCAAATATACATCTATCCCAGCCTTCGGATTAGTTGGTCCCGGTATGAGACAAGTCATAAATATATATGGTTTTGACATGCACATCTAGGGAGGAAGATTGTACGGTGTAACAATCATTGGCCAACATGAATATGGCGAGACTAACGCCTGAATGTATGGGGTAAAACCATCTGAACACAGCCCAAGTCTCACATTGCGAGGATTTGCTGCAAAATCAGGATGAACCTAATCAAAGTGCTTCCAAGCTTCACCATCAGAAGGGTGGCATATGACACCCGGAATTCTTCTATTTTCATTATGCCACCTCATTTGTCCCGCAGTTTGCGTTGATGCAAATAATCTCTGCAACCTTGGAATTATTGGCGGATAGAACATTGCCTTCGCAGGAACTACTTTCCTCTTACTACTTTGAACGCGGTACCTAGGTGTCTAACAAAATTTACATTCTTCCAACGCACTGTCATTTGTCCCAGACTGACTACCATAATATAGCATGCACCCATTTGGACAACAATCAATCCTTAGCCCCCAAGCCTAGTTTCGACACCAACCGCTTCGCATCATAATAACTTTTTTGCAACAACTCTTTGAAGGGTGTCACATCTTGAAGCATTTTACAAAATAACTCCAAACACTGCTCTGGGACATTCCAATTGGACTGGCAAGCTAGAAGCCTAACACAAATTGATAATTTTGAATCTGACGCCCCTTCAAACAATGGCTTATTTGTCTCTAAGAATACATTGTAGAATCTCTGTGTCGATTCATTAGGAGGCTCTTCCATGTCATCAGACTCATCCGCCTCAAAATTCTCATGTTGCCCAAGACAATCATCGACCATCATATACATTGACTGGAGTTGTTCAACATATTCATCGTGGTAGCCACTGCCTGATGCACCTATTTCAAGATCGTCACCACCGACTTCATTCAAATCAATATCCGGCAACTCCTCACCATGATCAGTCCATATCCAATAATTAGGATCGAACCCACGTCGGTATAGGTGTAACTTCACGTCATCATCACTCAAAATCGCCATACAATTGCACTTTGTGCACGGACATCTAATCCCCCCATCTTCGGCATAATCACAATGTTGATTTGCTTTGGATATAAACTCCTCAACTCCAGCTACAAATGATTGTTTCAGAAGTCGTCTCCCAGACTCGTTCCTATCATACACCCAACTACGGTTCAAGGGATAATATTCCATCCTTACGCATTTTCAGATAAATTGAAGTATTTTTAAACATGATACTATGACCCCCGAACCGCTCCCTTTCCTTAAAAGGTGTGGCCCTATCCCATTCGAGGAAAAACTTTTTCATCACTGTATTATACTAGTTACTCATCACTTCTCATGTCTCATAGCTGATGAAATTTCGGCAGCATTTCCCATCGGTCTCCAAGTACACGACTTGACCGCAGTGAAATACCACAATCAAGTATGGACCCGGAGAACAAAATAAAATGCTTCGACCCGAAATTTAATCAACTATTTCACAAATGACAATCATCGAGTAACTAGTATATCAGTGGAGCAAAAGTTTCTTCCCAAACTGTCCTAATTGGACAATTCAAGATTCAATAAAATGAGCGTTACCATGGCCACAAGTACACATGCTCAATAATATTGAACCTTGAATGGGAAACTACAGTTTTTCTCAATTACATATTAACTACACACACACACACACACACACTCTAAGATAAAATAAAACTTCAAGTAATGTGAAATAATTTGCATAAAGTTTGACATTATTAGCAATCAATCAAACAAATATTTAAGCAACCATCATAAACAAATCATTAGCAAAAAAAAATCACTTACTCTAATCAAAATTTATTAAATTATTCGCCACTCTTTTGATTAAATCTTTATTTTCTATACTATTTTAATTTATTCAATCATTTTTATTTGATTATTTAATTTAATTTTGGTGTTATGTAATTATTAAGTTATTACATATTTAAGTTTATTATTGTTGAAAAAATAATTATTATACTTATATATTTAACTATTTTCATATTCTATTTTTTACTTATTTAATCGTTAATGGTTTTCATTATTTAATCAATCTAATTGTATTGTTATGCAAATATTTTAAAAGATTTTGTCATCCACGTTTCCCGATTAACCATGAGGAGATATCCCCGACGCGCCATTAACAGATATTCTAGATGCGGTATGTGCAACTATTAACTTATTTGTGAGATGAATGATTTAATTAACTTCTTAATTAATTACACATTATTTTTTAATTATTTAAATAATTATTACATTTTGTTATCCGTTAAATACTTAATTCATTATTCCAAATCGCGCTTAATTAACCAATGAACATGAGTTATTGCCATATATGCTCCATCACAGCTGCAGGTGTGGAGGAAAATGATTTTACCAATTCTCTAATGTTATTTACACTAAATCTTAGCAACACTAAATTTTGTCCTTACAATTTTATTATATTAAGGAAATACATTAAGTTTATTACGCATTTGACAGAAACAAACATACCGCATTTAGTAACTTTACATGCATGTAATACAACTAATTAATTGACAAAAAAAACCCACACAAATTAATAACTTTACCCACACTAGACAGATTTTTTTATAATAAATAAATTAAATACATGCACATAATACAACTAATTAATTAAAGCAGTATCATTCACTGAAATAAAATATACCAACAAAGACACAAACAACACATGTTGTTTAAAAAAAAATATAAGACCATAAACATGCATAAAAAAATCAATATACGACAATGGATGCCGGGAGTTGCTGCTGGAGGAAGCTGGTGACTCTGAAACAATGCAAAAAAATACCCTTTTAGAATCCAAACCAATAATTAGAAAAATGAGAAAATCTAATAAAAATAAAAAAAATGAAAATAAAAATAAAAAAGGGATGGTGGTGGTTCTGTGCAGAGTGGTGGTGGTGCACAGCAGTGGTTAAAGGTGGTGCTAATAAAAATAAAATTAAAAAATGAAAATTAAAAAGGAATCCATACCACAAAGAGGTGGTGGTGGCGCTGGTGGTGGTGGCGCGGTGGTAGAGAGGGAAGAAGAAGACGGCGGGGTGACAGTGGCACGATGGTGACAAGCACAGTGGTGGTGGTGGTGGCATGGAAAGCGAGGTGGGCACGGTGGCGGCGGCGTAAGAGAGAGGGAGGCACGGTGGTGGCAGAAAGCGGTGGTGGAGAGCTCGGGGGAGACAGTACTGGCGCGAAGGAGAAGCAGAGAGAAAAGAGAGAAGAGAGAAAAGAGAAAAGAAAGGGAGAAGAGGGTTTTCGGTGGATTTGAGGTCAAAATTTCCGACGGCCAATTTTAAATTACCGACGACTTTTTCCGTCGGTAATTCAAAAATACATTTATCGACGGAAATGGTCGTCGGTACTGATAATGAGATTTGCGACGGAAGTTTCGTCGGCAGGTTTTTCGTAGTTACCGACGGATTAGCCCGTCGGTAAGCTTTCGCACCTAATTTTTTCCATTCGCGCACACTATTCCGACAGCAATACCGACGGAAAAGTCATCGGTAACGTTTCCGACAGGCATTCCGTCGGAAAATTCATAAACTTTTCATATTCACACTTACCAACGGTCAAATCCATTGGAACCATCAAATTGTGATAATAAACCTACTGAATGAAATATTTAGTAAGCATTACCTGGAAAAATCAAAGACGTGATGTTCAAAAGGAGAAGATAAAATAAGTTCGCAGTACCTAGAATGGTAACGTCACCAAGAACAGATGATGTCGCCACAGTGACAGCTCCGCTTCTGATGGAGGAAAAAAACGAAGGAACCAGAAACAGAGAACCAAGAACAGAACCTGATTCAGTTTCACCAAAATGAAACAAATCGAGAGAAAGGGTGACGTTGGACCATCGATAACAACTTTGATGACCAATGGAAAACGAACGCACAAAGTAATTTGGGAAAAGGAGGCCAATTTCGTGATGGAGGAATTAGGGTTCATAAGCTGGGCAAGGGAAGGTTTTCATGATGGGAGGGAGGGGTTAGGGTAGAGAGAGACCAAAACGTAATGTCTGCCACAACCCACAAGAAATAAAAATGTTTTTTAAAAAAATTCAGTTATTTGAAATTTTAAATAATAAGATTTTTAGATTTAAAAGGGTTAAAAACTTATTTATTTACTAGGGGACTAATCTGCAAATAGCAAAATTTCCTGGTTAAAAACATCAATCTTTGACTTGACTGCATTAAATAAATAACTACTCATCTATTGGTCCAAAAACAGCTGTTTCAAATCAGTTGATTCTTTGATGGTACCATAGAATTTCCCTTTTTTATATACATGACAAAAATTGAACCAGTGACATAATACTTAAGAAACTTAGCTATCTATCAACTATGGTGGACTTTATTGGTATTTTGGGCTTGTGTTTATGTATATGTATTTGAATTTGAATAAGGAAATACTCATGCAGTATAATGTGTGGTTCTCTGCTGCTCTTGCTATACAGAGTTCAATTATATTGCTTATACATGTTCTGCATGACTGAGGCTGTATGTTAATTATTTATCAGAAAAATAAAGAGAGCAAAAGTACAAATAAATCATACAAGAGTGGATAACAAATAACTAGTTATCACAATCAACTTAGTGTCTAAAATAAGGGAATGATTAAATAAACAACTTACTTAAACACTTACTACATGAGAGTTTATGACATTCACTTCATCTTGAAAGAGTTTATAGAAAAGTGAAGCTATATTCATAAACTCTTCTAAACACTTCACACTTACAAAGTCCTCGAGTCACGAGTCTAGTGTCCAGCGAGTTAACATACAGTGAATTACAAAAACTAACCCATCCAAGGCCAATTATTTATTATAGCATTATACCCATTAGTATAGTGACTTCCTTGTATCTCTATTCCATTCCAAATTTGTTCCTCAAGGCCACAACAAAGTCATAGACCTTCTTCTCATCAGCAACAGATTTGGACACAGTCTCACTTTGTTTGCAACTTTCAGCCCAAGCAATGAATTCAGGACACTCTGCCTCCACTTTGAAGTTTCCAAATGCCTCATAAGTATAAAACCAGTAATAAAAGGGAATCGAGCAACATCAACAAACCCAAATGTGTCACACCCAAAATAAGGCTTGTCTCCAAGCGCCTCTTCCAATTGCTTAAGGGTATCAATGAAGTCCTTCTTAGCCACCTCATGCTCATCCCCCTTTGTAGTCCATATTCTCCTCCCAACATCATACACCTGCACTTTTTTCAAGCACCGGTATTATTAGCGTCGGGGGAAAGATATTTGACAAACTATGTGAGGCTCACGCTTAATCTCAACCACTTAGAAGGTCATAGCCTCATAGGGTTTGGAGTGATAAATAGGTCGTGGTTTCAACCCCCCACAAATATAACACACTAATTACTAATATCCGCTTATTAAAAATAAAGTTACAATGTGTTAAAATAATTGGGCATAGAGGGAGGGTTGCTGCCAATTAAACATATGTGAGTGACCCAACATTGTGGCAGACTTTAATACCATGTTAGAAATTCTAACTTCACTTCAAAAACTAGCTCATAATGGAAAATCACTTTACTATAAATGATTTTTTGCTCATATACTTAACCCACGACGACGTGATGAGGGTGATACTCAATAGCTTAAGTAAGAGTGTTTGAGAAGTGTGTGAGTGTAAGTTTTTGCAAGTATCATTACTCTTAGCAATGACATCTCCCAATCTTCCATAACATAGGAGTTGAAAAATTAATCAGCCTCTAAGCAACATTAAACCCTTCAAAAAAAGAAAAAGACAGTAGACACAAGAGGATAATCTGTCATGCTATTTTTGCAACCATGTAGCTGAGGAAATTGAACACATCCTTCTATCTTGCACTTTCTCATATAAGTTGTGGTTGCAAATTTATAACTGGATTGGAATTGATGTGGTATTGGCAGGGGACTTGAAGATTCATTTTCTCCAACATTCCGGGCTTACGGGCAGGCGTGTTTCTACTTCAAAATGGCAGCAGATTTGGTTTGCAACATCTTTGGTAGTTGTGGCTCCATAGAAACAAAATCGTTTTTAATGATAACATGCAAGAATTCACTAGCTGTTCGACTTGGTTAGAATCGGGGCATGGAACTGGTGTGTTTATTCAACAGGTGCAACACACTTTTCTTTCCCCAGATTGGTGTAGTAACCCGGTGGTTTGTCCGGAATATGGTTAAAGGATGCGGGGAAGGTAACAAACTCTCTGCGTGGGAAGCTCATCTTTTTTTATGGGACTGTGGTGGCTATGTTGTTGGTCAGGGCGTGGACTTGGGGTCCTTAATACAAAGCTAATATGAAGGTTAGCATCTGTAGGTCTAGAAATTGGAAACATATGTGATGGAATTTTATTTGCAGGGTCTTTGGGTATAGGTTAATTAGCGAAACAGGATGAAACAATGTCTAATATGGACAGCTTTGGGGAATACCAACTTGTAATGTTGGATTGTAAATGTTTGAGTACACTTTGTACTCTCACACACACATATATACATACATATATATATATATATATATATATATATATATAAATTTTGTTATCAAAAATAAAAAAAGGATAAGTTGATTTGGGACACACAAGAATCCATTTTACCTTCTTATCAACAAAATCAGCCCAAAACCTGGCTTCAACTCTCATAAGGGTCAGAAAGTAGCAATGGTGCTTTATCCTTCCAAACCTCATCAACATACTCAACAATAATGAGGAATTCACCGATTGGTTTCCCATTATGGATGAGAACTGGAATCTTCTTGTGAATGGGGTTCATTTGCAAAAGCAAACTGCTCTTGTTATGCAGATCTTCTTCCTTGTCCTCATACTCGACCCCTTTCTCAGCCAGTGCAATCCTTGCCCTCATCCCAAACATGCTTACCCAAATATCCAACAACACAACCTCTTCAGCCATTGTTAGAGACAGCCACAGAAAACCGAGGATGAACCAATGAAACAACACTTGTTAGGACTTATGAGAGAGTGTGATATTTCTGTGAACAAAAGGATTACCCCAACTGCATTTATTTATGTTGTCAAAATTGTCTTCAACGCATCACGAGCACGGGAACAGAACAACAAAAAGTCACGAACACGAACAAATCTGGAACATGCGAACAAATTATAACAGCCTGAGGCGTGTGGAATCACATGCACTGCCCTCAAGGGTTTATCCGCATGGTGCGCAAACCATCGGGATACAATAGGCCCTTCCCGGTAATGTAACCCAGGAACAAAATGAAGAGGAGATAGTAATTTTAGAACAAGAAATGTGTGCTTATAAATGGTTCAGCACGTAAGGCACTATATATATTAAAAAGGAAGCAAGGGTTTTAAAGTTTGTAAGGTGGTGAATTGATCTTTATTGAAGAAGGCAACACCCTCCTTTTAAATTAGAGCAAAGTATTTAAACTTAAAAAAAAAATTTGTTGAACATGAGCTCTGGAAGGTTTTAGTGGATAGGGTCAAAACCAATTTGTTGCAACAAGCATAATGTTAGTGGACAAATCTTGTGGAGTAAATTAAGGAACATGTAAATCAAAGTAAAACTGTTTTGACCAACAACACATCCGTAAATAATAAAATCAAAACCAAGTCAAGATGTCTGATAAGCTTTCTCAAACATAAAATTATTTTCACAAAATTTAATTTGATAAAATAGTAAAAACTAACAACATTGTGTATTAATAACACAACCAAAATCAAATATTTAACTTTTGAAATATCTCAAAATATCCAACAACCCCACATATTTCAAAAGTTAAAGAAAACATTTAAGAGAATAAAAAAATTTATTTCCTGGGTTAACATCTTGGATGTAATGCGTCGGATCTGTGTAGCAAGCTATGGAACCCAAGACACTTAATATGTGTCAGAGGTCTACCAATCACACTACACCCCCACAATTCTTTCATTACGCCGTTTTTGTGCTAAAAGGCCATGCGCCCACCTCGGTATTTATGAGTGCTATAGAGATTTCGCCACGATCTCATGCAAGCGGCCTCACTTGACACTCATATAGGCGACTTCATCAAATGCATGTTGCAAATCATACACCACCCATAAGGGATATGAAAATCATTAAAAAGCTTTACAAGCTTATCCTCTCAATAATGCAGTTCTCAATTACACCATAGGAAAGAGACACAAAACAAAACAAAATTAGTTTTGTGTGCTAGCGAAATTAACAAGTGACTTGTTCTTACCCATTGAACCTTCTTCATGGGATCTCCAATCACAAAGGTTGGGTTCCCATCACTCTTTAATTTCAATTTGGCTTAAGTCTCATTCCCATCGATGTTTCATTCACAAAGTTTTGCTTTTTGTGAGAAAATCGGTCAAATTAATTTTTGACCTCCCAATAATTAGACCTCATTATTCAGTAGCTACTTTCCAGGATTGTAATACATATGTATGTCTATAGAATAAATTCAATTTTCCACTTGGCAATCACAATATAGACACATAAGGAGTTAATTTAACTCACATAAATATTTGCTAAAAGGTTTTTCAACCACTCAGCCTCATTATCAGCCATTTTCAGAGTAATAACTCTAACCACATTGTATATTTAACAATAAATTTCATTTGACTGATCTCCAAGTAATTAAACCACCACAAAGGGTGAACACATAACTATTTAGTGGATTTAGTCTCATCTGAATATGAAATTAAGCTAATATAATTGATACAGCGGAAATCCACCAAATAGAATATCATATTCATCTCCTACAAAAGTGTAGAAGGCAAAAATATTTTTGTATGCACAAATTATCTGGTAGCCCCAAAGTCTACCATCCATTACTTTACACTCACCACATGACAAGCCCGATAAAAGGCCGCAACAATTATATCATCTCCTTAGACCAATTTTTCCTTCAGCCTAGGAGGATTGTCACTCCTCTTTACACATAAACGTACATTAAAATGCACATTCACATGAATTTATACTTAGAAATTATAACCTGCGGATCAAACTATCATATCGTTGTCACTAACAATAAAAGAACCAAGATTATATCAATTAAGGAAATCTAAAGTGTGCCCGTAAGAAATTCACATGTTTATACATGCATCATATATTGCATAATTGCCTAGCATTACTCAAGAGGTATTTTCGAAGCATTTGGCATTTGAATACAGGTGGCATTTAATAAGAATTTAGTAACATCCAATACATTTCATAAATATTTTCAAATTTATTTCTTGAAGGAATCCATCAAGTTAAGTACCTTATGTAATCTCTTAGAAAAAATAATTCTGCAAAAAGATGATATATACATAGTGAAGCAAGGAACATATCTCATGTCCATTCCAAAATTCAACTGAAACATGAAAACTAAAGCATGTTATAAAATCTCATAAACCCAGAATTTCTTCACAAATGAAGGCAAAACAAACATCACCAAATTATCTTTATATACATTGCCCAACCTGACAAGCATCATTGTTATATAACCACATTTTGAATATATAAGCAGCCCAGATACTTGCAACAAGTATATAAATATATAGATATATATACCGCCCAAGTTTCACAAAAATTTCAACCACACTCATAACCAAAACATATTAAGAACACACATAAATAGACTAACCAGTTCTTCCAAAACCGAGACAAGCAATGGATTTTATAAAAAGGTTTGATGTAGACAATATAACAAACATCTCATACACATCCATATCTTTATAAGTTTATACAATTTCATACCTTTCTCTCTGATAAGATGATGAAACTTACCTCTATGCTCAGCCACGAACTTCATGACATCAGACACGTCTGTATCTCCTTCATTTCTCGTCCATCCACGATTCACTGTTGCCACCACAACTAGGGTCCAGAAAAATGAGACCCAGACTTGCTAGAGCCACCTTCCGTCACAGCCTAGTCCAACAGCAAATCTAACTCTACTTGTTGTTGTCCTCCCAACTTGTAACCCGTGATGCGTAATATTTTTGTCTAGTCAGTAAACCCTTGAGATTGTTGTCAAAATTGTCTTCAACGCAGCACGAGCACAGGAACAAAACAACAACAAGTCACGAACACGAACAAATCTGGAACTCGCAAAACAAATTATAATAGCCTGAGACGTTGGAATCTCACTGCCCTCAAGGGTTTATCCGTGTGGTGCGCAAACCCCCAAGATACAACAGACCCTTCCCGGTAAATGAACCGAGGTAACAGAACAACAAGAAAAATAATACAGAAGAAGCAGGCAATGTAACCCAGGGACAAAATAAAGAGGAGATATTAATTTTAGAACAAGAAATAATGTGTGCTTATAACTGGTTCAGCACGTAAGGCACTATATAGATATTAAAAAGGAAGCAGGGGTTTTAAAGTTTGTAAGGTGATGAATTGATCTTTATCGAAGAAGGCAGCACCCTCCTTTTAAATTAGAGCAAATTAAAGTATTTAAACTTAAAAAAAAATTGTTGAACATGAGCTTTGGAAGGTTTTAGTGGATAGGGTCAAAACCAATTTGTTGCAACAAGTATAACGTTAGTGGACAGATCTTATGGAGTAAATTAAGGAACAAATAAATCAAAGTAAAACTCTTTTGACCAGCAACACATTCGTAAATAATAAAAGCAAAACCAAGTCAAAATGTCCGATAAGCTTTCTCAAACATAAAATTATTTTCACAAAATTTAATTGGATAAAATAGTAAAAACTAACAACATTTATTTCACACTTGTTGTGTATTAATAACACAACCAAAATCAAATATTTAACTTTTGAAATATCTCAAAATATCCAACAATTTATAGTAAGAAAGATATGTTATGGGTCATGTATAGACAAACTTGACTGATATTTGTTGGTTCAAGTGGAAGGAGCTTGAGTTCATGCATGCAACATGTGTTTTTTGGACTAATTTTTGAATTTATGTATATGAAAAAAATATTGTTGGGAGGGTGAAGTGGAATTACTCGATCAGGGAGTGAAGACAAATCCTTAAAAACTATTATTTCTGATACAACATTTTTTATTCTTTTAACATGTGTAATACACATGTTAAAACATGTCGGTGTGGTTGCATATTCAACTCTATCCATAGGTTTGTTGATTTTATATTCTGGGTGGTTCTGAAATCTTTGACACTTAAGTCATTGCTTTCTCCACATAAAACATTACCTTAACTCCAACGAAAGAGAAGGTTCCTCCGTGATGATTTGCAGTTCTCTAGTTATTCTACCTTTTGCTTTTGGCTGTGAGGGAATCATCCACTAATTTGTATGTTACTACAATCTTTTCATGTATTTTTTGCATGCCTAAAAATATTCCTAAACTTTCTTTTAGTAGTAGGAAATCGTCCTTGCATCAATAATTGACAAGGATAAGTTCATTACAAATTGAGACACTGTTCCCCAAGACTATGTGTGATGGAAATCGTGCCTTGATGCTGAAGGTATATTCTTCGCCTGGGGCAAGGTGTGACCACTTGACCAAAAGTTAATAACCTGAATATTTGTTTATTTATTATGGTTACTTTCGTATTATTAACTTTAAAATTAGAAGTTATGGACAATTAGAAACTCCTAGTTTCGGGGCATGAAACATAATATGGATGGAAGCTAGCTAATGGCGGTAGTTGCAACTTTTAGACTACCAGGCTGGCAGGCTCAATTATTTCAGCATTAGATAAAGTTCTTAATGCTTGGAGCTGAGCTTGAGATAAAAACCACAAGTTTTATTCGTTTAGAATGATTGGTAAAATTGGATCACCATTATACAAGTGGTCACCACAACTAATGGTGTTCTTGCTCTTAGAATTAGATAAACAACCAACAAAATAAATACCGTCCAACATTAGTCCAATTTTTCTTAGGAATTAGCCATGCTCGAACAAATTATAGGTTAAGCTTTTTCAGTCCATTTCAGGTATATATATCATTTTTTTTAAGAAACTAATGCACTTAATTTTTGCTACTCTTTATAAAAAGATTGTTAGAAGTGGAGCTATGTTGGTTAGATGGTGGGACATAAATTCTGAGTGCACTTATACATGTCAACATTTAAACAGAATCAGAATATACAGAATAGAAATAAGGATAAAAGACAGCATATTAGTTAGATGATGACACTGTAAGCACTAGGAAAGACTTATTTTCCTGTTTCTCCATAGAAACTAAAAATAACACCTAAAAACGAAAAATAATAATAAAAACGAAATAAACTAAGTAAACTGTTTTATTATAGTTCAGAATTCTTGTAGGCAAATACATGAAGTTCAGCAGCACATGGCCAGTCTACATAACCATATACAAAAATTAGGAAGCTACAAGAACAACTTTATTATTAGGAACAAAATAGCACTACTTGTTGTTCTTTTTTTCAGCATGCAAATCAGCAAAGTAGCCCTGAGGGTTTTTCTCAAATTCTTCCCTTGAAATGGAAGCGCCATCTCCACCAGGAGCTTTCATCACAGTTTCTTTGGGTTTGGGAGCTTTAGTAGCACTTTCAGTAGCAGCTTTGCCATCCATGATTAATTCAAAATATCACAAAGAGATGTAATGTAAAGTTGAAATAAGTTCTCAAAGTAGGATATGGCTAAAAGCTTGAGCTGGCTGGCTAGTTTTATAGAAGGGAAATGGTAGGATCAATAAATTGAAATGCCTTTCATATTTCCAAAGCATGCATCGTATTCACGCATACAGAAGGAAAATTCTTTTATATCAAAAAAAACAAGAGAAGGAAAATTCTTAAATGCATTTGACTGGTCCTTCAATTTTCAATGATCTCAGCTCTCTTGTGCCACCCAATTAGTATCATTTCTTAGATTTACGATACCATTCGTGCCTGTTGGGTGTTAAATGCATGCGTAGCTTGAAATTACCTAAACATGGAAAAGATTGAAAATAAGATTCAGAAATCAAATATATCCGGACAGAATTAAAACCCAAAAAAAAAAAAATTTAGATAGCTCTTGAGTCTTGAAAAAAAAAAAACACTTTAAATTTGTCTCTAATTGAGCAAGGTGTATAAAGTTTTCAATCAATTAAATGACTTAAGAAAATATACTATCTTACTTGTCTATCTTAGAAACTTCTATCTTAAAATCTAATTTATTTTAGAAGAGTCTTATTTCTTTTTTTTTGAAAACTAGGATGGTACCCGTGCTGTCGCAAGGTGTTGTTGATTGTTTACTAATGAATCAAAACCATTGTTGTTTATACTAATAAGTTAATATATATAACATTTATCACTGCAGTTCATGACTTTTACATACTAATAGGTTGAAGGTATGTTCAAAGCTCTGTGGCACTAATAAGTTAACATAACATTTATCATTGCGGTTCATGACTTTTACATACTAATAGGCTGGTATAAGATGGTATGCTAACACACACTAACAGGTTGCACTTGGGGATGCTAATTTATATCCTATCCATTGGGTACCCGCAAAAATTACAGACGATGGATAGAGTAATTACCCGTACAATGGGTAAGGGTCCGAATACGATAATTACCTGCAAATTTGAATGGATATAGGCACGGGTACGGGTATGGGTACTATGGCACCCACCCCGTCTCGCACCCGCATGTATGTATATATGTGTGTGTGTGTGTGTGTGTGTGTGTATATATATATATATATATATATATATATATATATATATATATATATATATATATATATAAATTTAACAAATAAACATAGTGTTTCGCCGTTGGGTTTTACACAATATTTCTGTGCTCACAGCGCCATCTCTCTCAGGTTTTAGGTTTCCTTTGGTTTTCTCTCCTTTTGTGAGAGCTATCACTACAAAAAAAACTCGACTTACCGAAGGAAAAAACGTTAACCCGTAGGAAATTAAGAAATTCCGTCGGAAAACTACATTACCGACGGACTTTCCGACGGACACGGCTCCGTCGATAATAGGCGCATAGGAAAGCCTTTCCGACGGATCTAGTTCGTCCGTCAGAAATTTCTGACGGCCTCAACCGTGGGAAAACTTGCCACACAGAACCCCTAATTACCGACTGAAATTCCGTCGGTAACTCTTTGTGAAAGTTACTGACGAAAAATTTCGTCGAAAAATGTAACTAACAGTTACCGATGGACATATCCATCGGAAACAAGGTTTTTTTATTTTTTATATTAATTATTAATTATTTTTATTAAAACTTATATATTCAATATTAAATATTATATTTTATTTATTAATTATTATTATATTATATTTTAATTAATTTTATTTTATTTATTAATTATTATTATAATTTATTTATTAATTTATATTTTATTATAATTAATTATTATTTAATTATTATATTTTATTTTAATTAAATATTATTATATTATCAATTACAAAACAAAATTGAAATTAAAAATAAAATTTAAAAAGCAATTAAATTATAATTAATTTAAAATAAAAACAAACTCAACATATAATCCACAAATAAAATATCCGTCTATCTACAAATCTCCACTACACCTGTAACTATCCTAATACCTATCACCATAATATCTGTTATCGTCGTCTTGTCGCGGGGAGTCTGCCGGCATCACAAGACCATCAAGCTGCGGCTCAGTAGACAGACCGTCATCATGCGGCTGCGGTGGTGGATCAATAGTAGTAGTGGAGGGCTGGGACTGGGACCGGGTGGCATGGAGGATCCCCTGCAGAGCGCTGCACCTGTCTGGTAGGTGGAAATCGAGCACAGCAGTCATGACCGTAGTGAATGTCTCCATCTGCTACATGATATGCTCGTTCGTCTCCCTTTGCTGTTGCACCTCCTGCCTCAACCGATGCACCTCCTCCGTGTCCTGTGAGCCGGAGGATGTAGGCTCCCTAATGGTCATGCTCGGCGTCGACCCCCGACGAATCGACCTGGCTAGGGTTGCGATCTGTAAATCCGTCCCTTGTTCTTCCTGCCAGCCACATCCATCCAAGCCTGGGTTTGTAGTCACTCAACCTCGGCAGGGTCCAGCTGAGAAGGATCTGAGGCACCAGAGCAGGAGGCAGCCTCAGATGCTACCTGACTAAACCTGACGTTGTACTCCGCCTACGATCAATACATTACAATCAATATATATATATATATATATATATATATATATATAATAATAATAATAATAATTACCAATAGTTTAAATATAAAAAAAACATTTTAGCTCACCACCGTCTGCCTCGACCTCTCATCAACAAACTCGTCGGTGTCCGAGTGAATATGTGTCTGCTCAAAGACCGTAGGGACATCAACGGACCGAGCTAGCTCTCATGCCTGCAACCGACACACCAATAAAATCAATTAGATATAAAACAAATTTTTAATAAAAATATACAGTTTATAAATAATGTTATTTATATATGCATACCATGTAAATGGCATGCTGCATGTGGCTAATAGAACCACCAGTGTGCATGCTCCCACCCTTCTCAGTAGCCCGATTTCTCTTCGTCTGTTCACACTTCAGCTTGTAAGATGGAGTGTCCCAGTATGCACACAGTTGGGCCCAGATGTTGGGCCCGATGTAATCCGGACGTATCTGGCTCTCCCTATGCTCCCAGAGCATGTCCCTCAGTCGATCAGCTGCTCGGTCGTCAAAGATAGCACGTATCTTTGAGGTATGCTCCGGTAACCAGCGCACAAGCTTCTGTTAACAAATAAAAAAATAATAATAACATTATACAAAAGAATATATAAAATAAATGGAAAATTACATGAACTAATAAACAAGAACTTACCCTGAATCGTCTGAAGATACGATCCCGATCCTCCCCGGGGATCACCCCCCATGATGTCCAGAAGCGACGATACTGCACCTTGATGGCGAAGGTAACGTGCTTTGGTCCCACTTTCGAGGGGATGAAGCTGAATATTTCATAATTTTATTAAATCAACAATATTAAAACCAACAAATATATGCTTATTATATAGTAAGGTGCGTTTGGGTAAACAACTTAATTAAGAGCTTATCACATGAGATCTTATCGCATGAGAGCTTATGCCATAAGCGCTTAAAGAAAGAAAAAGAAAGAAAGGGGCATGAGAGGATTCAAATAGTGAAAAACACAGAGAGGGTGTTTAGTGCATAAGCTCTTATGATAATTCCATAAGCTTCTCCTAGTGACTTATGAAAATAAGTCAAAAACTCCTTATGGGATGTCATAAGTTAATTTTATAAGCTCTGCCAAACACACTGCATAAGAGCTTATGTCATCAGATATGTCAAAAGGAGCTTAAATAAGCTCTTCCAAATGCCACCAAATTATTTTTAAACAATATTAAATTAAATTAAACTTACGATCCAGAAACAGGACAGATCCATGGTCGATCCTCAGGTGCGGGAACCCTGGCCCACTCAGGCAAGTCCTCAGCCGCGACCGACTGCTGCACAGACGATGATGATGGTACGGCCGTGTCGTGACTGTTAGGTCAAAGCAACCATCACACAAGAGGGGGGTGAATTGGGTGATAATAGAAATTTAAAAATTTTTACTAAACAACAAAACATAAATCAGAGTTTTTCAAATAGAGTGTAGATGGATAAAAAAAGATAATTTAAAAACCATCTAACAAAACTAATAACATATTTTTAACCAGTCTGGAAATAAGGAAGATAAAGTATTTCACTTGTCTAATTATCTTAGACTAAACATTAACCGGTTAGACAACATCTAGCGGATAAAAACATTTGAAAATAGCTTAGAACATAAAGCTTAAAATCTGTTAGAAAACTTTGTTGAAAATACATAAAACAACAAAGATAAGGAGATAAGGGTAGAGAGAAGATAAACAACAAGATTTATCCTGGTTCACTCATATAAATGATGAGCTACATCCAGTCCCCAGCAGTAGCTGAGTTTTTATCCACTATCACATCAGATAATTACAATGAGTAGTCTTTGCACACCTAGCCTCTCCAAGCTCATTGAGTATTGTTCTTAACCAGCCTCTCCAGACTATTGCAAGTATTATTTGCACACCTAGCCTCTCTAGGCTCGTTGAGTATTGTTCTTAACCAGTCTCTCCAGACTGTTGCAAGTATTATTTGCACACCTAGCCTCTACAGGCTCATTGAGTATTGTTCTTAACCAGCCTCTCCAGACTGTTGTAAGTATTATTTGCACACCTAGCCTCTCCAGGCTCACTGGATTTTGATGAATGTTACATAGATAAAATCTCACAACACTCATGGAGTGATTTTACAATGAAGTACAGAGATTAGTTCTTCCTACACTCACAAGAGTGGATATATTTTTAAGCACTTCAGAACTGGTAAAAGAAATCTCTCATAACACTCACTTGAGTGAATATAGAATGTTTACATTGAGGATGATTTCTGTTGAGATGAGGATGGCGATCCTCTCATTTTTCATCAAGTGTAGCAGAAGTAGTAGCTCCAGCAACTCTCTCTCATCTTCATCTTCAATGACTTCTGTATTTATGGTCTTCAAGCATTTAGGATTCATTAGAGACATTCCCTCAGATGTTGGCTTCAAGCAGAACTTCATTAAATGCAATAGAGTCGTTCTGGGCAGCCATTAATGCAATAGAGTCGTTCTGACTTTTATTGATAATAGTGAAACAGGGTTTGAGAGAATTCTTCAAGTCTCTTTTCTGGTTCTTGAAATATGATTCTGATAATCCTTATAGAATTCACGTTTATAAGATAAGTGATTCTATCTTGAAAATAACCATGTCTATCTAGCCATTTGAGTTTTCATTCGGGCTAGTAGACGAGCTCCTTATTGAGGACTCAGCAAGTTCAAAGACTAGTGTGGACGAGCGCTTCTGTCACCTTTAGTGGACGAGCACTTCTGTTACTTTAGTGGACGAGAGTCTCTATTACATTAGTGGACGAGAGCCTCTGTTACTTTAGTGGACGAGAGCCTCTGTTGCTTTAGTGGACGAGAGCCTCTGTTACTTTAGTGGACGAGAGCCTCTGTTACTTTAGTGGACGAGAGCCTCTGTTACTTTAGTGGACGCTGGCTTTCATCACTTTAGTGGACGCAAGTTTCTATCTCTTGCATTTTGGACGTGCGCTTCAATTACTACAGTGTTGGACGTTTGTTTTAATCACTACAGTGAGCTTCTATTACTTAATCTGCACACTCGATAGATAGGTTAGCAACCAATATGAAGGTTAATTAAATCATTAACCAATGTTTAGTTCTCATCAAAACTTAGGGAAATGCACATCAGACATTTTAGAGACTTAACAGTGACCGTATGCGGCCCCGGATGATGAGGATGGAATGGTCGTGTTCGGCTGTGGCATCATCCCAGGAGTCGGCATAAATTATAATCCTGATGGGTGTGTGGCCGGCACAGTCGATGATGATGGTGGTGCTGGGTGTGGGTGTGGTGTGGGTCCAGTAGGGGGCGGCGAGTAGCCAGCTAGTGCGCGTCGTGGCACAAAGCGAGTGGAGGGTCCGGACATGGGTGGAGGGTGGGGTAGTATGGGTTGGGGATATTGTAGTATGGGTAGGGGATGATGTAGTATGGATCAGTGAGGGTATAGAATGAGTGGGGGATGGTGTAGAATGGGTGGGGGAGGCTCCTGTAGGTGGCGATAGGGTAGGTGCGGTAGCGATGGGGGTGGGTGCGGTGGGTGCGGAGGGACCTCCAGGAATGCGAGCAAGCACCTAGGACTTCACGGTGTATCATCCCCGCTTAGCCTTCCCCCTCCCCTTATCACCTCTAGGCGATGGGGGGCGGGGCAATTGTCCTCATGATGCTGACATATCTATTTTTATAGTACAATTACAAATTAGTGTAAAATCAATAAGTAATCGACATTTAACAGTCTAATATAAGCAACTATTTTTATAGAACAATAGTTGACAAGTCTTACATTATATTTCATAAGCAAATTTTTAAAATACAATAAAAATAACATAATAGTAAACTTCTTATTCAGACTCGGTATCGTCATCTGATTGTAAGTCCGACTCTTCTTCTTCTTCTTGCATTGAGTCATCACTTTGGATTTCTTCCTCTGATGATGCATGCATGGATGCCTGATTACCAATGACCACTTCTTCCCCTTCATTTGCAGATCCCAACATGCCAGTAATATGCTCGACCTCAATTACTTCATTGACATGTGTCGATTCATCCACCTGAAATGGCGTCTCATCCTCTGCATAATCGATTTCTATGCGACCCCTAGGCTTGGTAGTGACTGCAACACACCACCCTCGTTTGTCTGTTCTCATTCTTTGGATAAGGGACATAATAAACTTGTTTTGCATTCTGAGCAATTATAAACGGATCAAACTGTTGATATCTTCTATCCATGCGAATGTCCACAGTTCCATACTTGGGATCCACTTTTGTGCCTGTCCTCGATGGATCAAACCAGTTACAATAAAATAAGACTACTTTTTAAGGATAAGTAGTAGTATTGTATTGTAACTCGTATGTGTTTTATGACCCCATAAAAATCATCGGTACCTTCACCCTGTACGACAACCCCGCTATTAATTGTCTTTTTGCCCACGTTCCATTCATCTGTGTGGAATTTGTACCCATTAACAAAGTATGTATGCCATGATGTAACAGAGCTATAGGGCTCATACGCTAAATCTCTCAAGTGTTGATTAGTCACGCTTAACGGCTGTTGATACACCTAAGAATAGGTAAGTCATATTAAATAATTACATTTTTCAAGAGGCAAAATTAAGCTTAATATAGTGTTTGCATCGTCATATTACACTTACTTGTTGCTTGAACCATTCAGGAAAATCTGCATGTGTACGAGCAGAACCATCTTGTTCACTTGATTGATTAATTTGAAGGAACATACTGACAAATAAAATGTGTACTATGTGTTAAAGGAGAAATTATAATAACATGTGATACATTATTTCAAAAATAGGTCATTAAGACTTACTCATGGTATGGTTTCACCTCTGTGCAATTTATCAAGACATGTACATGGGCCATTGCATACTCCTCATCAGTTAACCAGTAAGTAAGCTCCTTGCCAGCATGACGGCCAGGAAGGTTAAATACGGATAGCATATAAGGATACCTTGCATTATCAGCATCTACCTCGTTCCTAACATGTCTTGGTGCCAACATAAAGTTGTTGAAATAGTGGGAACAGAAATAGGTTGTCTCACGGTGTAAGTAAGACGCACAGATTGATCCTTCCACCCTAGCCTTGTTTTTAACTGATCGGTTAGAGTCGCCCATGAATCTAAGTAATAAAAAACATCGTTGATAAGGCATTATCAATGGTTGCTAATTATTTAAATGTCAAAATATAATAAAATTACCTTTCAAACGGATATATCCACCTATATTGTACTGGTCCACCAAGCCTCGCTTCATATGCAAGATGGACAGGGAGATGTTCCATTGAGTCAAAAAATCACGGGGAAAAACCCACTCCATCTTGCACATAATTATTGGAATTTTTTCTTCCATCTTCGTCGAGACCATCCGCTCTTAAAGTTGCAGAGCATATATCTTTAAAGAAATGACTGATTTACGTAAGCGGGTTCGAAACATCTTGAGCAGCGAGTCGAAAGCAATAGGAAGCAGACACTCCATGAATACATGACAATCATGACTTTTCATCCCATGAAGCCTCCCTGTTCATACATCAGCACATCGTGCCAAATTAGAGGAATAACCATCAGGGGTCCTAAGGTCTTTTAACCATCGACAAATTGACTTCGCTTCATTGGCGGTTAGAGTGTAACAAGCTTTTGGTTTGACCATTTTTCCATTAGGCTGCGGCTTCAGCTACAAATCCTTTCGTCTACATTACATAGCAATGTCCATCCTTGCCTTCTCATTGTCCTTCGTCTTGCTAGACACATTCATAACCGTGTTAAAAATGTTGTCAAAGAAATCCTTCTCAATATGCATCACATCAAGGCTATGTCTTAACAGATTATCATTCCAATATGGTAGTTCCCAAAAAATACTTTGTTTTGTCCAGTTATGCCATTCTCCATACCCGGGTAATTTTGACACACCTGCTTCAGTGACTTTAGGAAGATCTCTAACCCGAGCCCAGATTTGTTCAGGAGTCAACAAAGGCGGCGGACCTTCCTCTTCTGTATGATTCTTTTTGAATGCTGGGACGTTTCTTCGGAAGGGATAGTCGGGATCTAAGAACCGACAATGAAAATCAAACCAAGAACTTTTGCCACCATATCTAAGGGTAAAAGCCTTTCCATGTTCCATGCAATACGGGCACGCCAATTTACCGTGGGTCCCCCAACCAGAGAGCATGCCATATGCAGGAAAATCATTGATAGTCCACATCAGTGATCCCTCATCATAAAGTTTCACTTCTTTGAAAAGTCATCAGTCAACACACCATCCCATAACTTCTTCAGATCATCGATCAGAGGCTGCAAATATACATATATCCCAGCCTTCGGATTAGATGGTCCCGGTATGAGACAAGTCAGAAACATATATGGTTTTGACATGCACATCTCGGGAGGAATATTGTACGGTGTAACAATCACTGGCCAACATGAATATGACGAGACTAATGCCTGAATGTATGGGGTAAAACCATCTGAACACAGCCCAAGTCTCACATTGCGAGGATCTTCTGCAAAATTAGGATGAACCTGATCAAAGTGCTTCCAAGCTTCACCATCAGAAGGGTGGCATATGACACCCAGAATTCTTCTATTTTCATTATGCCACCTCATTTGTCCCGTAGTTTGCGTTGATGCAAACAGTCTCTGCAACCTTGGAATTATTGGCAGATAGAACATTGCCTTCGCAGGAACTAGTTTCCTCTTACTATGGTCACTACTTTGAACGCTGTACCTGGGTGTCTGACAAAATTTACATTCTTCCAACGCACTGTCATTTGTCCCAAACTGACTACCATAATATAGCATGCACCCATTTGGACAACAATCAATCCTCTTAGCCCCCAAGCCTAGTTTGGACACCAACCGCTTCGCATCATGATAACTTTTTTGCAACAACTCTTTGAAGGGTGTCACATCTTGAAGCATTTTACAAAAGAACTCCAAACACTGCTCTGGGACATTCCAATTTTACTGGCAAGCTAGAAGCCTAACACAAATTGATAATTTTGAATCTGACGCCCCTTCAAACAATGGCTTATTTGTCTCTAACAATAGATTGTAGAATCTCTGCGTCGATTCATTAGGAGGCTCTTCCATGTCATCAGACTCATCCTTCTCAAAATTCCCATGTTGCCCAAGACCATCATTGACCATCATATGCATTGACTGGAGTTGTTCGACATATTCATCGTGGTAGCCACTGCCTGATGCACCTATTTCAAGATCGTCACCACCGACTTCATTCAAATCAATATCCGGCAACTCCTCACCATGATCAGTCCATATCCAATAATTAGGATTGAACCCACGTCGGTATAGGTGTAACTTCACGTCATCATCACTCAAAACCGCCATACAATTGCACTTTGTGCATGGACATCTAATCCCCCCATCTTCGGCATAATCACAATGTTGCTTTGCTTTGGATATAAACTCCTCAACTCCAGCTACAAATGATTGTTTCAGAAGTCGTCTCCCAGACTCGTTCCTATCATACACCCAACTACGGTTCAAGGGATAATATTCCATCCTTATGCATTTTCAGATAAATTGAAGTATTTTTAAACATGATACTATGACCCCGAACCGCTCCCTTTCCTGAAAAGGTGTGGCCCTATCCCATTCGAGGAAAAACTTTTTCATCACTGTATTATACTAGTTACTCATCACTTCTCATGTCTCATAGCTGACGAAATTTCGGTAGCATCTCCCATCGGTCTCCAAGTACACGACGTGACCGTGGTGAAATACCACAATCAAGTATGGACCCGGAGAACAAAAGAAAATACTTCGACCCGAAATTTAATCAACTATTTCACAAATGACAATCATCGAGTAACTAGTATATCAGTGGAGCAAAAGTTTCTTCCCAAACTGTCCCTATTGGACAATTCAAGATTCAATAAAATGAGCGATACCATGACCACGAGTACACATGCTCAATAATATTGAACCTTGAACGGGAAACTACGGTTTTTCTCAATTACGTATTAACTATATATATACATATACACACACTCTAAGATAAAATAAAACTTCAAGTAATAGAAATAATTTGCATAAAGTTTGACATTATTAGCAATCAATCAAACCAATATTTAAGCAACCATCATAAACAAATCATTAGCAAAAAAAATCACTTACTCTAATCAAAATTTATTAAATTATTCGCCACTCTTTTGATTAAATCTTTATTTTTTATACTATTTTAATTTATTCAATCATTTTTATTTGATTATTTAAATTAATTTTGGTGTTATGTAATTATTAAGTTATTACATATTTAAGTTTATTATTGTTGAAAAAATAATAATTATACTTATATATTTAACTATTTTCATATTCTATTTTTTACTTATTTAATCGTTAATGTTTTTAATTATTTAATCAATCTAATTTTATAGTTATGCAAATATTTTAAAAGATTTCGTCATCCACGCTTCCCGATGAGTCATGAGCAGATATCCCCGATGCACCATTAACAGATATTCTGGATGCGGCATGTGTAACTATTAACTTATTTGTGAGATGAATGATTTAATTAACTTCTTAATTAATTACAAATTATTTTTTAATTATTTAAATAATTAATACATTTTGTTATCCGTTAAATACTTAATTCATTATTCCAAATCGCGCTTAATTAATCAATGAACATGAGTTATTGCCATATATGCTCCATCACAGCTTCAGGTGGAGGAAAACGATTTTACTAATTCTCTAATGTTATCTACACTAAATCTTAGCAACACTAAATTTTGTCCTTACGATTTTATTATATTAAGGAAATACATTAAGTTTATTACGCATTTTACAGAAACAAACATACCGCATTTAGTAACTTTACATGCACGTAATACAACTAATTAATTGACAAAAAAACCCACACAAATTAATAACTTTACACACACTAGACAAATATTTTTATAATAAATAAATTAAATACATGCACATAATACAACTAATTAATTAAAGCAGTATCATTCACTGAAATAAAATATACCAACAAAGACACAAACAACACATGTTGTTTAAAAAAATATATAAGACCATAAACAGGCATAAAAAAATCAATGTACTGCAATGGATGCCGGGAGTTGCTGCCGAGGAAGCTGGTGACTCTGAAACAATGCAAAAAAAAATACCCTTTTAGAATCCAAACCAATAATCAGAAAAATGAGAAAATCTAATAAAAATAAAAAAAATGAAATTAAAAAGGGATGGTGGTGGTTACGTGCGAGTGGTGGTGGTGCACAGCGGTGGTTAAAGGTGGTGCTAATAAAAATAAAAATAAAAATGAAAATTAAAAGGGAATCCATACCACAAAGAGGTGGTGGTGGTGCTTTGGTGGTGGTGGCGCGGTGGTAGAGAGGGAAGAAGAAGACGGCACGATACGGTGGCACGATGGTGACAGAGACAAGTGGTGGTGGTGGCGTGGAAAGCGAGGTGGGCACGGTGGCGGCGTAAGAGAGAGAGGGAGGCACGGTGGTGGCGAAAGCGGTGGTGGAGAGCGCGGGGAGACAATACTGGTGCGAAGGAGAAGCGAGAGAGAAAGGAGAGAAGAAAGAAAAGAGAAAAGTGAGGGAGGAGAGGGTTTTCGGTGGATTTGAGGTCAAAATTTCCGACGGCCAATTTTAAATTACCGACGGCTTTTTCCATCGGTAATTCAAAAATACATTTATCAACGGAAATGGTCGTCGGTACTGTGAACACCCCATTTTGACCGAGTCTCTTAGTCTTCACTCAAAATTTCAAAAAATAATAAAATAAAAATTGCAAAGGAAATAAAAATAATAAAAAGATTTTTTTAATTGGGCCAGGCCAGTTAAACCCATTTCCTCCTCCTCCAATAAACCCTAGCAACTACTTTATTTTGAATTTGAACCTAGTTTTTTAATCTTGACAGATTTTTTTAGGATAAGATCAGAACGAATTCTTATTATAAGATCACAATATGGGGGGTAAATCCCTTAATTTTAGGCAAACAAGGCTCGGCAATTTCGATTAGATTTCAAACTAGAGATGAAATTTTTAATCTTTAACAGATTTTTAGGATCAAAATGGGAACAAATTCGCATTATAAAAATCACAATAAGAACGCAGAGAGGAGGGGGGATTCGGAACAGAAACGAGAGCAAAAAAAGAGAAAAGAACCAGAGAAAAATTTCAGAAAAAAAAGACAACAACAGTGGGAGCACTAAAAAATGTTCTGAATATAGAGTGATACAGAGAGGAGAGAAATAAAAAACACGGAGAGGGAGGTGGCTCTGCTTACACTCATTCGTGACCATCGCGACGCCGCCATCCTTCGGGAACAGCATCACTGTGCGCAGCGCCTCAGGCCCACCGTGCAGCACTGTTACGCATCCCTCATCTCGGATCTAGCTCTGTTCCGTTGACCCTTCTTGTCCCTGTCCCTTCGCGATCACCACACGCCGCTACAGAGCGTTGTGACACCGCCAACATCCCTGCCTCGCGTCGCCATCAGTCGCACCTCGCTGGCAGGATCTCGTCTCCGCTACCGTTTCCTTCGCAGATAGGCTCAGATCCGCGTATGTCTCAGTCGCAAGCTTTTTCGTGAGTCTCACCATCGTCCCAAACCAAATCACGGCCACCCACCTCTCTTTGCTCTCACGTGTAACACCCTACTTTTTATTTTCCGATTTTTTTGAGTAAAAATATTTTCGCTGTATTAACCGGTATAAATGTATTTATTTATATTTTTATCCGAGTTCATGGAGATTGATTTTTATGAAATAAAAATCATATTCATACTCTATCTTAGGGTAGAAGCTTACGATAAAAATTTGGGTTGAAAATTCAGACGGAACCCGGTCTGCGTTTTCACTGACAGTATAATTTTACTGGGCAGAAAACCAAATTTTGACTCGTGAACGAAATGGTTTATATTTAAATCATATTTATAACGAGTTTTGTTGTTTTGAAAATTTTCAACCGAAAATAAAATATTACGCTTTTTACGGGCGTAAAACCCTAATCGGGAAACCGACGGAGTCGAGAAGGGAAGTGCGGAGACCCGTCAAGAGATCGGGACAACGAGTCATACATGATGACTCATGGAGGATGAGTCACCAAGCATTTATGAGCATTAAATGCAAGTAATCATGACATTTAGGTAAAAAGACCAAAATACCCCCAAGCTTTCGCGGGTATTAACAAGACGCATCTACGCACTCTTAACCACTCATTTTACGTGGTTGAAAACCTCCCACATCTCTCCAATTTCGTTCATCCACCTCCAATAAATCTTACCTATTTCATTTTGCTTTCGTTTCATTATTTTCCTCTCAAAAACCGAAATCGGGTAAACGACGGAGCCACGTACGGAATTTCCGGGAACCGCTATCGGATAAGATCGGTGACTCATGAGTGAGTCACTTTGTGTGGCCCAAAATCAGCCACACCTCCATCAAATGTGAGCCACACATTTAATAACCATAGTTAAGCAAAGTAACCCTAGTTAAGTTAATTATTAACTATGGTTAAACTTATATTAATTAAATAATCACAAAACCCATTAAATCAATTCCTTATAACCAAACAAAGCCTAAATCTAGCCTATAAATACCCTCAAAACCGTGGCCTCCCTCACCATTTCACTCATCTTCTTCATTCTCTTCATCTTCCCCACCAACTAAGTTACAAAACCCTAAGAACACCGAATTCCCACCAAACATATGACCTTCTTCCTTTATGAAACTCGGAAAACACTCAACCTAAATGTTGTTCCTATTTCTCTCTTCTTTCCAACAAGCTAAAGATCATCAAAAACGGATAAGTGTATTGGGAGATAGGATCAAAATACCGAAACTGCCCAGAATTCTCAGCAACCCACGAAACATCAGAAATAAGTCCCTTTTCACCCCTGTTATGATCCGAACCAAATGAAACCTTCAACACCAAAGTTGTTCCTTTTCTTCTTATCTTTCTATCCAGCCAAAGTTCGTAATTTTTGGATGCGTATATTGTGAGATACACTCACAATACCATCACACCCTCAAGCTGTCCAGTTTTCAACATAGTGAAGGTTGATCATTTTCTTCATTTCTTCAATCTTCAAGAGGTAAAAGCTCATCTCCTTGATCATATAAGATTTCATATTCATGTATTTCTCATTTTATGCCATGAATCATATTTTTCCATTCCTAGATCTAGAACTTCAAATAATTCTAGAAAATGGTAGAAAAATCATAAAACTGTGAAACCAATTTCTATGATCTAGTTATGATCCCTCCTTTATTTATACAAGAGCATGTGATAAAAATCATTTTCCTTCCCTATTAACCATTAATGGCCGAACCTAGGTAGGAAAATGGGTTTGGTGTTTTGTTGTTTGTTTTGAATGTTATTACTTGACTTAAGTTCTATAATACATGTATAGCTTAAATCCAAGAGCTTAGGTCCAACAAAAATCCCTAGCTTAAATTCCTAATATGGGCCGAAACCCTAACCCTAAAGGTTAGAGGATTTTGTTTCAAATTTTAGTCTTGTAATAAGTAATCTATGTTAGTTAAGACTCTAGTAACTAGGATCCAAAAGATGGCATTGAGAAGATAATCCTAAACCTATTTTATAAGTCTTGGCCAAACCTAGCCCTAAAGTGTCATAGATGGTTGTTAGTTGATTAATTATAGTTATGTTGTTTGAATGAAGGTGGTTGTGTTAACTCGTGACGGGATAACGAGGATCGTCGTGTACGTGTTTCTGGTGCTAACTCAGGTGGGGAAAAGAATCAACCTATCGTCGGAATCGATAAGTAGTAGATTATATGATAATTGTGTAGGACGACCTAAACCCTACTAGTAGTCGAGTAATCGACAAGACCAAAATCCCATTGGAAACCTTTTCTGTAAAACCAATGGTGATTCGGGGATTGTAGGTTTATCGACATTAAGTTGATTTTAAGTATTTGAGGATGTTTGATTTTATGTTATCAAATTTACTGTGATACGCTGGTTGAGGTATTCCATCTGCATGTGACGTATTATTTCGGTGTTTGAATATTTATTTGATATTGAGATATTTGAATATTTTCTGATGTTATGTTATGCATGATCTGCCTGTTTTTAAATATTGTGCTTAGATGATTTTTTAAGTAAGGATATGTGTTGTTCGGGAGATGATTGTTTGGGTGAGAGAATGAATTGACTTAGAGGTGCTTAGATAAATTAAATTATCTAAATGAGGAGATGTGACATAGAATGCAGGTGGAGGTTGTGAGGAAGAGTTTGAGGTACTAGGTTGCTATTGATAAAAGTCAGTGAGAATCATATCGTGCTTATGCACTATTTCCTATGAGAGATTAGGGAATAGGGGCACACCGAGTTATTATTTATTATATGCTTATGTGCTATTTCAAATGGGGAAATAGTGACGCATATCGTGCTTATGCACTATTTCCTATGAGAGAGTAGGGAATAGGGGCGCACCGAGTTATTATTTATTATATGCTTATGTGCTATTTCCAATGGGAGAAATAGTGACGCATATTGTGCTGATGCACTATTTCCTATGAGTTATTAGGGAATAGGGGCGCACCGAGTTATTATTTATTATATGCTTATGTGCTATTTCAAATGGGAGAAATAGTGACGCATATTGTGCTGATGCACTATTTCCTATGAGTGATTAGGGAATAGGGGCGCACCGAGTTATTATTTATTATATGCTTATGTGCTATTTCAAATGGGGAAATAGTGATGCATATCGTGCTTATGCACTATTTCCTATGAGAGATTAGGGAATAGGGGCGCACCGAGTTATTATTTATTATGTGCTTATGTGCTATTTCCAATGGGGGCAATAGTGACGCATATTGTGCTGATGCACTATTTCCTATGAGAGATTAGGGAATAGTGGCGCACTGAGTTTTGATCCTAAATAGTTCTGGACTACTGACTAATGTGATAGGAATAAAGATGGCCACATCAGTATAAAAGTTTAGTTATATTAGATTGGGGTAGAGGATGATACATTATTTTGAGGATGATTTGTTAGTTATGTATGTTGATTGTCTGTGACAATTACTGTATAATTTACTATTACTCTTTTCCGCTTTTTGATGATAGAACTGTTTCTTATTCCCTATATCTTTCTGTGTGTTGTATTTTATTTCTGATGTGATCGTACGAGAAGACCCGATGGAGGAACCAATTGCTGAGGAGTTAATTAGATGGAACTCCGTATGAACCGGATGCTGGAGGTCGAGCTGTGATTCAAGGCGATTAGAGTATAGACATTATGGCTAGTGTGTCTAAAGAGTATTTACATTTCCGCTAAGTATGTCTGTAGTGAAGTTTATGCCTGAGAGGGATCCTACTGAGAGGATACCCACAACAGTGTTTTGGTAATGTAATAAATAAACATGTGTGTATTATGTAATATAGTTTTGGTGTGTTTTATATTTGTAGAAGTTATATGATTATTAAATAAGTTTTAAATTTTTACGTATTTTCAACGATAACCGCGCGATTAAGTAAATGAATAATAAGGTTTTAATGTAATAATACAATGGGGCACAACGGGGTGTCTCATCACGCGTACAGGTGAAAGGAAAAGGATGGTGCTCCTTTTTGCTATTAAACGTATTCTGGTAGTGTTTTACTTTTATTTCACTTTTGTTTATTTGTTTATTATTATTTATTCAAGTAAGGATTAATTTAAATAAATAATTGGTGTCATATATATGCTTTTGACCCAAATTAAATGGGTTTCATCAGATTTGGAAACGGTCTGGGCTCACAAATTTTTGTGAAATTGAATCTGACTTTCTTTTGTGTTCTTTTTATGAAATGTTTATTTTAAAATAAATAAATTAAAAATATAAAAAAGAAAAAACTGAAAAAGATAGAAAATAATAAAAAATAAATAAATAAATCTTTTTTTTTTTAAAAAGGAAACCTTTTCACAAAAATTTAAAATAATCCAACAAATAAAATATTTTCTACAAGAACTAAGTGACTTTGAATTTCCCATAGAGGCAGGGAATACGTAGGAGCGGGATCGATCATCTCGTCAAGCCAAAATTATTTTTTTCCATTATTTTTGTGTTCCTTTTTTAATTTGTTTAATGTGGATAATTAATTAATAATTTGTTTAATGTTTTTGGGTTGCTCTATGACAAGTGTCATGCTCAGTCCCCTAGCTTTGAGGTTGCTCTATGGACTTACGTGCTATGTCCAGCCTCATTTAGGATTTATCAATAATATTTTTAAATTTTTTTTTAAAATGCAAAAAAAAAATAAAATAAAGAAACATAAAAATAAAAAAAAATATTAATAAATAAATAAATTCTTCCTTGTAAATATTTTTGGGGTAAACAATAAATAATTTAACTTTGCAATTTATTTAAGGTATCATTCTTAGAATGAGCGATGTAGGGTGCTTAACACCTTCCCTACTCGTAACCGACTCCCGAACTCAACTTGGTTCCTAAGACCGTTTTTTTTTAAAGGGTTTTCCAATTTTTCCTAAATTAAATAAAATCGGTGGCGACTCTACTTTTTCTTAAAATCTCTTTTTATCGTCGTCCTTGTCGTAACTTTTGGTTGCGACAGATGGTGACTCCACTGGGGAATTTTCGAGAGTCAAGCCTAAGTAATGAGTTATGCATTTTGGTATTTATTGTTTACCCCTTTTATTGTTTTCTTTTATTTTTTGTATATATTTGTTTCCTTTTTGCTTTAATAATTATTTTTTACATTAGGATAGAAGACCATGATTTTTTTATTTTATTTCGTTTGCTTGTCAAGCAGGTTCAAGTAGTTATGTATTAGGATTGTACAGGTTTGTATGCCTCCAGCACACACAACACCGACACTCATTTTCACACACTTCCAGCTCTATACCCGAGCTTGTGGGACCATAAGGATTAGGTGGTGACCCAGTATTGTCATTGAAGGCCATGTGCCTCTCTGATATTTGTTGACTCACTACTCGGATTGTTACTAGTGCCATGGACTAGTCATCCTGGAGGGTTTATCCCTACTTGTGATTAGGTTCATGAACTAGGTCCTTGACAAGGGCAATCTGGGGACAATGACCTTTAGAAGTCTAGACACATCCTAAAGTTTACACTCCTAAATTGACTTAGTGGCCGCTCGACTTAGAAGTTGTCATCATAGGTACCCTTGATTAGGCCCTACCTCTTAAGACAATTGGAGGCGTACCATATCTCTCTTGTGTTTTTCTATCCATTTACTTATTTATTTATTTTTACTTCATTTCCCTTTGTGTTTTAACTAATGAATAATAAATAAATAAAATACATATTATATATATATATATATATATATATATTTTAAAATAATATATATTTTCTTTTAGGTGATTCTCCTTTGCAAAAGAAAGAATTCATGGTTTTTCGAAGCATACTTTTATCTTTCTTAATATTAAATAATAATGACAAGAAAAATTGTATGTATATATATATATATATATTAAAAAAGGGGGTTACTGATTAGAATAATTGACGATTTTTCGTAACAGAGCTAAAAACACGAATTTGAGGGTTCGAGAATCATTGCGCGGCCTAAGAAAGACAATACCAATCAAACCCGAGTTTACAACACAAGATCCCGAACCAGGATGGCTGCCAACAATCCTGAGACAGGAAGGAACTTGAGTTTAGAAGTAGACGAAGTGAGGGGAAGGGTGACTGAAATCTCTGAAACTCAAGCAAGGTTGGAGGCTATACTACAGGATATGAGGGAATCTCTTAGCAGGCTTAGTGCAAATAGAAGTGGAAACGAAGATGACCCACATGTGAGCGTACAGTCGGCCCTCTCCATGGCAACGATGCCAAAGTTTTCAAACATAAACCATAGCTTTACTCATGGAATGTCGGGTTACACGGAACCCATAGTAATCCCCATCGGGGAAGGATATCGCCCCATCGAGAATGTGTATCATGAGGCTGCTGGCTATATATGGGAAAAACCCCATGCATTCATTCCTGAACAATCAAGAGGAGTCCAGTTTGGACCCGATAAGATGAAGGAAGAGTGGATGGAGAAGGTAGAAGAACAAATAAAAGAGATCAAGGGCTTAAATACTTATGGCCTTCTCAAGATTGAAGAACTTTGCCCTGCCACAAATGTCGTGATTCCTAAGGATTTCAAAATTCCTGATTTTTCCAAATATGACGGAAGTGGGAACCCACGATTCCATTTGATTAGCTATGCCACCAAAATGGCCATCTGGTCTAAGGATGACAAGTTCCTCATTGGCTTTTTCCAAGAAAGTTTGACCGGAATCGTACTAGAGTGGTACCTTCAGTTAGACGATTCTAAGATCTCTCGGTGGATAGAATTAGCCGATTTGTTCATGGATCAATACAAATTCAATTTGGACATAGCTCCGATCCGTGAACAGTTGACTACAATGTAGAAGAAGAGTGATGAATCCTTCAAACAGTATGCACAAAGGTGGAGGAGTTTGGCTGCTCAGGTTCAGCCGCCGCTGATGTTGTTCGAAATGTGCTCACACTTTTTGGGAACCTTGGGATCCCCCTTTATCGGAGCAATGGCAGGAGTAGCTTATAGGGATTTCTCTGACTTGATTGCTGCAGGGGAAAGAATTGAAATCCTAGCCAGAGCCGGGAAATTGTCAACTGACATGGAAGGCAGTGCATCCAAGAAGGGGTTCCAGCCCAAGAAGAAGGAAGCAGAAGCAAATTATGTGCAACACCAGCAAAACTTTGGATCTCGACATGTCCCTTCATACCCAAGGTACCAAGCACCATATCATACCCAAACACCATTTTACCCACCTCAACAGGCCTCGCCAACCATCACCCAGCCACAAAACCAAATAAATAACATCCCTACCCCTCAACCATACAGCCCCACTCGCCCAACATATACTCATTATCCATCTGTACCTCAACAAAACCATCCAAGCTACCCTCGACCTCGCTCAAATTTTCCAAATCAGGGACATTCCCAATATCAAAATCTGCCTCCTTTCCCAAGACTGTCTATCTCCAATGCAGATTTGTTCAAACAACTATTTGATCGTCACCTAATCGCTAGAAACCCTGTACGGCCTATGGAACCATCTTTCCCTGCTTGGTACAATCCAAACTTGACTTGAAAATATCACATGGATGCCCTGGGACATTCCATTGAAGAATGTGAGGCCTTCAAGATAGCAGTAAGAAAATTGGTTGCTTGTGGAAGATTGGGTTTCAAAGAAGATTCTGGGCCTAGAATTGTTAATAACCCAATCCCAAACCATAATGCGGGAAATAGCGTGAATAACTTGGAAGTGAAAGGGCCTCGAGTCAAGAAGGTTTTGGAATTGCGAACCTCGATGCAAGAAGTATTCGCAGGGCTCAAGAAAGAAGGATATGATATTGTTGCACCGGTGAAGCTGATTGGGGAAAAAGAGAAGTATGATGGTGATTTAAGTTGTGATTATCATCATGGGCAGGCAGGGCATGATACCGAAACTTGTTGGGACTTTAAGGTCCGAGTCCAAGGATTACTTACCTTGGGGGTGATCCAAGCTAGGCAAGGTACAACTGAAGAAGTTAATGTGGTTGATAAAGTGCTCCAGATACCACCTATGAATGATGCGCCGGCGCCAGAAAAAATGATTGTAAAGGTGAAAAAGCCAAATCATTTTGCTTATAATGATACACACGTTGTACCATGGAATTATGAACAGAAAGTTGAGCTAGTAGGAAGGGCAGGAGAAACTTCGAAGGCCTAGGTTACTAATGTTGTGAGAATTGGAGGCAACACAAAAAGTGGGCGATACTATGACCCGGTAGAAGAAGAAGCAAGGAAGAATACCAAAGATGAAGGAAAAGAGAAGGAAGAATAAGAAGAAGAGTTCCTGAAGATCATGAAGCAGAGTGAATACGATGTGATAGGGCAATTGAAGAAAACACTGGCAAGAATATCCCTTTTGTCGCTTGTCCTCACATCAGAGATGCATCGTAAGGCATTATTCAAGGTGTTGAATGAAGCTTACGTTAATTGCGACGCCACGCCAGAGAATGTAGTAAACATGGTGGATCCGGTGAGGCGGATCAACATGATCAATTTCTCGGAAGACGAGGTGTTTTTGAAGTTTAGAGGTAGTCCTAAGGCACTCCACATTACCCTAAGGTGCAAAGGATTTGTGATTGCGAAGGTGCTTATAGATGGTGGCTCGGCATTGAATGTGATTCCGTTGTCCACTCTAGAGCAGCTAAACATAGGCTTGACGGATTTGACACCCCAAGAGATGATTGTGCGAGCCTTTGATGGGACAGCAAGAGGGATCTTAGGGGAAATAACTCTGCCCCTCGAAGTAGGGCCTAGTTATTTTTGTGTTCTCTTTCAAGTCATGGAGATCCAGCCAACTTATACCATGCTCCTAGGAAGGCCTTGGATTCATGAAGCTGGCGTTGTTCCATCAACATTGCATCAGTGTCTGAAATATATTCAGGATGGGGCTGTAATTACCATCCGCGGTGAAGAGGAAATCATGCTTTCAAAGCCTGTTTCGGTACCATATGTAGAAAGTGCAGAGCAAGTCGAGGATGATTCCCTACGTAGTTTTCAAATGCTGAAGCCAGAGAGTAAGAAGGAGGAGCTGCCAATGCAAAATGTGAATGAAGTGGAAGTTCGTATAATGGAAAGGAATGGGTATCAGAAAGGAAGAGGCCTAGGGGCAAGCCTCCAAGGGATCCCTCAACCGATTGCAGCAGTTACAAGAGATGGAAGACATGGACTAGGATACAATCCTTCTCTAGAGGAAAATATGAAGTACCTGACTCTCAGAGGCAAGAAAGAAAAAAGAAAGGAATTTAATTATATCCCTCACTTGACAGATACTTTCTCAGCATCAACTGAAGTGATCTCGCCAAAAAAGTTGACTTCCCCTCATTTTACTATCAGTGCACTTGAAGAGGAGCAAGCAAGAAACCCTGTTATTTATCTTTCTGCTGACAATGAGGTCCTTGGCAATTGGCAGTCTGAACCATTTGTTGATGTTATTTCCATGAAGTAATTACCTTTTTGTATCTCGTATAAACTGATGTTTACTTTGGTTGAGAAATGAATAAAATGAGTTAGTATGATTTTTCAGCATTTTTCTTGGTGTCTTCCTTTCCCTACCCTTTATCTTATATCGATTGCGCTTCATTTATTCAATAATATCCTTGCCTATATTTCTCTTGTTTCAAACATCTTCTTTCAGGAACCTCACCACCGTCGAAGGTTTGTCTCGCAAAAGGAACCTTGAAACCTCATTTACTGATTCCCTTGCGGCTGTGGACGAAGACGATTCTGGGATTAGTAAGGAAGAAGAAGCCATTGAGGAATTTACAAAGATGATAGAGCGCTCAGAAAATGGGTTCACTTCAAATGATGAAGTTACACTAGTGGAAAATATACATTAGACGGTAAAGGTTTACGTCAGTTAACCAAAAGCTAGACGTTAAAAAGGAGGCGGTGGCAGTTTTGTAAATATCAGGCTTCATTAATTCAATTTTAACGTCAGTTGTTTTAATGACTGATGTTAAAAGTGAAGTGACTCACTTTTAACGTCAGTTCAATAAAGAACTGACGTTAAAAGTGAACATTTTAACGTCAGTTCGATAAAGAACTGACGTTAGAAGTAAGTCTCTTCACTTTTAACGCCAGTCCCTACATCAACGGACGTTAAAAGTTATTTTAATAATTATTTTTTATCTAGTATATGATTCCTTCCGCATTGCCTTCCTCAAAGTTTCAGTTTCACATGAATTGCTTTGATGTTTTGTGTTTCTGTTTTGAAAACTAAAATATATGTGCGAAGTATAAGTTGAATCAATAACCCAAACCGGATCTCATTCATGAAGTGTAATACTGATCGATCGATCTGAGAAGATTGAAAGGGTTTAAAATCCTATAAAAAGTTACATTGAAAGGGTTTAAAATCCTATAAAAAGTTACATTGAAAGGGTTTAAAATCCTAAACATTAAAGCTACATCCCATCAGAGAGTTTTATGAAATATATGCCAAAGGGAAAACTATATATACTCCGAAGACCTCAAAAAGCGGGGGCATGAGAGAGCTCAAGAGAGAGGCAAAAACAGGTGCACTAGATCTGTTTCAAGCAAAGGCAGTGGTTCCAGAGACTTCCAAGACGGTCACTTGCTGCCAAAGCTGAGGTTTTGGAACTGTGACCCCCGAGCACCTGATTAGCCCTCTAGCAGCTGATTCTCCGGAAGGTGATAAGGTGAGCAACTCACATAATGTAATTTACTCAGACTTATCACCCATGTAATGTAATTTACTCAAACTCGGAAGTTGTTTGACCATTAAGACAAAGACCTTTGAGTCTAGGAATAGGAAGAAAGAGTGATGAAGTTAATCTCCACGGCAGAGCCATATTGTGAAGCAGAAAATTAAAAGGATGGAAGGAAGCTATTTATAGGAGCAGTGGATGAAGTTACTAAGCTGTTCTGATTTTATTGAAAACTTGCCTATAAACTTAATGCTCATTAAGAGGATTGAGTTACAAGGTGCATGGGTAAGTAGCATAGTACAGTCAAAGGAATGAATGTTTTTGCAGATATCTATACACTTTTAACGTCAGTTTTTTAAAAAAACTGACGTTAAAAGTGTTTTTAAATAAAAAATATTAATTGTTAACGTCAGTTTTTTATACAACTGACGTTAAAAGTTTGATTTTTACTTCAGTTAAATAAATAGCTGACGTAAATAATCCTATATATTATAAACGTGCAGAATGAATATTGGAAATAATGTAATTAATATACGGGAACTTGGCAGTCATCAATTAAGTTGACATTAAAAATGAGGTGGTGGGTAAACTATTTGCATCAGTTCTATAAATAACTGACGTAAATAATTATGAAACTCATTTCATTGGTTGTCATGTCCATGTTGTCCCTCTTAACGCAGATCACTCCATATAGTACTGCAGTTTATTTCTAAACCTTTTTTTTATACAAGTTTATTTTTAATTTTTATTAATTAGCTTGAATTAGTAAACAAATTCTTGTGCAAATTAAAATAAATAAACACTTAACATAAAACAAGTTATATGTATAATCAAATCGTATGACATTGAAACGATTCATAAGTTAAAATTACATGATTAAAAGAAAAAAAATTTCTGCAACATAGCCCTAAAATATAAAAAAGTTTCTGCATCAACATCATTTTCTTCTCAGTCCTGTCATCAGAAACTCCAATGGATGCATCACCTCCCTCACTTGAATTCCAAGATGCAAAGTAAATCCTCAGTCACTAGCAACGAAAGCAAAGTGAAATGGATCTTTGCATCTTTCTTCTTCAGTGGAGTTCCTTGATGCATCATCTTGAATCCACAATCACTTGCTTCCAAAGCAAAGTGAAAGGGATGACGGGGATGAAATAAAGTGAGAGAATCACATTACATGATTCACCCAACCTTAATATCCATGCAATGTAATTTACTCAAACTCAGAAGTTGTTTGACCATTAAGACAAAGACCTTTGAGTCTAGGAATAGGAAGAAAGAGTGATGAAGTTAATCTCCACGGCAGAGCCATATTGTGAAGTAGAAAATTAATTAAAAGGAGATGGAAGCTAGGAAGCTATTTATAGGAGCAGTGGATGAAGTTACTAAGTTATTCTGATTTTCTTGAAAACTTATCTATAAACTTAATGCTCATTAAGAGGATTAGGTACAAAGGTGAATGGGTAAGTAGCACAGTAGTCAAGGGAATGAATGTTTTTGCAGAAACTAATAAACCTTTAACGTCCGTTGTGTAATACAACTGATGTAAGAAGTTGTGAGTGTTTTTAACGTCAGTTTCTTAATACAACTTACGTTAAATATATGACCTTTAACGTCAGTTATTACTAACAACTGACGTAATAAGTGTGAGAGTATTTTACGTCAGTTTATTAAGACAACTGACGTTAAATATATGATCTTCAACGTCAGGTTTTACCAAAAACTGATGTAAAATGTTGTTTTATTTTAATTATAACGTTTACCCCCGCGCGCCTCCTCCACTTCTCTACGTCTTTTCTCTTTTCATCACGCTCAACCTTCACTCTCGCTCTCACTCTGCCCTAATCGCGAGCTCATCTCCACCGCAACCACCGCGAGGGCTTCTTCGCCACCACCGTGAGGTACACTCTTAACCCCTAACTCTGTCTTTCCCGCTCCTTCTTTGCAATAACTTGACATCTCTCTTTCCCCTGGCCTTCCCGCGCACTAACTCTCCTTGTCCCTCTGCTCTCAGTAACCACATCGAACGTTGGCCACCACTCGAGCTTCCCCCCCACCACCACGCGAGCGCCTATTTCTGGTGAGTCTTTAATTAGGGCACATTTTTTTATTCACGGTTTTGAGTGCATGCATGTTGCTCTGCTGGTTTGAAACTGTAGTCTCAATAGTTGAAACTTGAAACTGTGAGTTTGAGTTGTTTGGAATGTCTCTATTTTTGGTTTTGAGTGTATGTTGAAACTGTAGTCTCAATAGTTGTAACTTTAAACCGCGAGTTTGAGTTGTTTGGAATGTCTCTATTTTTGGTTTTGAGTGCATGTTGCTCTGCTGGTTGATCTGTCACGGCCGTGATGCTCATCACGGCTAGGCCGTGATCAGTTCTGCCTATGAGGGTCTGGTTCAGTTGGCACGTTACGGCCGTGATGGACATCACGGCCAGGCCGTGACCAGTGCTTGGCAATCTTCAAAAACTATAGTTTTCAATCTCCCGTATTGTCCTTATATTGGATATATAGATGTTTTGTATATCTACAGGACCTATCTAGTTATTTTTATTTATACTTCTGTATTTATTTTGAGTTATAACCTATGTTAATACATATATATTGTTTTTGAACAGGCATACATATGGATCAGTCAGATAGCCCACATGCACGGGAGGACACTGTGGGGGTTTCGCAGGACCCGATCACGCCTACGCCTGCTGATTCTAGTGTAAGTTTACATGCATGGTATATACTATCTTTAGTCCTTCTTGTTAATGTAAGTTTATAATGTTACAACCCTCTATTTTATCATTTTTTTTATCCATACAGACATCACAGGCTCATAGGAAACGGGGTAGAGGAGCCACCTCGTTGAAGAAACTAGAGAAGGACAGGCAGAGCGGACAGAAGCTTGAGGTGTCCTTCGATGCTAATCTAAGCCCAGGGACCCCGTGCTAAAGAATTTAATAAGTGGGTGTTTCTACAAGCGAAGCAGCACGTAAGCATCAACTATAACCACTGGAATGACGTTCCACATAACGTTAAGGATCAGATTTGGGAGGCTATCACGGTATTTTACCTTTACATTCATTTGATTTACATTATTAGATAAATATCCGAGTTATAATCCATCCAGTTGTTATATATGTATCTAATGTGTAGGTAGCTTGGACTGTGCCAAATGACGAGGATCATCGTCATAAATGTATGAAAATGACATCAAAGTGTTGGAATGGGTTCAAGCATGATCTTACCAGGTACTATCTATCTGGGAAGAAGCGGCTTGATAAAATGTTCTCGGATTATCCCTGGATTGATCAGGATACTTGGGATATGTTTGCCAGGAGTCGACAGGATGAAGAATTTCAGGTTGGTTGATTAAGTTAATTTTGTATGCTTATTATAGATCATTTAACTATATTTAATTATGTGTTTTTGTTTGAATAGGCTAAGGCAAATAAGGGTCGGCAGAATCAGGCGAAGAACGTCCACCGCCACACCATGTCTCAGGGTGGGTACCATACTCGGATCCAGCAGATGATGACGGATAGGCCGAGGGCGAAGCAGGAAGAGCACTCTGCTAGGATTGAAAGAGGAGAGGTGCCTGAGGGCACACCATCAAGTCCTCCGTCGGACATCGACCGCGAGGATGTCTGGTTAGCCGGCCGCATGACAAAGGCGGGATCTTTTAAAGATGATGCCACTCGCGAAGTGGCAGATAAGATTGTAAGTAAATAATTAACTTGATTTCAATTGATATTTGTATAGATATTTACAACACTTTTCACTTGCACGTTTTTACATTTTTTTTCATTGTAGATGGATCTTAAAGCAAAATCCTCCCAGGGCGCATTCGTCCCTTCTGGACGGCAGGACGTCTTGATGACTGCTCTAGGCAAGAAAGACCATCCTGGTCGGGTTCTTGGTGTTCCTGGGAACGTGACCGTCAAACAATATTATGGCAAGTCTGCTTCACGAAAGCGGGTGGTCAATGAAGCATCAATTTTGGCTGACATTACTCAGCACCTCATGACCAACCCAGATATTACAACACATCTGATGCAAGGCTTAATAGCCAACCCAGAATTCAAGCAGGCGCTTGCCAGAGAGCTTTCCTCCGTCGGTACATCCCAGGACACCGCAAGGCTTGCCAACGCTTCACATGTGAGCACAAAAGAGAGTTTTAGTATGGCACATGTGGAGGACGATGAGTTGGCAGCTAGGGTGCGGGAGTTGGAAGTCCAGCGCCATGAGCATGAGTTGGAAATGAAAAGGCGTGAGCTTGAGTTGGACTCCAAACGACGTGAGCTCGAAATGTTAGCAAAGGTATTTATTCATTATTAATGTCCAAATTAGTCAAATAATTACTGGTGTTTTTTTTAATTATCAAAAACTTATATATTTTAATTTTCCTAAACTGAAGGCCAAGTCGACGTCGGTGTCGCTGTCACCTATCACTCGTTTGTTCTCACTTGGTGAGGATTATGCGTATGAGATTTTTGAATGTCCATTGGATCACGATGGATGGGTGGCACGCCCAGATCAACAGAGGATATTTTCCTTCGTTGGTGACGATCTCGGGAACGCCTGCAAAAATAACGTCTGGATGAACAAAGCAATGTCATCGGTCTACGGTGCACGTAAGTTAATTTTAATTTTATAACTTATTTATTTTTGGTATTTTTCCATTTAATAATTTATTTTAATTTCAATATATATATTATGTAATTAACATCCACACCCTTTTCATATCTTAGGTATCTCCATCGTCTTCAGCTTGATAAGGGCGTTGCATCAGTTTACGGTTTCTTAGATCCGTCAATCCTTCCCGCCCGAGTTCTTTCTTTGGCGATGCATTGAGTAAATACATAGGGAAGTTGTTGGGAGACAATCCGAAAGAATTTTATCTGGCTCCCTACTGTATGGATGACCATTGGCAGTTGTTGGTACTTCACCCCTCTAGGCATACTGTCATATTCTTCTGCTCTCTCCACCATGATCCGCCACCGAAGGTGGTGGAAGCTATAAATATGTAAGTAACTAATCTTAAATTTAATTTAAGTTTTAATATCAGTTATTTTTAGTTTATTACACACATGATAAATGAGTTTGTTAATTGATCGACATGATTATTTGTTTATGATAGCGCGCTGAAGGTGAGTAGCATAAGTTGCGCCAACGGGAGAAGTAGGACTTCTAAGGCTAAAGCAAATCCTGTATGGAACATCCTCAAGGTTTGGTAGTTTATTTATCAAATAATAATTATTATAATTACTAATTTATGTGTATATTCAACTGACGTTGAAACTAATTTTGTTGGTAGTCTCGATTTCAACCTGACAGTTGGTCGTGCGGCTATTATGTGATGCTTCATATGCTGAACATAGTCTCCGCATCTATTACGGATGGATGGAAGAAGGTAATATTTAAACAACTTGTTAAATTATATATTATAGTCTTGAAGATGACTTGCATTGATGTTATTGTTATTATTTGAACGTGTCTAGGCGTTTATCGACCAATCTCCTAGTCAAGAAGATGAGTTAAGAGACTTGAGGATGCGCTTCGCTGAATTCTTCTTCAAGTATGCGGCTGAAAAAGGAATTGCCAACATACCTCCGCACTACTTAGATAAATAGTTTTTTTGTTAGACTTTAGAAACTAATTAATAACATGTATATATATATTTTATATATATATATACATGTATATATATATATATATCCTTAGATAGTTTTGTTTTTTAGACATTGGAACTAAAATTTATTTATATATATACATGGGTTTTGGTTTTAAGTCCCCCCGTTGTTCAATTTTCCTTTGCAATTCTGTAATGTGTGTGATATTCTGTATTCTCTGGGACCGAATGCGGGGATAGCTGAGGGGAGAGATATTTTAAAACTGAATTTTAAAAAAAAAAAACCTATTAACGTCAGTTGTATCAAACAACTGGCGTTAATAGTATTTTATAAAATATACAGTACACTATTAACGTCAGTTGTTTATTACAAATGACGTTAAAATTAAACATTTAACGTCAGTTCTTTATAACAACTGATGTTAGTTTTATAAAAATCAACGTCCGTTGTATTAAAGAACTGACGTTAATAGTTTTAGTTTAACATCAGTTGTTTAAAAAACCGACGTTAATTCTTACAAAATTAACGTCGGTTTTGTTAAGGAACTGACGTTAATAGTGTTATATTTAACGTCAGTTCTAAACTGACGTTAAAATATTAACTATTAACGTCAGCTGTATTTACGTCAGTCAGTATTCTGACGTAAAAAATCAATTTTAACTGACGTAAAAAGCACTTATTGCACTAGTGTTATAGAAGTGATTAATATGGGGATCGAGGAAGACAAGAAGGATTTGAAAATACCGGATAATCCAGAACGTGCAGAAATGGTCGCGCTATTTAAGGAGTACCTTGATGTGTTTGCATGGTCCTACAAAGATATGCCAGGATTGGATCCAGAGATAGCATCACATAAAATCCCACTGTACCCAGATACGGTGGTGAAGAAACAAAGGTTGAGGAGGTTGCATCCGGATATGTCACTAAAGATCAAAGAAGAGGTAACTAAGCAGTTAGAAGCTGGGTTTGTGGAAGTGTCGAGACACCCAGAGTGGGTTGCTAATGTCGTACCAGTACCAAAGAAGGATGGAAACGTAAGAATGTGTGTGGATTACAGAGATCTGAACAAAGCAAGTCCGAAGGATGACTTCCCATTGCCTCATATTGATGTCCTCGTAGACAGCACAGCAAGGAACCACAGATTCTCCTTCATGGATGGGTATTCGGGATACAATCAGATTCTCATATAGACGTCCATGACAAAGAGAAGACGACTTTCATAACCCCTTGGGGAACTTTTTGTTACAGAGTAATGCCTTTTGGGCTGAAGAATGCCGGAGCTACCTACCAGCGTGCGATGGTAACATTGTTCTATGATATGATGCACAAGGAAATAGAGGTATACGTGGATGACATAGTGGCTAAGTCTAAGGAGGGGGAAAGTCATGTAGCAGTTTTGCATAAGTTATTTGAGATATTAAGGAAGTACAATCTGAGACTCAATCCCACAAAATGTGTGTTTGGAGCCTCAACTGGGAAATTGTTGGGTTTTGTGGTCAACAGGGAAGGAATACAAGTACAGCCCGAAAATGCAAAGGCGATCAGGGACATGCCAACTCCCAAGAATGAACGAGAAGTAAGGGGTTTTCTAGGGAGATTAAATTACATTGCCCGATTCATTGCTAACTTGACAAGCACGTGTGAGCCTATTTTTAAGCTATTAAAGAAGAATAATCCGGAGAGATGGAATGAGGAATGTCAGGAAGCCTTTTACAAAATAAAGGCATACCTATTAAACCCACCAGTAACTCAAGGTCGTCCTTTGATACTGTATCTCATGATCCTCCCAGCCTCAATGGGGGCAATGTTGGGGCAACATGATGAATCTGGAAAGAGAGAACATGCAATTTACTATCTGATCAAGAAGTTTAATGACTGCGAAGCCCGATACATGGCAATTGAGAAGACTTGTTGCGCATTGGTATGGACCTCCAAGAGACTTAGGCAATACATGTTATACTACACCACTTGGTTAATCTCTCGAATGGACCCTTTGAAGTACATATTTGAAAGTCCTCACATATCATTAAGGGTCTCAAAGTGGCAAATGATATTATCAGAATTCGATATTAAGTATGTGACCCGGAAATCCGTTAAGGGAAGTGCAATTGCTGATCACTTAGCTGAAAACCCTCTTGAGGGAGGACAGCTAATTATATCCGAGTTCCCTGATGGAGAGATACTGTCATTGGAAGAAGGTGAAACAGAGGAAGATGATATGTGGAAGATGTATTTTGATGGAGCAGTTAATATGCATGGAATCGGCATAGGGGCGGTGGTTGTTTCTCCAGAGGGCAAGCAATACCCAGTGGCTGTTAAGCTCGAATTTGAATGCACCAACAATATTGCTGAGTATGAAGCATGTGCAAGTGGATTACAAGAAGCGATTGATCTTGGAATAAAATAGCTAAAGGTCTTTGGAGATGCAGCCTTAATCATTTATCAAGTCAACGACGAATGGCAAACTAAAGATCCCAAGCTTATCCCGTATCAGAAATACTTGACTCAGTTAGTTGCGAAGTTTGATGAGATTACTTTCTCGCACTTGACTCAAGACAAGAATCAATTTGCGGACGCTTTAGCCACATTAGCCGCTATGACCATGCTGGGTCTCTATACCACCGTCCAGCCTATTCAAGTGAAGGTACAAGATGAGCCCGCATACTGTGCACATGTGGAAGAAGAGCTCGATGGTAATCCTTGGTATCACGACATCAAGCAATATATGAAGAGTAGAACGTACCCAGCTGGAGCAAATGAAGTAAACAAGAGGACGATTCGTAGATTATCAACGTCCTTTTACTTAGATGGCGAAATTCTATATAAGAGGAACTATGATGGGGTCCTCATAAGATGTGTTGATGCTCATGAAGCTTGGACTATCATGACAGAAGTTCACGAAGGAATATGTGGAACACATGCCAATGGTCACATGATGGCACGCAAGATCCTACGAAATGGTCACTATTGGCTAATAATGGAAGCCGATTGTCTGGAGTATGTCTGAAAATACCGTAAATGCCAAATATATGCAGATCAGATCAAAGCTCCACCGTTCCAACTACACAATCTGGTGTCTCCATGGCCCTTTTCTATGTGGGGGATAGACGTCATTGGACCAATCAGTCCCAAGGCTTCAAACGGACATCACTTCATCCTGGTTGCAATAGATTACTTCACTAAGTGGGTGGAAGCAGCATCATATGCCAATATAACTCAAAAGGTGTTTACCAAATTCCTAAAAAGGGATATTATTTGTCGCTATGGAATACCAGAAAGAATCATTACAGATAATGCTGCCAATCTTAATGGGGTGGATGTAAAGAAGTTATTAGAGACTTTTAAAATCAAGCACCATAATTCCGCCCCATATAGACCTCAGATGAACGGGGTGGTAGAAGTGGCCAACAAGAATGTCAAGAAAATTGTTTCTAAAATGGTCGTGAATTATAAGGATTGGCATGAAATGTTGCCATACGCTTTGCACGCGTATCGTACCAATATACGATCAAGTACTGGGGCAACGCCTTTCTCGTTGGTGTATGGAATGGAAACTGTTTCTCCTATAGAAGTTGAAATCCCTTCATTAAGAGTGCTGATGGAAGCTGACTTGGAAGAATCGGAATGGGTGAAAGCTCGATATGATCAGTTAAACATGATTGAGGAAAAAAGACTAGTGGCCCTTTGTCATGGACAACTTTATCAGAGAAGAATGGCTAAAGCCTTTAATAAGAAAGTCCGTCATAGAGAGTTTCAACCGGGTGACTTGGTGTTAAAGAAAATACTTCCCAACCAAGAAGATGCCCGAGGAAAATGGGCACCCAATTATGAAGGGCCATATATAGTAAAGCAGGCATACTCAGGCGGAGCCTTGGTCCTAACAGATGAAAACGGATGAGAGCTATCGAGACCTGTAAACTCTGATGCCGTGAAAAAGTTCTATGCCTGATAAAAAAGAAAGAAAAAAAGGGGGAGAGCCCGTTAGGTTGAAAACCCGCAAGGGTGACCTAAGCAAAAGTTAGGGCATAAATAAAATAAAATAAAAAGAAGTCCGTTAGGTCGAAAACCCACGAAGGCGACCTAAGCAAAAGTTAGGGCATTAGAGAGAGAGAGAGAGAGAGTAATCCGTTAGGTTGAAAACCCGAAAGGGCGACCTAAGCAAAAAGTAGGACAAAGAAACTGAATCTTAGTCTGAAAACCTGCAAGGGCAGTTTAAGAGATATCTTAATATTCACCACACTGGGGCAATTTTGCTCATGACTTGCTACACTGGGGCAATTTTGTTTGTGACTGGCTACAATGGGGCAAAGAGAATCATTGAAATGTTAATGAAAAGATGTATGTGGAAGCTGAGACCAGGATCTGCGATGTCAAAAAGTTGTTGGGAATCAGTTAAGAGGATCAAGGAACCAATATTGGGGCAAATTTTTATGCGGTTTTCTTTCGTTCCATTATCCCTTTTCATACAATTCTCATACACCCCTTTGTATTTCCCCTTTTTTCTTTCCAATTTCCTTGTGTGCAATGTAAATTCTCATATTAAGGCAAGGATTTTATTCATCCATTTCTCCCCATTGGTCTTAAATCATGCTTGCGCATTGAAATCATGTCTCAATTTAAGTAAATGTAAGTTTAATAGTATGATTGGATAATTCTAATGGTTACTTCAATGAATGGTTTGAACCAAAGAAAGCCCATCATTTCAAAGTCAATAAGGGAGATAACGGTGCACAATGAGGAGAAAAGAAAAGCAATAATAAAAGTCTCCACGAGTCTTAGTCTTGAAGGAAATAATCACTCTATGTGTCTCCACCGTTTTGAAAAGAAGCCCCTCTAATCGAAAGACCCTGACTCAGAGCTGTTGATAAACAAGGGTTTGATTTGTCGAAGTCTTTTAATGGAGCGTGTGGTTCAGTTGTAATTGAGACAAAGGTAAAGAAAGTTTTTTTTTAAGAGAAAGCAAGTTACCATCACTTTATTTTATATTTGGGATCTAAGGCCCACTGCAATTTATTTTTCGAGCTCTGAGGCTCACTACAAATTTATTTTTGGGATCTGAGGCCCGCTGCAAATTTAGTTTTCGAGCTCTGAGGCTCACTACTAATTTTATATTTGGGATCTGAGGCCCACTGCAATTTATTTTTCGAGCTCTAAGGCTCACTGCAAATTTACTTTTGGGATCTGAGGCCCGCTGCAAATTTATATTTTGAGCTCTGAGGCTCACTACTAATTTTATATTTGGGATCTGAGGCCCACTGCAATTTATCTTTCGAGCTCCGAGGCTCACTGCTAATTTTATATTTGGGATCTGAGGCCCACTACAATTTATTTTTTTCGAGCTCTGAGGCTCACTGCAAATTTACTTTTGGGATCTGAGGCCCGCTGCAAATTTATCTTTCGAGCTCTGAGGCGCACTACTAATTTTATATTTGGGATCTGAGGCCCACTGCAATTTATCTTTCGAGCTCCGAGGCTCACTGCTAATTTTATATTTGGGATCTGAGGCCCGCTGCAAATTTATCTTCGAGCTCTGAGGCTCAATGTTAATTTGGGATCTGAGGCCCACTGCATTTCGGGATCTGAGGTCCACTGTCGTTTTTATTTTCCAAGCTCTAAAATTTAATTTTCTCCAGCCTGTTTCCCATCCCGGCTAAAATGTGAGTTCATTTTCTTTACTAGTTCCTTACTACTCTCACATGAAAAATCGTTCTTTCTTCATGTATTTTAGTAATGAACAAGTAAAGAAGGGCAACTGTGAACACCCCATTTTGACCGGGTCTCTTAGGCTTCACTAAAAATTTCAAAAAATAATAAAATAAAAATTGCAAAGGAAATAAAAATAAAAAAAATAAAAAAAAGATTTTTTTAATTGGGCCAGGCCAGTTAAACCCATTTCATCCTCCTCCAACAAACCCTAGCAACTACTTTATTTTGAATTTGAACCTAGTTTTTTAATCTTGACAGATTTTTTTAGGATAAGATCATAACGAATTCGTATTATAAGATCACAATAGGGGGGTAAATCCCTTAATTTCAGCCAGACAAGGCTCGACAGTTTCGATTAGATTTCAAACTAGAGATGAAATTTTTAATCTTTAACAGATCTTTAGGATAAAAATCGGAACAAATTCGTATTATAAAAATCACAATAAGAATGCAGAGAGGAGGGGGGATTCGGAACAGAAACGAGAGCAAAAAAAAGAGAAAAAAACCATAGAAAAATTTAAAAAAAAAAAGACAACAACAGTGGGAGCACTAAAAAATGTTCTGAATATAGAGTGATACAGAGAGGAGAGAAATAAAAAACACGGAGAGGGAGGTGGCTCTGCTTACACTCATTCGTGACCATCGCGACGTCGCCATCCTCCAGGAACAGCATCACCGTGCGCAGCGCCTCAGGCCCACCGTGCAGCACTGTTACGCACCCCTCATCTCGGATCCAGCTCTGTTCCGTCGACCCTTCTTGTCCCTGTCCATTCACGACCACCACACGCCACTACAAACCGTTGTGACACCGCCGGCATCCCTGCCTCGCGTCGCCATCAGTCGCACCTCGCTGGTCGGATCTCGTCTCCGCTACCGTTTCCTTCGCAGATAGGCTCAGATCCGCGTCTGTCTTAGTCGCAAGCTTTTTCGCGAGCCTCACCATCGTCCCAAACCAAATCACGACCACCCACCTCTCTTTGCTCTCACGCGTACAGGTGAAAGGAAAAGGATGGTGCTCCTTTTTGCTATTAAACGTATTCTGGTAGTGTTTTACTTTTATTTCACTTTTGTTTATTTGTTTATTATTATTTATTCAAGTAAGGATTAATTTAAATAAATAATTGGTGTCATATATATGCTTTTGACCCAAATTAAATGGGTTTCATCAGATTTGGAAACGGTCTGGGCTCACAAATATTTGTGATATTGAATCTGACTTTCTTTTGTGTTCTTTTTATGAAATGTTTATTTTAAAATAAATAAATCAAAAATATAAAAAATAAAAATACTGAAAAAATAATTTTGGGGATTGTTATGTGAGAGGTTTCACACTCAATTCCTTAAGATGCGCGATAGCTCTGCGGATGTATATGCCATGTTCTATCTCACTTAGAAGTTTTCGATAGAGATAAAAGACAGAAAATAATAAAAATAAATAAATAAATAATTTTTTTAAAAAAAAGGTAACCTTTTCACAAAAAATTAAAATAATCCAACAAATAAAATATTTTCTACAAGAACTACATGGCTTTGAATTTCCCATAGAAGCAGGGAATACGTAGGAGCGGGATCGATCATCTCGTCAAGCCAAAATTAATTTTTTCCATTATTTTTGTGTTCTTTTTTAATTTGTTTAATGTGGATAATTAATTAATAATTTGTTTAATGTTTTTGGGTTGCTCTATGACAAGTGTCATACTCAATCCCCTAGCTTTGAGGTTGCTCTATGGACTTACGTGCTATGTCCAGTCTCATTTAGGATTTACCAATAATATTTTTTAAATTTTTTTTTTAAAATGCAAAAAAATAATAATAAATAAACATAAAAATAAATAAATAAATAAATTCTTCCTTGTAAATATTTTTGGGGTAAACAATAAATAATTTAACTTCGTGCAATTTATTTAAGGTATCATTCTTAGAATGGGCGATGTAGGGTGCTTAACACCTTCCCTACTCGTAACCGACTCCCGAACTCAACTTGGTTCCTAAGACCATTTTTTTTTCAAGGGTTTTCCAATTTTTCCTAAATTAAATAAAATTGGTGGCGATTCTACTTTTTCTTAAAATCTCTTTTTATCGCCGTCCCTGCCGTAATTTTTGGTTGCGACAGGTACTGATAATGAGATTTGCGACGGAAGTTTCGTCGGCAGGTTTTTCATAGTTACCGACGGATTAGCCCGTCGGTAAGCTTTCGTGCCTAATTTTTGCCATTCGCGCACACTATTCCGACAGCAATACTGACGGATAAGTCATCGGTAACGCTTCCGACAGACATTCTGTCGGAAAATTCATAAACTTTTCATATTCACACTTACCAACGGCCAAATTCATCGGAACCATAGCCGTCGGAAAACTTTCGTCGGTAATTCTGTGTTTCTTGTAGTGTATGTTTGCTATACTTTTCATGAATATTATGTTTTTCTCTCCGCTTGTGAGAGCTGTGTTTTTCTCTCCATTTGTGAGAGTCTATCGTTGCTGGATGAAGAATATGAAGGAATTATTTCTCTCAATTTCTCTCCATTTTTTATGGCAGGTTCTGGTTCCCAGGTCTGCCAGAAGCCAAAAGTATCCTTAGTTGGAACTGTCGAGGCATGGGTAACCTGTGTGCAATTTCTATCAACAAAAACCCCGTTTGGTGTTATTGGTCAGACACGTTTTGTCGTTTTCTCTTTTTAATTTTGGTTTTTTTAGTTGATGTAAATAAAGTCGAAGACAACTGGCAGTGCATTGAGCTTTTTTTGCAGGTAGCTCGAAGCACCGACTTCAATCACAATTTACGTGATGAGGGAGGATACTTCTTCAAAGTTAAATCTTATAGTTACTCTCCCAGACTCCAGGTGCAAATAGATGAAGTCCTAAGTCTCCGTCAAGAGGACCAATCTAATTATAGGGCTGTTATTTCAAATTGTAAGAGTCTTTTGTCATCTTATGTTAACAACTCTTTGGCAGAATTTGATAGGAGAAAAGTTCATGTAGTTTCTGTGAAGAAAAGGATTACCCCAACTGCATTTATTTATAGTAATAAAGATATGTTATGGGTCATGTAAAGACAAACTTAAAGCTGGGTATATGAGCCTGGGCCCGCGGACGGTCCATTTAACCCGAGATCCGTGCGGGTTAGGACCATACAAAATATAGGCTCGCTTAAATGCAACCTTATTTAGTCCGGTCCATTTAACCCACGATTTATACGGGTTCGGTCTACGGGTTAGCGGGCCAACCCGCGAGCCAAAAATATTAATGCAAAATATAGGTTCAAATATGAATATGTTATGCATTTTAATGTTTTATAATGAAAAAATAATTATTATATACAAGTAACTATTTATTTGGGATGTCATCTGTGCAATTGACCTATATTTGCAAGCTTAAATATTTAATTCAACCATATAAGCATATTAAACCAGATATAAGTTACTGTGAGCTAATTTGAACTTCTCAGGCTAGTTAAAATTGAGTAAATTTTGCAAGTATTACTTCTTCTGGTAAATTTTCTCTATATATTTTTGGATATTTAAGAACTATACTTCTAATATTATTTTTTTAAAATAATTAATTTTAAAAAAATCAATTTTCAATTTTAAATGAGTCCGCGGGCCAGCCCGCTAACCCACGGGTTAGGTGGGCCCGACGCGGACGGGAGAAAATGTTGGTTCGTTAGCTTCGGGGGCCAACCCGTTCCAGCCCGTTTAACTGCAGGTGAATGCAGGCTGGGCTTAAACGGACAGGGCTGGCCCGTATAGCTTTAGACTGTAACACCCCGATTTGTGTCTTTCTGTAGCAGTAAATACATGTGTATATATATTAAATTTGGATAAAATCCAGATAGTGATTTTAACTAAACTAAAATCATATTCTTATGTTCTTTTACCGTAGGAAGTCACGATTAAATTTTCGGTTGAAAATTCAGACGAAAGTCGGTCTGCATTTTCACTGCTGGTACAAGTTTACCGAGCCGAAAACCTAATTTTGAACCGTGAATGAAACGGTTAGTGTTTTTGTGATGTTCTGTATGATATTGGAAATTTTCAAAAATTTGAGTTCGGAAATAAAAAATATTTATTCCGGACGAAATATGATCGGAAACTTGAACAGGATACGCAATGGGGCAAAAAAGGGAGCCCAAAAGAAGTGAAGTGACTTGATGGGATGTGATGGACATGGGTTATGTATGACATGATGGCGTGATTCCGCAAGTGAACAGCTTCGTCGTCAAGTAATAAAAAGATCGAACCCATAAAGACCGTGATCTTAAATAACAATAAATTATTAAATTAATTAAACTAGACAAGAAAAATATTTTGAAAAGATTTGGTTTTTGAAATAATATTAACTAACAAATCAAATATTTAAAACGCAATCAAATAAAATCGCAATCAAATCAAATCTAGAGATTTTCAAATTAAAAGAGATTTCCAGGAATTGGGTTACCAATAAGACTGCTCATGCTACTAAATTGAATTCCCTCTTCTTAATTATCGAAATTGCTTTGAAGGTGAATTTATCCTAAATAAGTTAATGTTCCCTCTCGAGATACAAGAACTGTGTCCAATTAAACCAACCCCTACTCTCGTGGTAATTGTATTTAAATTGAATCCGTTAAGGTTCGTGACAATTCAATGAACCCTCGAATGACCGCTTCTAACTCTCGTGATTTAAGTCCTAAGTTCAATCCCTATAAATCCAATACCTAAGTTCACCGCTAGGTTCATCCTTAGAGTATCTATGACATGCAAATAAGTGCGCACCAAATTCACAAGTAATTCATTCAATAGGAATTAAATCGAAAGCAAAATTGAAATTAACAAGAAGCAAAACGTCAATTCATCACATAAAACGAGTCTTGGGCATAGCCCCAATTCCTAGAAATAAAAACAACTGCTCACGCATTGCCATATTCATAGCAACCTTGAATAATAAAAACATAAAAATCCTAAGAGAAGAGAAGAAATTGAGAAAAAGAGAAATCCGAATTTTTGCCTAAGGTAGCAGCCAAGAGCCCCCTATTTTCGAGCCTCTGAGTCCTATTTATAATGTAAGGTAACTTGGGATTAAAGCAATTACAAATTAGGTAAAAAAAAATCAAAATCCCAGATTTTGAGCGTCACGGCCGTGATGCCTGTCACGGTCAGACCGAGACAAATTCTGTCTTGAAAAACTTGGCATTGGTTGGCCTGTCATGGCCGTGACAGGTTCTGACTTTTGCGTTCTTTTCTTTTCAGCCTTGCTCAATCATGGTCGTGATGGCTGTCACAGCTAGGCCGTGAAGGGCTCTGTTTGGCTCATTTTGCTTGCTTTTCAAGCTCCGTCTTTATGCAAGCTCCAACATAACTGATCTTGAGCATTTTAATCTTCAATTCCTACACAAAAACACCACAAAACCACCTTATCCGTTCCAAGGTAAAAACTAACAAAAATCAAATTAAAAATGCCTAAACTACATAAAAATGCATGCAATATGATAAAGAAATATGAGGTGTAATCAAATTCATCAAAATACCCCAAACTTAAGATTTTGCTTGTCCTCAAGCAATAACCAAGGCCAGACAAGATAGGCAATCAGAGCATGGACAGTGATCGAAGAACCCGAGTAACAAATCTAAGTAACAGACATATCCAAATAAGCAACCAAGAGACAATCAATTTCAAGTCCAATTAGAAGCTTAGGTTCTATAGATTCATGCCTCTCACTAATTCGGTCACTCTTCTCACCTCACTCAAGTGTTTAAGGAAATTTGACAATTCACTCAATTTCCTCAAGGAAGGTACCCTATCATAAGCTTGACTATTAACCAAATCTCTACTTTATTAATGAAAACTCATAAGAATCAAGAGGTCTTTTATTTTGGTTGTAATGGGGCCATGAGATTAATTGTTAGGTGGGGAAATTAAGAAAGGGAAAATTCAAGAAGGCTAAAAAAAATATCAAACAATGTAAAACATGACAACCTTCTAAACTACCTTTTTGGGCTTTAATCCACTTTTTCACATTTCTTTCTTTCTTCTTTTTATTTTTATTTTTATTTCTCACTTTCTTTTTCTCATCCCCTTCTCCATTTTTGTTTGTTTATTTTATTTTATTTTTTTTCAATCTGGAGAAGGGGAAATTTCCAACTTAAGAGAAATATTTTTCTAACTTTTTCATCCCACAATTTATTTTTCAAACCCCCTTTTTGCCCTTTTTGCAATACTTTAAAAGGTGTCATACCAAGCAACATTCATCAAAATAAATCAAGGTACCAAGAAAAGCATTTTATTCTATTAGGCTCAAAATTGGGCAACTAAGGGGTAACATTTTATCAGTCAAAGCTCAGAACACCAGAAAAATACCTAGTGCCTCAATCATTTTCAAATATGTTTTCAAAAATTTTTAAGTTTCAAAACGGTTTCAAGTCAAGTTCTAGAGAATACAATCCAAGAGGAATAAAACACTCCATCTCAAAGAATGGGGTAAATTTAGTGAGTTTCCCTTTTAGGCTCAAAAAAATCTCACATTTAGTAGTTTAAAATCAATGAGAAACACAAATCTAAGGAACCACATGCTAATTATCAACTATCAGAAGATCATCTCAAGCATTTTTATTTTTAGCCTATCACAAGAATACAAGAATTGAGTTCAAAAATTCACTATCTCAATTCATTTGGCACAAAGTTCCAATTGGATGCATACTCTAAGCAAGGGGCAATTAAATCATGTGATTATGCAAAACTACGCCTATATGAAAGCAACATGAAAAATGCAAAAATGCAAAAAAAATGCAAAAACACCCCTACCCCAAGCTTAAAAACTTACATTGTCCCCAATGTAAATAATCAAGTCGGAGAGAGGAGAAAAATGGAACAACTCACCGAGGTGGTGGAGGGTGTTGGCTCAGATGCCAGTCATAGAGCTGTTGGAGAACGTGTCACGGCTGTGACATTCATCACGGTCAGGCCGTGATCGATTCGGATGCTGGTTATTGGGCCTTGTCACGGCCGTGATATACATCACGGCTAGGCCGTGATATACATCACGGCTAGGCCGTGATCAATTTTGTTTTGTTGGGCTCCTTCGCTTCACGCCTGTGATGGCTATCACAGCCTGGGCGTGATCCCTTCTGGTTTTCAGCTTCTGGCCCATCATGACCGTGACCCTCGTCACGACTAGGTCGTGATAGATTCTGGTCTCCTCTTCCTTTTTGAAATTGCTCCATCATGGACATGATGGCCATCAGGGTCAGGCCATGATCTCCTCTGACTTCATTTTTCCATGCCTTTTTGCTCTTCATGCCTTCATAACCTGAAAATACTTAGCAAAACCATCAATTTGTGATCTTTATTCAAAAACAAAATTCAAAAACAAATTAAAAGGGGAAAGAAAGCTTGGGTTGCCTCCCAAGAAGCGCTTATTAATGGTCTTAAGCTTGACCATACTCCTTTCAATCAACCGGGATCAGCAGGGCTTGGAAGTGAAAGAACACCTCTTCCAAGGAAGTCCTTCAAAGAGCCTATTTTGTTTATATGGCCACATGCGCTTTCGCTTTGCTCTTTTCATTGAGTTTCATGGCCTTACTTCCTCCCGACGGAAGTTTTAACTCCACATGTTGAGCAACTCCAATTTCATCATTATTTGGTGCATCATTTGTCATGCAAAGTTTGGGAGTTGCTTCCATGTTAAGCTCTTCCTTCACCTTTGGAGGCATTATCTCAATATGCACACATGACTCTCAAATTAGGATTGTTATATGAGTTAGTCAAATCAAAATCCACCCTTCCTTTCTCTACATTGAATGTAGAGAAAGGAAGGATGGATATTTATTAATATTTATTAAAAGAAATATTTTATTTTTATTTTATTTATTATTATGAATTATAATATGGAACTTATTCAAATAAATAAGTTATTATCATAAATAAGTATTTAAATATAAGATGATAACTAAAAATACATTTATTAACAGGTTACAACAAAAATCCTTTTACAATTAATACCACTACAACATAATAGACTTTTAATAACGCACCTTTAATAGCATTTCCGTGTGGAAATGCTATTAAAAGTGATGGGGGACTTTTAATAGCGTTTCCCTAAGGGAAACGCTATCTTAGGTATCACCTAAGATAGCGTTTCCGTGTGGAACCGCTATTAAAAGTGTCACTTAGGAAAAGATAGCGGTTCCACACGGAAACGCTATCTTAGGTCTTCACAGTAAAATTAGACGCGCGCTCGGCCTTCCCTCTGTTTCTTCCTCATTTTCATTCTACTGTTTCCTTCCCTCTGCATGCCATCTCTTTTTTCTTCCCTCACCTTCGCCATTGCTCGCCGCCGCTGCTACTCCGAAAGAGAAAGAACCCACTCGAACCCAAACCCCTGTGCCGCTGCTCCTACTGCCACCGCGAGTTCTCTCCATACCCCCATCACTTCACACTTTGACACTGCACAAACTCAGATAGATAGATGACAGACAAAGTGAAAGTGAGTATGAATGGTCAGAAATTAGTTATTTTGATTTTATATTTGTTATGAGATTATTTTTATATGATTTAACTTCATAAATTCATTTTGGAAAGTTTGAGTATGAATGGTCAGAATGGGTTTTGTGCATTTTGTGTCAAAAGTATCCCGATATTATACTTGAGTATGAATGCTTTGGCTGTGTGCGTTTCCGAAAGAGTTTGAAAATTTTGTTTTCCATGTATCTTTGGACAACTTGGATATCCTTTTTTTTCCCTTCATAGCTCAATGTTCTGTATGACCTTTTAATGAGGAAACAAGTAGATAGATGTTACCCACTAAATATCAGTTTCAGCATTGTCTTACTTTTAGAACTGAAATATGTTTAAATGGTCCTTGATTGTGCTAACATTAATTCATCACATTTCTTATTAGTGTTAAATCTCAAATGCAAGACAAATTTGTTTGCCAATCTGTCCCTTTTAAAATATGATTAAGTCTCATACTAAGAGCTTCACACTCTGGCTCAGGGTCTGTGACACAGTCACAGGGGCGCATTCTCGGTTGAACCCAGTTCCAAGTTTGCAGCTTTATTGGAACCCACTGCGAAGTTCACTGTCTGTGTTCAGGTGTTTTTCTATCATTTACAAATTTTATTTCCGGACATTCTTAATATTTGTGGGAGTGTGTTTTTATCCAAGTTCACAGTCTGTGTTCAAGGTTTTATTTTACTTGCTCTTTAATTTTCGGTTTGATTGGTGTTGAATGGAATGTGACTTGTTTATGTGTCAATCATTATTTGAAAATATGAATATGGATTGACGGATTGACTGTATGCATTTTGAACCTAATGCTGCTGGTATCCTGTTTTGTTTTGTTTCAATGTTTTTCGGAATGTGAAGAATGGGTTCATATGTTTGTTTTTGTTGCTTCAGTTTGTTGATCCTTTCCCTTTATATATCATTTAATTTAATGTTCTGTGCTCAGATTTTGGTGTTTTTAGAGAGTGAGCAAGTTTGCCTTAGTCCTATGCCTAAGTCCTAGTTGTTATGGATCTCATCCAATGTGTATTGTGTATCCCCTGATCTGATGCCTTGATCCTTATTTATAGAAATTGGGAAGTTAGAGTCCCAAACCAACTCAAAATCTGATCTATTTCGGTTTCTTCAGGTCCAAGTAATGCGCGTCACGGCCGTGATGGCCATCACGGCCAGGCCGTGACGGTCTCTGCTTCTGGTTGCTCTGCGAAATTCCAGTCTCTCGCGAGGCGAGCCTATGCTCGCGTCGCGAGCCCTCTGTTATGGCCGTGAAGAATTTCACGGCTGGGCCGTGATGTGCTCTGACTTGTGGTGGTTTTGGGTCACGGCCGTGATGGATATCACGGCCAGGCCGTGTGAGACTCGACTTGACCTTTCTTCATTTTCAGTTTTGCTCGATCATGGCCGTGATGGGCATCACGGCTAGGCCGTGATGGACTCTGTTTGGCTCATTTTCTGCACTTTTAAAGCCCTATCTTTATCCAAACTTCATCATGGTTGATCTTGAGCATTTTACCCTTGATATCTGCAAAACAACACACGAAAACCGCCTTACCCGTTCCAAAGGAAAATTAACCTAAAATCTAATAAAAATATGCCTAAACTACATGAAAATGCATGCAAAATGATAGACAAAGATGATGTGGAATCACACTCATCAACAAGTGACTCTTGGTTCCTTGCCAATACTCAGCGACAATGTGTTTTGTTTGCAGCCTTTCATTCCTTTAATCTGTATACATTGCATGTAGACCTCAACCACTCTAAACTCAAAGTAAATATGTTTAATAAATATTTTTGTAGATCGGAAAAGCATGGATCGGAAATGGATGTCCGCCAATCGTTTAACGAAGGAGTATGAGGATGGGGTGAAAGAGTTCATTAGTTTTGCAGTTCGGCATGCGAAAAACCCTAATACAATCATATGTCCTTGTTTAGATTGTTGTTATGCAAGACGAGTTAGTGCAGCCGATTTGGAAGAACATTTAGTGTGTAATGGAATCGATCAAAGTTATACATGTTGGACAAAACATGGTGAGACAAGAGCTGAGTCTAGTGAAATGAGGAATCGTGTGAGATATTCATCATACGATACCGACACAAATACTTATGAGGGCGATCGTTTTGAAGACATTGCAAATGCTTTGTTGAAGAGGATCTTCGGGATTGTCCACAAATGTTTGGGAGGTTGGTAAGTGATGCAGAGCAACCATTGTATGATGGATGTACTAAATTCACAAGATTGTCGGCGATGTTAAAGTTGTATAACTTGAAATCGGGCAACGGATGGAGTGATAAGAGCTTTACGGACTTACTCACACTATTGAAAGACATGTTGCCAGATGATAATGTGCTTCCTAGTCGGACATACGAGGCTAAACAAATGTTACGCTCTATTGGAATGAGCTACGAGAGGATACATGCTTGTCCTAACGATTGCATTTTATTTCGGAATGAATATGCATCGTTACAGATGTGTCCTAAATGTAATGCCTCACGATATAAGAAGAAAGAATCAGATCCGAGAGAAGGTTGTGTGGTATTTTCCCATAATACCCAGATTTAGGCGCATGTACCGTAGTTTCGAAGATTCAAAGCACTTGACATGGCATGAGGATGAAAGGATCAAAGATGGCAAGCTGCGGCACCCGGCAGATTCTCCGCAATGGAAGAAATTTGATCATGATTATCCCGATTTTGGGCAAGATTCAAGAAACCTACGACTTGCATTGGCTCTTGACGGATTTAACCCGCATGGTGTTCAAAGTAGCTCTCACAAGTACATGGCCTGTGATTTTGGTGATTTACAACCTATCCCCATGGCTATGCATGAAGCGCAAATTTATGATGTTATCTATGTTAATTTTCGGGCCCAAACAACCAGGAAATGATATAGACGTCTATTTGACTCCTTTGATTGAAGACTTGAAACAACTGTGGGAGACAGGTGTGGAGGTGTATGATGGGTATAAGGAAGAAAGTTTCAATTTGAGAGCTATGTTGTTTGGGACAATTAATGATTTTCCAGCCTACGGTAATCTGTCAGGATATAGCATCAAGGGTCAGTGTGCATGCCCTATATGTGAAGAGGGTACGGATTGGATGCGGTTAGAACATTGTAAGAAGAATGTCTTTCTTGGGCATCGTAGATTTTTGCATCCAAGTCATCATTACCGGTGGTGGAGAAAGGCGTTCAATGGGAACTCGAAAGAAGGTAGAGCGCCTTCACCTTTGACGGGTGATCAACTTTTTGAAAAGGTAAAGGATTTGAATATCCAATTCGGTAAACCTTTTGCGAGAGATATTGTCACAAGAGGGTGGAAGAAAAGGTCGATTTTCTTTGAGTTGCCATATTGGAAATCATTATATGTAAGACATTTCCTCGATGTGATGCACGTTGAAAAAAATATATGTGATAGTGTCATTGGTACGTTACTCAATGTGCCAGGGAAGACTAAAGATGGCATCAATGCAAGGTTGGACTTGGTTAGTATGGGAATAAGAAGAGAATTGGGACCGACGAAGAAGGGTAAAGGTACATATCTTCCTCCGGCTGCTTACACTCTATCTAGAAAAGAAAAAACTATTTTTTGTAAGTTTCTTGAAGGAGTTAAGGTTCCGGAAGGGTACTCTTCAAACATTAGGAACCTCGTATCGATGAAAGATCTCAAGTTAAAAGGTCTAAAGTCCCACGATTGTCATGTTCTCATGGAGCAGTTGATACCCATTGGTATACCGTCTATTTTACCTAACAAAGTGCTGGGGCCTTAACTAAACTCCTTTTTCTTCTTCAAGGCAATTTCTGACAAAGTGATTGACCCCGGGAAGTTGCCATCATTGCAAAGAGAAATTGTTGTGACTTTATGCGAGCTTGAGATGTACTTTCCACCTTCATTCTTTGACATAATGGTTCATCTAACCATTCACCTTGTTAGAGAGACACAACTGTGTGGGCCAGCTTATATGAGATGGATGTACCCGATTGAGCGTTATATGAAGATATTAAAAGGGTATGTGAAAAACCGATCACGACCAGAAGGTTGTATTGTTGAACGGTATATTGTCGAAGAAGCTGTTGAATTCTGTACCGAATACCTATCCAATGCTGAATCTATAGGGCTGCCAAAGTCTCGTCACACATGGAGAATGATGGGGCAAGGAATTACTGGAAATGAAATAGTGACTATAACAAGGACATAATGGGAGCAAGCACACTTATATGTTCTGCACAATGCCGATGAGGTTGAGCCATATGTTAAAAAACACAAGGACATGCTTAAGAGTTTGTATCCAAATAAGAATCAAAATTGGCTAACTAGAGAACACAATCGTTGTTTCATAACGTGGCTAAGAGATCACATTTATGCAGAGTTGACTGAAAATGATACTTCAGTTTCAAATAGATTGAGATGGTTAGCCAAAGATCCAAGTTTGCATGTGTTCTCTTACCACGGTTATCAAATTAATGGGTACACATTCTATACAAAAGAACAAGATGGTCGGAGTACAATGCAAAACAGTGGTGTGACTCTAGTAGCTCAGTCGATGCATATCTCAAGTGCCAAAGACAGAAACCCGATATATGCAAATATGTCATAATTCGGCGTCATTGAACGCATATGGGAGTTGGATTACACAAAGTTTAAGGTTGGTGTGTTTGGTTGCAAGTGGGTTGACAATAATAACTGTGGTGTTGATTGATGAGTCGGGGTTCATGCGGTGGATCTTAATAGGGTGGGGTATAAAGATGAGCCTTTTATATTAGCATCTCAAGCTCAACAAGTGTTCTATGTCACTGATCCAGCTGATATGAAAAGGTCCATTGTTCTTTTGACTAACAAAATAATTACTAATGTTGATGATCAAGACCATCGAGATGTTGATATTGAAGATGATCCTTTCGTCGGGACATTACAATCACTTGAGATTGATCCAACTAGGGATGATGGTATGTATATGAGAGATGATCATGATGAGGGGCTTTTGGTCAATCCACCATTTCGTACTAATAAAGGAGAAAAAAATCTCAATCCAATGAAGAAAAGAAAAAGGTTGACTTAAACATGTATGTAGTGTTTGTGTTTAAATGAACTTTCTGATCCTTTTATATTATAGTTAGCATCTTCCGGTAATGCTAGTGTTGATTTTGTTATTCATAGTTGTTTTATATTTTGCATCAATTAATGTTATATTAATGTCCATTGATGTTTTACTTGTATCTAATATTTTTGTAGGTAAATGGCATCTTCAAGTAATTCTAGTGATGCCAAAGCGGCGAGACGTGGGCCAACAGTTATGAAGGCGGTCATCCGCGCTAGGAGTAAAGGACAAAAATTTGATGTAATTTACTTACTAATCTAAGGATTTCATAATGTTGTTTGATATCTAGATTTAATTACTTTATTATTTTTATTAGGTTGAATGGAATTCTTTGGACCAACCTATTCGTGCTAATGGTAAAATATTGAAGAGTTACATTGGGGCCGTTGTTCGGCAAACGGTCCCAATTATTTGTTCTAATTGGAAGGATGAAGCTTTGGATGGTTTCAAAGAGAGCATATGGGCTGATGTACAGGTAATTGTTAAAATTTATAAATTATATTGTAAACTATGTAAACATACTTACTTTGACACGTTGTTTATATTGTTTTGCAGATGTCTTTTAATGTTGATGAATCTCGGAAAAAATTTGTACTTCAGGAAGCTAGTAACCTACATAGGGCATTCAGAACTAGATTGACCAAAAAATTTCTAAGAGATGCCAACGGGAATATCAATGAGGAGCCTCCATCAAAATATCCACACATATCAAGGGATGAGTGGACAGATTTTATAGCAATACGCACAGGAGATGCTCAATTCCTGGTATGTTTAATATCACGTTAGTCCTTATAATTTTATAGCAATACGTACATATGACATTAATCATGTATTAATATTACTTATATGTGTCTGAATAGAAATTAAGCAATGAAAATCGCAACAGGCGTTAGATCCCCGCATGCCCTTACAAAGCATCACGTAAGGGGTATGCGACATTGAGGATGAATTGGTATGTATATATATATATTTAACTGCATTTGTGGTAAATATGACTTTTAAACTGTTTGGTTAATTTATATTATCTCAATATACAGATGCAGGAGGCGGGGCCAGAAGTTAAGAAAATTAAACGCCATATTGTGTGGAGGAAAGCCCGCGAGAACAAGGCGGGTGTAATTGACAACAAAAATACGCAGACCGTGTGGAATAAATGTGTTAGTAGACTAACGTTTACATTATCAATTGTTATTTTCATATGATAATATATAATAATTTTAACATTTGCATTTCACCAATAACTATGTGTTAGGAGGAACTGTCACAGTCTGCGGTAGAGGGAGAGATAGAAGACTTTGGTCGCCAGGATATTCTTGCCAAAGCCCTAGGTGTGCCAGAGAACCCTGGTCGTGTTAGGGGTGTGGGTTTCGGCGTCTCACAAAAAGATTACTTCCCACCCGAAGGTCGTGCAAGAAATAACTCGGAAACGAAAAAGTGGGAGACATTGGTGTCTCGACTCCCGATAGATTGAACATTTTGGAAGAAAAGTGAAACAAAAGGATGATGAGGAGAGGCAGGCTAATTTCACAGCCCAAGCAAGCGTCAAAGATAGTTGCACTCTACCATCGCGCGTGAGGCTTCCGGAGGTAATGCATGCCTTTTTTTTTTACTAGTATTGCATTCGCAGATTAAATACATTCAATTGGATGCCTTAATTCACAGACTTATTCATCTATCATTGGATTAGGGCGTCAACTCATGTCGACTATATTTATCGACCCCAAACTATCGTATGGTTGCTATGGGTAAAGTATACAATGAGCCGGGTGTTACATCGCACATTGGACCAGTACCCTTAACCATGTGAAAGTTGGAGTTGATGTTGCAAGCGAGGGGATGCGCCATTGCTGTACCTATCGTTGATGCATATGTGATGATGAGAGGAGATGCAATAGGTACTTATGTGGCATGGCCAATTGATCTCGTGGTTGTAATTAATATGGTATGTAATTGCATTTTTCCACCTTTTCATATACGGCATATATGCATTACATTAGTTGATCACTAACTGGCATATTGAAATGCAAAATTTCCAGGCACCTGCAAAAGCTAAAGGCAAGGGCAGAGTGTCTGGATATACAAAGGAGTCAATTACAACCCCAGAAAATAAAGGAGGCAACTCTGAGGCCAACCCACCTACAGCTGGTTCAACTACAACTTCTCTGGAATATTTGAATTTCCTTAAAATACATGAACGAAAGAATATGAAAAATGCTGACCAATTGTACGTAGAGATGGAACAAAATATTTTTGGTCACCATTTCATTGAGATGCTCAATACTGAAAATATCAGAGAAGTTGTAAATCATGAATGGGTATCTGCCTCCGTTATTTCCGCATATATCAGGTAATAAATCAGGCTTAAAGTGTACAATATTTTTTTAGTCTTTCCATTTAAATATTGATGTCATTGGTGTAATCCATTTTTATATTTTAATTGAAGGTATTTGTATGAAGAATTGTTGCTTCCAAAGGAAATAACGAGGAGGTTTCTGTTCTTGTCCCCACACCAAACAAATACATACGGCTACTTCGGGAGGGATTCACAGACAACGTATCTAGCTGACCGGTTTGCAACTAAAGAAAGAGAATATCAGCCCTTGTTTTTAGCGCCGTGCAATGTTGGGTGAGTCGCTTATCCTATAGGACTTAATTCACAATAATGAATTACATAAAAGTTGAGGTGCTTAGGATTTGTTATCTCAACATTTTTGTAGGAATCATTGGGTCTTTGTCTGCGATAAATAATGTTGAAGAGATTATATACTATCTGGAAACCAGGTCTGTTGATCCTAGGGATCGCCTGAATTAAAGAATGCTCGTTCGATACGTAAGCATGTTTTTATATTTCTGATTTTCTATGATTCTGTTCGATACGTGAGCATGCGTGTGTTTGTGATGATTGAAAATATGTTTCTTAATGAAGTCTGTTTGATTTTGTGATTAGTGGTTTGCAAGTTTATCGTGCAAATATCGGAGCTAAGGTGTCACGTTTAAAGGCAACCAACATTAAATGGATTCAGATACAGGTATATTTGCAAAAACTTAATGCGCAATTAGATAAAAAAAACTATATTGATTTACTATTTTATTTTTTATAGTGCCCAAGACAACCCAACAGTACAGATTGTGGGTACTATGTCATGCGTTTCATGAAGGAGACTATCTTGCAGAACCAAGTTAAAATACCAATGGCGGTATGTTGTTTACTTAGCTTTTAACTGTGACTGTTCAAATGTTTTACCAATTGTAACTTAATTTATTTAATTATTATGTCGCAGTACTTCCCTGACTTCAAATGCTCCACATACTCCACTGCTCAACTATCTGAAGTCAAGGAAGAGTGGTGTCGCTATATTGTTGAAAAGTTCGTTTGATTATGTCAAATTGATCACAGTAGTTGCAGCAATACTCATTGGTATGTGAATAATGCTTTATATTTATCAACCCCAAACTATCTATGTATTTGTTTTTCATTGGTACATGCCTTCGAGTTAATGTGCATGGAAAGGAGAAAATAAGTTCAAACTTATTATTTTTGTTAGACTTTGTTAATGCTTGATTTGAATTCTGTTTCTTGCTACAGTAGTATTTACCTAATTAGTCTGCTGTATCCCAATGTAACAGGTTAGTCTTTGTGGTGGAAATGCAGTATGTATGCTACAGAGTCTTTGGATCACATTTCGACACATTACTTTGGTGTTGTCTTGGTCTCATGAAAAACAAACAGAAGCTGTAAATGTAGATTAATTGTAGATGTATGTTGGTTTTCTAATTTTGGTTTCTTAAGGATTGAGATCTGGTATAGTTGCTGCACTTTGATTTTGTCTTACTCGTGTGAATTTGAATACTTTAGAAACAGAGTGGTGTACTTATATCTGGTTATATATATATATATATAGTTGTTGTATAGAGTGTTGCACTTTGATTGTATAGTTACTGGTTTGCTGCACAAACACATGCAGTGCTGCATTGAACACTTATATTTGAACACTTATATTTTGAACACATTTTGAACAATTGTGTTGACTGCAACAATTGTGGTTTTTATGTGTAAATATGCAGGAATAATGGATGTAAAAGTTAAGAAATAAAATTAAAAAAAAAAGGGCTTTAGATAGCGTTTCCTTGTACAAACGCTATCTAAAGTCTGACTTTAGATAGCGTTTCCGTGTACAAACGCTATCTAAAGTCACCTATTAATAGCAGTTCCTAAATGCTATCTTTGCTAACGAGTTTTAATAGCGGTAACATAGATAGCGGTTACAAACGCTATTAAAAGGCATACGGAAACGCTATCTAAAGTCTAATCTGTTGTAGTGTACTTTCAGAAAATATAGGTTCACTTTTATCAGAATGTATAATAAGTAGTTAGCATAAAGTTGTAGTAGTTAGACTGATTAGAGTGCGTGAAGTGTGAACATACATCACAAAGGAAAAAATTAAAGGCAACCATTTATTTACTTGCAGAACACCAGCGGTCGATGATAATGGCAGGCCATTCTATTATAAGTATAAGTAGACCAATAAAAATTTCAAATACAACATTACAAAGAAGCAACTAGTTTTCAGAAATATATTAATTAAGTATCTAATAACTAAAACTAAATCCTAAAGTATGAAAAAAGTATGTAGAGCTGAAAATGAATTTATCCATATCCACACCAAGGTAGCTGAGCCCAAAAGCCACACCAGAACAGAATGAACCTGTACGTATATAAGATATATTACAATCAGCCTTCAATATCACAATCCAATACAATATTTAACCGAAGTAAATTTGCAACAGATGGACAAAAACACGAGAACTGCTATAATAAAGGCATCAGGAATACCTTGAATTTGCTTTGTGCAGTTCAATTAACTCCTATTACAATCCCTAACTCAGCTTGCTGCTCATTTATTGCCACACCAAAAAAATGACTGAATTGCTTCTCTACCAAAAAATGGTAGTCTTGGTAGGGACCCCCAGCTTGCTATAACCAAATAGAATAAGAAACAAAGCAAATATAAATAATTTTGAAAATCAAGTGGCCATGTACTACATTGGTAGCTGAATACAGTTGCAAACATTGTGTTGGCATCCCAAGATTAGATAAGTCAATTTCCATGTCTATGTCGTTAGCTTCAAGTTCCTGATATGTATTGGCACGCAAGTGACGCAACAGCTTAAAGAATGTTGACATCAAAGGAGAACTATATCAGGAAGAATATGAACTGAAATGTGAAAAAGCTTTTATATGTCAGTTAATTTATCTCTCTCTCTCTATTTATATATATATTGTTTAATGATTATATATTCACAAAATAAAATTACAAGTAGACATAAAACTCAAAGAATAAACCTTGTCTTGTGTTTCATTGGTTCTTAAACCATATTTGAAGTTGAGACCAAATCAAACTCCCAGGTGCTCAACACTTATAATGAGGCCATATTTAATCATCTAGACTACCAGACTCAATTATTTCAGCATCAGATAAAGTTCTTAATGCTTGGAGCTGAGCTTGAGAGATTTGTTAAAAATCACACAAGTTTTATTCGTTTAGAATAATTGGTAAAATTAGATCACCATTATACAAGTGGTCACCACAACTAATGGTGTTCTTGCTCTCACAATTAGATAAACAACCAACAAAATAAATACCGTCCAACATTAGTCCAATTTTCCTTAGGAATTAGCCATGCTCGAACAAATTAGCTAGCTTAAGCTTTCTTAGTCCATTTCAGGTATATAACTCTATATATCATTTTTTGAGAAACTAATGCACTTAATTTTTGCTACTCTCTATAAAGAGTTTGTTAGAAGTGGAGCTATGTTGGTTAAACGGTGGGACATAAATTATGAGTGCACTTGTACTGGTTAACATTTAAATAGAATCGGAAAAGAGACCAATTTATCAGAATCGAAATAATTAAGGATAGAAAGCAGCATATTAGTTAAATGATGACACTATAAGCATTAGGAAAGACTTATTTTCCTGTTTCTCCATAGAAACTAAAAATAAGACCTAAAGAGGAAAAAACAATAATAAAAAAGAAATAAACTAAGTAAACTGTTTTATTATAGTTCAGAATTCTTGTAGGCAAATACATGAAGTTCAGCAGCACATGGCCAGTCTACATAACCATGTACCAAAATTAGGAAGCTACAAGAACAACTTTATTATTAGGAACAAAATAGCACTACTTGTTGTTCTTTTGTTCAGCATGCAAATCAGCAAAGTAGCCCTGAGGGTTTTTCTCAAATTCTTCCCTTGAAATGGAAGCGCCATCTCCACCAGGAGCTTTCATCACAGTTTCTTTGGGTTTGGGAGCAGTATTATTTTTCCCAACTTCGGGTGCGCCAGCACCTTTAGTAGCACTTTCAGTAGCAGCTTTGCCATCCATGATTAATTCAAAATATCACAAAGAGATGTAATGTAAAGTTGAAATAAGTTCTCGAAGTAGGATATGGCTAAAAGCTTGAGCTGGCTGGCTAGTTTTATAGAAGGGAAATGGTAGGATCAATAAATTGAAATGCCTTTCATATTTCCAAAGCATGCATCGTATTCACGCATAGAGAAAGGAAAATTCTTTTATATCAAAAAAAAAGAGAGAAGGAAAATTCTTAAATGCATTTGACTGGTCCTTCAATTTTCAATGATCTCAGCTCTCTTGTGCCACCCAATTAGTATCATTTCTTAGATTTACGATACCATTCGTGCCTGTTGGGTGTTAAATGCATGCGTAGCTTAAAATTGCCTAAACATGGAAAAGATTGAAAATAAGATTCAGAAATGAAATATATCCGGACAGAATTAAAACCCAAAAAAAAAAAATTTAGATAGCTCTTGAGTCTTGAAAAAAAAACACTTTAAATTTGTCTCTAATTGAGCAAGGTGTATAAAGATTTCAATCAATTAAATGACTTAAGAAAATATACTATCTTACTTGTCTATCTTAGAAACTCTATCTTAAAATCTAATTTATTTTAGAAGAGTCTTATTTCTTTTTTTTGAAAAATAGGATGGTACCCATTCTGTCGCAAGGTGTTGTTGATTGTTTACTAATGAATCAAAACCATTGTTGTTGATACTAATAAGTTAATATATATAACATTTATCACTGCAGTTCATGACTTTTACATACTAATAGGTTGAAGGTATGTTCAAAGCTCTGTGGCACTAATAAGTTAATATAACATTTATCATTGCGGTTCAGGACTTTTACATACTAATAGGCTGGTATAAGACGGTATGCAAACACACACTAACAGGTTGTACTTAGGGATGATAATTTGTATCCTATTGGGTATCCGCAAAAATTATAGATGATGGGTAGAGTAATTACCCATACAATGGGTAAGAGTTCGAGTACGGTAATTACCTGCAAATTTGAATTGGTATGGGCACGGGTATGGGTACTATGACACATGCCCCGCACCGCATGTGTGTGTGTGTGTATATATATATATATATATATATATTACTAATATATATAAATTTAACAAATAAACATAGCATTTTGCCAGCGCCTTCTCTCTCAGGTTTTAGGTTTCCTTTGGTCTTCTCTCCTTTTGTGAGAGCTATCACTACAAAAAAAACACGACTTACCGCCAGAAAAAACCCTCGGAAATGAAGAAATTTCGTCGGAAAACTACATTAACGACAGACTTTCCGACGGACACGGTTCCGTCGATAATAGGCGCGTAGGAAAGCCTTTCCGACGCATCTAGTTCGTCCACCGGAAATTTATGACGGCCTTAACAATGGGAAAACTTGCCACACAAAACACCTAATTACCGACGGAAATTCCGTCGGTAACTCTTTGCGGAAGTTACCGACGGAAAATTCCGTCGGAAAATGTAACCAACAGTTACCGACGGAAATATCCGTCGGAAACAAGGTTTTTTTATTTTTTATTTTTTATTTATTTTGTTTTATATTAATAATTAATAATTAATTATTTTTTATTAAAATTTATAAATTCAATATTAAATATTATATTTTATTTATTAATTATTATTATATTTTATTTTATTTAAATATATTTTATTTATTAATTATTATTATAATTAATTATAATTTAATTATTATATTTTATTTTAATTAAATATTATTATATTATCAATTACAAAACAAAATTGAAATTAAAAATAAAATTTAAAAAGCAATTAAATTAAAATTAATTTAAAACAAACTCAACATATAAACCATAAATAAAATATCCATCTATCTACAAATCTTTACTACACCTATAACTATTCTAATACCCATCACCGTAATATCCATCATCGTCGTCCTGCCGAGGGGAGTCTACGGGCGTCACATGACCATCAAGCTGTGGCTTAGTAGACAGATCATCATCATGCAGCTACGTACGGTGGTGGATCAGTAGTAGTAGTGGAGGGCTGGGACTGGGACCGGGTGGCATAGAGGATCCCCTGCAGAGCGCTGCACCTGTCTAGTGGGTGGAAATCGAGCACAGCGGTCATGACCGTAGTGAATGTCTCCACCTGCTGCATGATGCGCTCGTTCGTCTCTCTTTGCTGCTGCACCTCCTGCCTCAACCGATGCACCTCCTCCGTGTCCTGTGAGTCGGAGGAGGTAGGCTCCCTAATGGTCATGCTCGGTGTCGACCCGACGAATCGACCTGGCTAGGGTCGCAATACCGTAAATCCGTCCCTTGTTCTTCCTTCCCGCCACATCCATCCAGGTCTGGGTCTGTAGTCGCTCAACCTCGGCGGGGTCCAGCTGAGAAGGATCTGAGGCACCAGATCAGGAGGCAGCCCCAGATGCTACCTGACTAAACCTGGCGTTGTACTCCACCTACGATCAATACATTACAATCAATATGTATTAAACTATATATATATATATATATATATAATAATAATAATAATAATAATAATAATAATAATAATAATAATAATAATAATAATAATAATAATAATAATAATAATAATAATAATAATTACCAATAGTTTAAATATAAAAAAAACATTTTAGCTCACCACTGTCTGCCTCGATCACTCATCAACAAACTCGTCAGTGTCCGAGCGAATATGTGTCTGTTCAAAGACCATAAGGACATCAACGGACCGAGCTAGCTCTCCTGCCTGCAAATGACACACCAATAAAATCAATTAGTTATAAAACAAATTTTTAATAAAAATATACAGTTTATAAATAATGTTATTTATATATGCATACCATGTAAATGGCATGCTGCATGTGGCTAATAGAACCACCAGTGTGCATGCTCCCACCCTTCTCGGAAGCCCGATTTCTCTTCGCCCGTTCACACTTCAGCTTGTAAGCTGGAGTGTCCCAGTACGCACACAGTTGGGCCCAGATGTTGGGCTCGATGTAATCCGGACGTATCCGGCTCTCCCTACGCTCCCAGAGCATGTACCTCAGTCGAGCAGCTGCTCGGTCGTCAAAGATAGCACGTATCTCTGAGATATGCTCCGGTAACCAGTGCCCAAGCTCCTGTTAACAAAGAAAAAAAATAATAATAACAATATACAAAAGAACATATAAAATAAATGGAAAATTACATGAACTAATAAACAAGAACTTACCCCGAATCATCTGAAGATACGATCCCAATCCTCCCCGGGGATCACCCCCCATGATGGCCAGAAGCGACGATACTGCACCTTGATGGCGAAGGTAACGTGCTTCAGTCCCACTTTCGAGGGGATGAAGCTGAATAATTCATAATTTTATTAAATCAACAATATGACAACCAACAATTATATGCTTATTATATAGTAATTATTTTTAAACAATATTAAATTAAATTAAACTTACGATCCTGAAACAGGACAGATCCATGGCCGATCCTCAGGTGCGGGAACCCTGACCCACTCAGGGAAGTCCTCAGCCGCGGCTGACTGCTGTACAGACGATGATGATGGTATGGCCGTGTCGTGACCATATGCAGCCCCGGATGATGAGGATGGAGTGGTCGTGTTCGGCTGTGGCATCATCCCAAGAGTCGGCATAAATGATAATCCTGCTGGGTGTGTGACCGGCGCAATCGATGATGATGGTGGTGTCGGGTGTGGGTGAGGTGTGGGTCCAGTAGGGGGCGACGAGTAGCCAGCTAGTGCGCATCGTGGTGCAAAGCGAGTGGAGGTCTAGACATGGGTGGAGGGTGGGGTAGTGTGGGTCGGGGATAGTGTAGTATGGGTAGGGGATGATGTAGATGGGTGGGGGAGGCTCTTGTAGGTGGCGATAGGGTAGGTGCGGTAGCGATGGGGGTGGGTGTGAAGGGACCTCCAGGAATGCTAGCAAGCACCTGGGACTTCACGGTGTATCGTCCCCGCTTAGTCTTCCCCTTCCCCTTATCACCACTAGGCGATTGGGGGGGGGGGGGGGGCTGTCCTCCTGATGCTGACATATATATTTTTATAGTACATTTACAAATTAGTGTAAAAACAATAAGTAATCGACATTTAACAGTCTAATCTAAGCAACTACTTTTTATAGAACAATAGTTGTCAAGTCTTACATTATATTTCATAAGAAAATATTTAAAATACAATAAAATAACATAATAGTAAACTTCCTATTCAGACTCGGTATCGTCATCTAATTGTAAATCCGACTCTTCTTCTTCTTCTTGCATTGAGTCATAACTTTGGATTTCTTCCTCTGATGATGCATGCATGGATGCCTGATTACCAATGACCACTTCTTCCCCTTCATTAGCAGATCCCAACATGCCAGTAATACGCTCGACCTCAATTACTTCATTGACATGTGACGATTCATCCGCCTGAAATGGCGTCTCATCCTCTGCATCATCGATTTCTATGCGACCCCTAGGCTTGGTAGTGACTACAACACACCACCCTCGATTGTCTGTTCTCATTGCTGGATAAGGGACATAATAAACTTGTTTTGCATTTTGAGTAATTATAAACGGATCAAACTGTTGATATCTTATATCCATGCGAATGTCCACAGTTCCATACTTGGGATCCACTTTTGTGCCCGTCCTCGATGGATCAAACCAGTTACAATAAAATAAGACTACTTTTTAAGGATAAGTAGTAGTATTGTATTGTAACTCGTATGTGTTTTATGACCCCATAAAAATCACTGGTACCTTCACCCTGTACGACAACCCCGCTATTAATTGTCTTTTTGCCCATGTTCCATTCAACTGTGTGGAATTTGTATCCATTAACAAAGTATGTATGCCATGATGTAACAGGGCTATAGGACTCATACGCTAAATCTCTCAAGTGTTGATTAGTCACGCTTAACGGTTGTTGATACACCTACAAATAGGTAAGTCATATTAAATAATTACTTTTTTCAAGAGGCAAAATTAAGCTTAATATAGTGTTTGCATCGTCATATTACACTTACTTGTTGCTTGAACCATTCAGGAAAATCTGCATGTGTACGAGTAGAACCATCTTGTTCACTTAATTGATTAATTTGAAGGAACACACTGACAAATAAAATGTGTACTATGTGTTAAGGAGAAATTATAATAACATGTGATACATTATTTCAAAAATAGGTTGTTAAGACATACTCATGGTATGGTTTCACCTCTGTGCAATTTATCAAGACATGTACATCGGCCGTTGCATACTCCTCATCAGTTAACCAGTAAGTAAGCTCCTTGCCAGCATGACGGCCAGGAAGGTTAAATACGGATAGCATATAAGGATACCCTGCATTATCAGCATCTACCTCGTTCCTAACATGTCTTGGTTCCAACATAAAGTTGTTGAAATAGTGGGAACAGAAATAGGTTGTCTCACGGTGTAAGTAAGACGCACAGATTGATCCTTCCACCCTAGCCTTGTTTTTAACTGATCGTTTAGAGTCGCCCATGAATCTAAGTAATAAAAAACATCGTTGACAAGGCATCATCAATGGTTGCTAATTATTTAAATGTCAAAATATAATAAAATTACCTTTCAAACGGATACATCCACCTATATTGTACTGGTCCACCAAGCCTCGCTTCATATGCAAGATGGACAGGGAGATGTTCCATTGAGTCAAAAAAATCCTGGGGGAAAAACCCACTCCATCTTGTACAGAATTATTGGAATGTTTTCTTCCATCTTCGTTAGACCATGCGCTCTTAAAGTTGCAGAGCATATATCTTTAAAGAAATGACTGATTTCTGTAAGCGGGTTCGAAACATGCTGGGGCAACGAGTCGAAAGCAATAGGAAGCAGACACTCCATGAATACATGACAATCATGACTTTTCATCCCATGAAGCCTCCCTGTTCTTACATCAGCACATCGTGTCAAATTAGAGGAATAACCATCAGGGGTCCTAAGGTCTTTTAACCACCGACAAATTGACTTCGCTTCGTCGGCGATTAGAGTGTAACAAGCTTTTGGTTTGATCATTTTTCCATTAGGCTGTGGCTTTAGCTACAAATCCTTTCGTCTACAGTACATAGCTATGTCCATCCTTGCCTTCTCATTGTCTTTCGTCTTGCTAGACACATTCATAACCATGTTAAAAATGTTGTCAAAGAAATTCTTCTCAATATGCATCACATCAAGGCTATGTCTTAACAGATTATCATTCCAATATGGTAGTTCCCAAAAAATTCTTTGTTTTGTCGAGTTATGCCATTCTCCATACCCGGGTAATTTTGACACACCTGCTTCAGTGACTTTAGGAAGATCTCTAACCCAACCCCATATTTGTTCAGGAGTCAACAAAGGCGGTGGACCTTCCTCTTCTGTATGATTCTTTTTGAATGTCGGGACGTTTCTTCGGTCGGGATGGTCGGGATCTAAGAACCGACGATGAGAATCAAACCTGGAACTTTTGCCACCATATCTAAAGGTAAAAGCCTTTCCATGTTCCACGCAATACGGGCACGCCAATTTACCGTGGGTCCCCCAACCAGAGAGCATGCCGTATGCAGGAAAATCATTGATAGTCCACATCAGTGATCCCCTCGTCATAAAGTTTCACTTCTTTGAAACGTCATAAGTCAACACACCATCCCATAACTTCTTCAGATCATCGATCAGAGGCTGCAAATATGCATCTATCCCAGCCTTCGGATTAGTTGGTCCCGGTATGAGACAAGTCGTAAATATATATGGTTTTGACATGCACATCTCGGGAGGAAGATTGTACGGTGTAACAATCACTGGCCAACATGAATATGGCGAGACTAACGCCTGAATGTATGGGGTAAAACCATCTGAACACAGCCCAAGTCTCACATTACGAGGATCTGCTGCAAAATCAGGATGAACCTAATCAAAGTGCTTCCAGGCTTCACCATCAGAAGGGTGGCATATGACACCCGGAATTCTTCTATTTTCATTATGCCACCTCATTTGTCCCGCAGTTTGCGTTGATGCAAACAATCTATGCAACCTTGGAATTATTGGCAGATAGAACATTGCCTTCGCAGGAACTAGTTTCCTCTTACTACTTTGAACGCGGTACCTAGGTGTCTAACAAAATTTACATTCTTCCAACGCACTGTCATTTGTCCCAGACTGACTACCATAATATAGCATGCACCCATTTGGACAACAATCAATCCTTAGCCCCCAAGCCTAGTTTCGACACCAACCGCTTCGCATCATAATATCTTTTTTGCAACAACTCTTTGAAGGGTGTCACATCTTGAAGCATTTTACAAAATAAATCCAAACACTGCTCTAGGACATTCCAATTGGACTGGCAAGCTAGAAGCCTAACACAAATTGATAATTTTGAATCTGACGCCCCTTCAAACAATGGCTTATTTGTCTCTAAGAATACATTGTAGAATCTCTGTGCCGATTCATTAGGAGGCTCTTCCATGTCATCAGACTCATCCACCTCAAAATTCCCATGTTGCCCAAGACAATCATCGACCATCATATGCATTGACTGGAGTTGTTCAACATATTCATCGTGGTAGCCACTGCCTGATGCACCTATTTCAAGATCGTCACCACCGACTTCATTGAAATCAATATCCGGCAACTCCTCACCATGATCAGTCCATATCCAATAATTAGGATCGAACCCACGTCGGTATAGGTGTAACTTCACGTCATCATCACTCAAAACCGCCATACAATTGCACTTTGTGCACGGACATCTAATCCCCCCATCTTCGGCATAATCACAATGTTGATTTGCTTTGGATATAAACTCCTCAACTCCAGCTACAAATGATTGTTTCAGAAGTCGTCTCCCAGACTCGTTCCTATCATACACCCAACTACGGTTCAAGGGATAATATTCCATCCTTCTGCATTTTCAGATAAATTGAAGTATTTTTAAACATGATACTATGACCCCCGAACCGCTCCCTTTCCTTAAAAGGTGTGGCCCTATCCCATTCGAGGAAAAACTTTTTCATCACTGTATTATACTAGTTACTCATCACTTCTCATGTCTCATAGCTGATGAAATTTCGGGAGCATCTCCCATCGGTCTCCAAGTACACGACTTGACCGCAGTGAAATACCACAATCAAGTATGGACCCGGAGAACAAAATAAAATTCTTCGACCCGAAATTTAATCAACTATTTCACAAATGACAATCATCGAGTAACTAGTATATCAGTGGAGCAAAAGTTTCTTCCCAAACTGTCCCAATTGGACAATTCAAGATTCAATAAAATGAGAGATACCATGACCACAAGTACACATGCTCAATAATATTGAACCTTGAATGGGAAACTACAGTTTTTCTCAATTACATATTAACTACACACACACACAGACACACACACACACACTCTAAGATAAAATAAAACTTCAAGTAACAGAAATAATTTGCATAAAGTTTGACATTATTAGCAATAAATCAAACAAATATTTAAGCAACCATAATAAACAAATCATTAGCAAAAAAAATCACTTACTCTAATCAAAATTTATTAAATTATTCGCCACTCTTTTGATTAAATCTTTATTTTCTATAATATTTTAATTTATTCAATCATTTTTATTTGATTATTTAATTTAATTTTGGTGTTATGTAATTATTATGTTATTACATATTTAAGTTTATTATTGTTGAAAAAATAATAATTATACTTATATATTTAACTATTTTCATATTCTATTTTCTTACTTATTTAATCGTTAATGGTTTTAATTATTTAACAATCTAATTGTATTGTTATGCAAATATTTTAAAAGATTTTGTCATCCACGTTTCCTGATTAACCATGAGGAGATATCCCCGACGCGCCATTAACAGATATTCTGGATGCGGTATGTGAAACTATTAACTTATTTGTGAGATGAATGATTTAATTAACTTCTTAATTAATTACACATTATTTTTTAATTATTTAAATAATTAATACATTTTGTTATCCGTTAAATACTTAATTCATTATTCCAAATCGTGCTTAATTAACCAATGAACATGAGTTATTGCCATATATGCTCCATCACAGCTGCAGGTGTGGAGGAAAATGATTTTACCAATTCTCTAATGTTATTTACACTAAATCTTAGCAACACTAAATTTTGTCCTTACGATTTTATTATATTAAGGAAATACATTAAGTTTATTACGCATTTGACAGAAACAAACATACCGCATTTAGTAACTTTACATGCATGTAATACAACTAATTAATTGACAAAAAAAACCCACACAAATTAATAACTTTATCCACACTAGACGGATTTTTTTATAATAAATAAATTAAATACATGCACATAATACAACTAATTAATTAAAGCAGTATCATTCACTGAAATAAAATATACCAACAAAGACACAAACAACACATGTTGTTTAAAAAAAATATAAGACCATAAACAGGCATAAAAAATTCAATGTACCGCAATGGATGCCGGGAGTTGCTGCCGGAGGAAGCTGGTGACTCTGAAACAATGCAAAAAAATACCCTTTTAGAATCCAAACCAATAATTAGAAAAACGAGAAAATCTAATAAAAATAAAAAAAATTAAAATGAAAATAAAAAGGGATGGTGGTGGTTCTGTGCAGAGTGGTGGTGGTGCACAACGGTGGTTAAAGGTGGTGCTAATAAAAATAAAATTAAAAAATGAAAATTAAAATTAAAAAGGAATCCATACCACAAAGAGGTGGTGGTGGCGCGGTGGTAGAGAGGGAAGAAGAAGACGGCGCGGTGACAGTGGCACGATGGTGACAAGCACAATGGTGGTGGTGGTGGCATGGAAAGCGAGGTGGGCACAATGGCGGCGGCGTAAGAGAGAGGGAGGCACGGTAGTGGCAGAAAGCGGTGGTGGAGAGCTCGGGGAGACAGTACTGGCGCGAAGGAGAAGCAGAGAGAAAAGAGAGAAGAGAGAAAAGAGAAAAGAAAGGGAGAAGAGGGTTTTCGATGGATTTGAGGTCAAAATTTTCGACGGCCAATTTTAAATTACCGACGACTTTTTCCGTCGGTAATTCAAAAATACATTTATCGACGGAAATGGTCGTCGTTACTGATAATGAGATTTGCGACGGAAGTTTCGTCGGCAGGTTTTTCGTAGTTACCGATAGATTAGCCCGTCGGTAAGCTTTCGCACCTAATTTTTTCCATTCGCGCGCACTATTCCGACAGCAATACCGACGGATAAGTCATCAGTAACGTTTCCGACAGGCATTCCGTCGGAAAATTCATAAACTTTTCATATTCACACTTACCAATGGTCAAATCCATTGGAACCATAGCCGTTGGAAAACTTCTATCGGTAATTCTGTGTTTCTTGTAGTGTATGTTTGCTATACTTTTCATGAATATTATGTTTTTCTCTGCGCTTGTGAGAGCTATGTTTTTCTCTCCATTTGAGAGAGTCTATCGCTGCTGGATGAAAAATATGAAGTAATTATTTCTCTCAATTTCTCTCCATTTTTTATGGCAGGTTCTGGTTCCCAGGCCTGCTAGAAGCCAAAAGTATCCTTAGTTGGAACTGTCGAGGCATGGGTAACCTGTGTGCAATTTCTATCAACAAATACCCCGTTTGGTGTTATTGGTCAGACACGTTTTGTCGTTTTCTCTTTTTAATTTTTGTTTTTTTAGTTTATGCAAATAAAGTCGAAGACAATTGGCAGTGCATGGAGCCTTTCTTGCAGGTAGCTCGAAGCACTGACTTTGATCACAATTTACATGATGAGGGAGGATATTTCTTCAAAGTTAAATCTTATAGTTACTCTCCCAGACTCCAGGAGCAAATAGATGAAGTCCTAGGTCTCCGTCAAGAGGACCAAGCTAATTATAGGGCTGTTATTTCAAATTGTAAGAGTCTTTTGTCATCTTATGTTAACAACTCTTTGGTTTAGTTTGATAAGAGGAAAGTTCATGTAGTTTCTGTGAAGAAAAGGATTATCCCAACTGCATTTATTTATAGTAAGAAAGATATGTTATGGGTCATGTAAAGACAAACTTAAAGTTGGGTATATGAGCCTGCGCCCGCGGACGGTCCATTTAACCCGCGATCCGTGCGGGTTAGGACCATACAAAATGTAGGCTCGTTTAAATGCAACCTTATTTAATCTGGTCCATTTAACCCACGATTTATACGGGTTTGGTCAGCGGGTTAGAGGGCCAACCCGCTCGCCAAAAATATTAATGCAAAATATAGGTTCATATATGAATATATTATGCATTTTAATGTTTTATAATGAAAAAATAATTATTATATACAAGTAACTATTTATTTGGGATGTCATCTGTGCAGTTGACCTATATTTGCAAGCTTAAATATTTAATTCAACCCTATAAGCATATTAAACCATATATAAGTTACTGTCAGCTAATTTGAACTTCTCAGGCTAGTTAAAATTGAGTAAATTTTGCAAGTATTACTCCTTTTGGTAAATTTTCTCTATGTTTTTGGATATTTAAGAACTATACTTCTAATATTATTTTTTTAAAATAATTAATTTAAAAAAAATCAATTTTCAATTTTAAATGAGTCCGCGGGCCAGCCCACCTAACCCGTGGTTAACTGTGGGTCTGTTAGCTTCGCGGGCCAACCCGGTCCAGCCTGTTTAACTGTGGGTGAATGCAGGCCAGGCTTAAACGGACCGGGCTGGCCCGTATAGCTTTAGACTGTAACACCCCGATTTCTGTGTCTTTCTGTAGCAGTAAATACATGTGTATATGTATTAAATTTTGATAAAATCCAGAGAGTGATTTTAAATAAACTAAAATCATATTCTTATGTTCTTTTACCATAGGAAGTCACGGTTAAATTTTCGGTTGAAAATTCAGACGAAAGTCGGTCTGCATTTTCACTGACGTTACAAGTTTACCGAGCAGAAAACCTAATTTTGAACCGTGAATGAAACGGTTAGTGTTTTTGTGATGTTCTTTATGATATTGGAAATTTTCGAAAATTTGAGTTCGAAAATAAAAAATAATATTTATTACGGACGAAATACGATCGAAAACTTGAACATGATACGCAATTGAGCAAAAAAGGGAGCCCAAAAGAAGTGAAGTGACTTGATGGGATGTGATGGACATGGGTTATGTATGACATGATGGCGTGATTCCGCAAGTGAACGGCTTCGTCGTCAAGTAATAAAAATATCGAACCCAAAGAGACAGTGATCTTAAATAACAATTAATTATTAAATTAATTAAACTAGACAAGAAAAATATTTTGAAAAGATTTGGTTTTTGAAATAATATTAACTAACAAATCAAGTATTTAAAACGCAATAAAATAAAATCGCAATCAAATCAAATCTAGAGATTTTCAAATTAAAAGATATTTCCAGGAATTGGGTTACCAACAAGACTGCTCATGCTACTAAATTGACTGTCCCTCTTGTTAATTATCGAAATTGCTTTGAAGGTGAATTTATCCTAAATAAGTTAATGTTCCCTCTCGAGATACAAGAACCGTACCCAATTAAACCAACCCCTACTCTCGTGGTAATTGTATTTAAATTAAACCCATTAAGGTTCGTGACAATTCAATGAACCCTCGAAGGACCGCTTCTAACTCTCGTGATTTAAGTCCTAAGTTCAATCCCTATATATCCAATACCTAAGTTCACCGCTAGGTTCATCCTTAGAGTATCTATGACATGCAAATAAGTGCGCACCAAATTCACAAGTAATTCATTCAATAGGAATTAAATCGAAAGCAAAATTGAAATTAACAAGAAGCAAAACGTCAATTCATCACATAAAACGAGTCTTGGGCATAGCCCCAATTCCCATAAATAAAAACAGCTACTCACGCATTGCCATATTCATAGCAACCTTGAATAATAAAAACATAAAAATCGTAAGAGAAGAAAAGAAATTGAGAAGAAGAGAAATCCTAATTTTTGCCTAAGGTAGCAGCCAAGAGCCCCCTATTTTCGAGCCCCGGTCCTATTTATAATGTAGGGTAACTTGGGATTAAAGCAATTACAAATCAGATATAAAAAAAAAAACAAATCAAAATCCCAGATTTTGCGCGTCACGACCGTGATGCCTGTCACGATTAGGCCGTGACAGATTCTGTCTTGAAAAACTTGGCATTGGTTGGCCTGTCACGGTCGTGACAGGTTCTGACTTTTGCCTTCTTTTCTTTTCAGTCTTGCTCGATCATGGCCGTGATGGCTGTCATAGCTAGGACGTGATGGGCTCTGTTTGGCTCATTTTTCTTGCTTTTCAAGCTTCGTCTTCATGTAAGCTCCAACATAACTGATCCTGAGCACTTTAATCTTCAATTCCTTCACACAAACACCACAAAACCACCTTACCCATTCCAAGGTAAAAACTAACAAAAATCAAATTAAAAATGCCTAAACTACATGAAAATACATGCAGTATGATAAAGAAATATGAGATGTAATCACACTCATCAAACTACCCCAAGCTTAAGATTTTGCTTGCCCTCAAGCAATAACCAAGGCCAGGCAAGTTAAACAATCAGAGCATGGAAAGTGAACCAAGAACTCAAGTAACAAATCCAAGTAACAGGTGTTAAGTCTCTAAAATGTTTGATATGCATTTCCCTAAGTTTTGATGAAAAATAAACATTGGTTAATGATTTAATTAACCTTCATATTGGTTGCTAACCTATCTATTGAGTGTGCAGATTAATAAAAAAATAGAATCAGACGTCCAACAAAGTGAAACAAGCAGACGTCCAACAAAGTGTAACAATCAGACGTCCAACAAAGTGTAACAAGCAGACGTCCAACAAAGTGTAACAAGCAGACGTCCAACACTGTAGTGTTTGTAGCGCACGTCCAAAACACAAGAGAAATAAACCCGCGTCCAATAAAAATATCAGAAGGCCGCGTCTACTAAAAAGTATCAGAAGGCCGCATCTAATAAAAATATCAGAAGGCCGCGTCCACCAAAAAGTTTCAGAAGGCCACGTCTACTAAAAACAACAGAAGGCCGCGTCTACTCAAAGTATCAGAAAAACCCGTCCAGTGAGGTATCAAAATTATCCGTCCAATGACGTGGCACTTGGAGCGCGTCCATCAAAATATCAGAAAAGACCGTCCAGTGAGGTGTCAAAATGGTTCATCCAATAACGTGGCATATAGAGCTCGTCCATTAAGGAAGCAGATGGAGCTCGTCCATTAAGGTCAAAATGTATCCGTCCATTGAAGAACAAGAGACTCTTGTCCAGTAGAGTGACTGAGACTCTCGTCCAGCAGACTAACTGAGACTCTCGTCCACCAGAGTAACTGAGACTCTCGTCCAGTAAAATAACTGAGACTCTCGTCCACCAGACTAACAGAGCCTCTCGTCCACTAAAGGTGACAGAAGCTCTCGTCCACTAAAAGTAACAGAAGTGCTCGTCCACTAAAGGTGACAGAAGCGCTCGTCCACTAGTCTTTGGACTTGCTGAGTCCTTAATAAGGAGCTCGTCTACTAGCCCGAATGAAAACTCAAATGACTAGATAGACGTGATTATTTTCAAGATGGAAGCACTTATCTTATGATCGCGAATTCTTTAAGGATTATCAGAATCTTGGTTCAAGAACCAGAAAGAGACTTGAAGCCTTCTCTCCTACTCAGTTTCACGATTATCAAGAAAAGTCAGAAGCTACTCTCTCAAGCAACCTTGGATAATCAGAACCAAAGACCAGTTAAAGAATGCTTCCAACGTGCTTTAATCCCTAGTACCTATGGTCCTTACACAAAAAGGGAAGTGTACTCAGCAAAGTACAAAAAGCTCTCTGCTCAAATTTGATATGGCTGTAGCACGATGAATAAAGCCATGATCCTTCATGTTAGAATACAACCAACGACTATATTGCATTAATGGCTGCCCAGAACGACTCTATTGCATTAATGACTACTCAGAACGACTCTATTGCAATTAATGAAGTTCTGCTTGAAGCCAACATCTGAGAGGATGTCTCTAACGGATCCTAAATGCTTGAAGACCGTAAATACAGAAGCCATTGAAGATGAAGAAACAGAATACACATTGCATTAAAAATGCCATTACTCTGAGCATTTATTTCTTCATTCTTTTATTCTTTATTCTTCAATCATTTTGAAGTTATTACGCAGACTTTCCTAAGCCTTACATTTAAACCACTCTCTGAGTGTTAGTGAAAGATCTGCCTGTGAGAAATTGTATTTATTACAAACCAAATCTCTCAAACAAACCCAAGTGAGCCTGAAGAGGCTAGGTGTGAAAACAATACTTGTCTTGAGCCTGAAGAGGCTAGGTGTGCAAATAATACTTGTCTTGAGCCTGAAGAGGCTAGGTGTGCAAATAATACTTGAGTCTGTAACCTTAACAGTTATGGTAGATAAATCTTGGTGCTGCCAAGGACTGGACGTAGCTCTTTGATTTGAAGAGTGAACCAGGATAAATCATCGTGTCAATCTCTCTTCCCTTAAACTCTTTAATTGCTTTAGTTTTTCTTGCGTCTGTCAAGTGGTGTGTGTGCAATAGTCACCCGTCCATCCTGTATTCTTCCACTCGTCCAAAGCTAGCTTTCTGTTTGCGAAAAGATTTCAGGTTTGCTTAAATTCTGATAAACACAATTCAACCCCCCCTTCTCGTGTTTATAGTTGTCTATTTCAACAGGCACATCCAAATAAGTAACCAATAAATAATCAATTTCAAGTCCAATTAGAAGCTTAGGTTCTCTAGATTCATGCCTCTCACTAATTTGGGCACTCTTCTCACCTTACTCAAGTGTTTAAGGACATTTGACAATTCACTCAATTTCCTCAAGGAATGTACCCTACCATAAGCTTGACTATTAACCAAATCTCTACTTTATTAATGAAAACTCATAATCAAGAGGTCTTTTATTTTGGTTGTAATGGGGCCATGGGATTAATTGTTAGGTGGGGAAATTAAGAAAGGGAAAATTCAAGAAGGCTAAACAAAATATCAAACAATGCAAAGCATGACAACCTTCTAAAATACCTTTTTGGGCTTTAATTCACTTTTTCACATTTCTTTCTTTCTTCCTTTTTTTTATTTTTATTTCTCACTTTCTTTTTCTCATCCCCTTCTCCATTTTTGTTTGTTTATTATTTTTTTTTTCAATTTGGAGAAGGGGAGATTTCCAACTTAAGAAAAATATTTTTCTAACTTTTTCATCCCACAATTTATTTTTCAAACCCCCTTTTTGCCCTTTTTGCAATACTTTAAAAGGTGTCATACCAAGTAACATTCATCAAAATAAATCAAGGTACAAAGAAAAGCATTTTATTCTATTAGGCTCAAAATTGGGCAACTAAGGGGTAACATTTAATCAATCAAAGCTCAGAAGGCCAGAAAAATACCTAGTGCCTCAATCATTTTCAAATATGTTTTCAAAAATTTTTAAGTTTCAAAACGGTTTCAAGTCAAGTTCTATAGAATACAATCCAAGAGGAATAAAACACTCAATCTCGAAGAATGGGGTAAATTTAGCGAGTTCCCCTTTTAGGCTCAAAAAAATCTCATATTTAGTAGTTTAAAATCAATGAGAAACACAAATCTAAAGAACCACATGCTAATTATCAACTATCAGAAGATCATCTCAAGCATTTTTATTTTTAGCCTATCACAAGAATACAAAAATTGGGTTAAAAAATTCACTGTCTCAATTCATTTGGCACAAAATTCACACAATTGGATGCATACTCTAAGCAAGGGGCAATCTAATAATGTGATTATGCAAAACTACGCCTATATGAAAGCAACATGAAAAATGCAAAAATGCAAAAAAATGCAAAAATACCCCTACCGCAAGCTTAAAAATTTACATTGTCCCCAATGTAAATAATCAAGTCGGAGAGAGGAGAAAAATGGAACAACTCACCGAGGTGGTGGAGGGTGTTGGCTTAGATGCCAGTCATAGAGCTGTTGGAGGACGTGTCACTGCTGTGACATTCATCACGGCCAGGCCGTGATCGATTCGGATGCTGGTTACTGGGCCTTGTCACAGCCGTGATATACATCACGGCTAGGCCGTGATCAATTCTGTTCTGTTGGGCTCCTTCGCTTCACGCTCGTGATGGCTATCACGGCCTGGGCGTGATCCCTTCTGGTTTTCAGCTTCTGGCCCATCACGATCGTGACCCTCGTCACGGCTAGGCCGTGGTAGATTCTGGTCTCCTATTCCTTTTTGAAATTGCTCCATCATGGCCATGATGGCCATCAGGGCCAGGCCATGATCTCCTCTGACTTCATTTTTCCATACCTTTTTGCTCTTCATGCCTTCATAACCTGAAAATACTTGGCTAAACCATCAATTTGTGAACTTTATTCAAAAAAAATTCAAAAACAAATTAAAAAGGAAAAGAAAGCTTGGGTTGCCTCCCAAGAAGCGCTTATTTACAGTCTTAAGCTTGACCATACTCCTTTCAATCAACCGGGATCAGCAGGGCTTGGAAGTGAAAGAACACCTCTTCCAAGGAAGTCCTTCAAAGAACCTATTTTGTTTGTATGGCCACATGCGCTTTCGCTTTGCTCTTTTCATTCTAAGTTTTATGGCCTTACTTCCTCCCGACGGAAGTTTTAACTCCACATGTTGAGCAACTCCAATTTCATCATTATTTGGTGCATCATTTGTCATGCAAAGTTTGGGAGTTGCTTCCATGTTAAGCTCTTCCTTCACCTTTGGAGGCATTATCTCAATCTGCTCACATGACTCTCAAAATGAGGATTGTTATGAGTTAGTCAAATCAAAATCCACCATTTCTTTCTCTACATTCAAGAAGAGAAAGGAAGGGTGGATATTTATTAATATTTATTAAAAAAATATTTTTTTTATTTTATTTATTATTATGAATTAGACTAAACCCCCAATTTGGTCCCTGAGAAAAACACTCGGGTCTGAAATAGTCCCTATCCAAAAAAAACTATCCATTTAGTCCTTAAGAATGTGTTTACCGGGACAGATTGGTCCATCTGTGAGTTGACCACCTTTGAAAATAGAGATCATACCAATTGGTTTCATGTCAAAAGGATTTTTCTACAATTAGTTATGAATTTTCAAAGTTCTAGATCTAGAAACTTAAAAGTGAAGAACAACTTATGAAATAAACTTTGAATCAAGAAATTGATTGAAGAACATAGACATGATTACAGAAGAAGAATATGATTCACCTCTTGTAGATCAAAAACAAGTGAAGATCCAAGAACTTTCTTCACAAACTTGACATTCAAAGACTTAAGAACTTTAGGTTTTTGAACAAAAGGCAATAGAAACTAAGTGAAAGGTGAGGAAGGGTATTTATAGGCATGTGGGCTGCACCACTTTTGAGGACCAAGTAGAAAGGAGGTGGCTTTTCAAAGGATTTAAGTGCAAATAACTCATAGGGACCATTTTGCAAAGATTCCATAAGTTTAAGGACTAGTTTGCAAAATGTCATTAAATTGTCATGATGACTTTTTGCCACAATAAATGTGGTCATATCTTGATGACTTTTGGGCTGATTTCTTGTCATAAATATCTTAGGAAAACCTAGCTTGTTGAAGAAGATTTGAGAAAATAGTAGAATAATGTGGAAGAATGTAGAATGGTGTGGAATGTAGTAGAAACTTCTAGAATGTTCTTTGCTCTTTGCTCATCCAAGATGAGGGCAACCTTCACTCCATATTGGGCTTGCGCATGGGCCTAGAAAATTTGGGCTTGGTTTCATTTTTGTGGGGCACACTTAAAGATTTAAGCATTAAGCTTAAGATAGGAAACTTATATGGCTTCAAATGGGCTTTATGAAACTTAAGTCATGGGTAAGGAATTTGGGCCTCAAAGCCACGGTCCTCTATGAATTTGGGACAAGGATTCTAGCCCAATTCACTTGGAAAAACTTAGAAACTAACTCAGGGACAAAAGGGTAATTAACAGAAAGTTCAGGGACTAAAGCGTAAAATCCATAAATTTTCACTTTAACCCTGAAAAACCTTCTAGACTTAAAAATATGATTCATCCCCATGAATAATCTCAAAATCCTAAGATAAATCCTCTATCGGCTCTTAGAAACTCCAAGATCTCTTCCGTCGTCTACCCGATTACGTATTCCGCCCGTAAAACATAATTTATTTTATTTTCTTACCAAAATTTTCAAAACTTCCAGTATCGTAGCAAATACGATAAAAAAATTTTCATCTCATTCACAACTTAAAATTAGGTCTTCTGAGCAGTAAACTTTTACTGTCAGTGAAAATCCAGAAAACAGGGCCACGGCCCCGTCTGAATTTTCAACCAAAAACTTCCCCGTAACCGTATGAAAATAAGTATAACAAGGAAATGACCTTGGTTTATCCAAAATCATTTTCTAAGTCTCGGATAAAAATATATATGTTTATATATTTCTTACCGATATTACTAAGCAGCGAAAATCGGGGTGTTACATTACTACCCCACTAAAAAAAAAATTTCGTCCTCGAAATTTCGTCACTCGAAACCAATCAGAATTCTGTAATCTCATCTTAACCTTAAGATTTTACATTACCCTTCACATCACTTCATTCCTCTTATTCCATATTCCATAACACAATTTATTCTTACGTCATTTCTACCTATCCGTACTATCCTCAAAATTGCATCAGAGTCTATTACACTCGAAAAACAACATCAAAACTTAATCACTTCTCTTATCAACATGGTTCCATCATAAACCTTATTCCAATCATCTAACTCTAAATTTTACCATTAATACTAACAATGTCTTCACATCACCACGCACCAACTCCCTACTCAAAATATTTAATCATAGTCTTAGTTCCTCTTGATTATAATTCAACATTCCAATTTGATATCACCTCACACATCTCATCCTCAAAATAACTTCATTGCATATCCTCATCCTCAAACTTTTCTATCAACTTAATTTTTTTCTCAAGAACTTTTCTTTTCCGCTCACATTCAATTTAGGTAAAACTTACCATAGAACTTACCATAGACACTTTTCTGTAATTCCTTACTCATTTATTAACACATATTACTTCTAAAAAGTAATTCAAACAAAACTTAATCTCAGAGAAAACACAACGTCAACACAACAGACCTATTTCCCAACATTCCCGAAAGACTCGACCAGCTCTGATACCACTAATGTGACACCCTAATCTCAGGTCATCACATGGTTACCCGTTTGCGGAAATAAAACTTAATTTGCTGGTTGCTTTCGGAAAATCATGTTTTCTCAACGTTTATCTTTTCAAAATATGGTGATAAAATTTTTTCTTTTCCTCTTTATTTTAACCTCATAACCACAACAACATATTCAAATCACACTTAACTACACAATGTATATAAGTCCTTCAACTATACTGCCTCATATTTTTCTCATATAAATCATAATCAACTTTATTCTTAAAACATATCATTACCTAAGCTGGTCGTAACTAACGGACACTACAACCGATAAAAACCGCACAGCATGCCTCGAACTAGACGGCCTTCATCTTCTTGTAAGGATCATACCCCTCGTACAACTCTGATATGGTTGTAAGGGTGAGACGCCAATATATGGATTCATCACCATAACTAAATGCGCAACACAAAATAGGGCACATACACATATACATGTCTATAACAACATACTCATTCATATCATAATATCTCGTTTATCAATGGGTTTCACACCCCAAACATCATCATTGGAAAACTATGCATGAACACTTCAATACATCATCTAAATCTTTGTACCTAATCTCATGAGATATCTCCAACCTCGTAAATCTCGTGATGAGTTGATCAGACTCAATTGCCACAGGCATACAGCCACAGGCACGCCCATCGCACACTGTCCAACATCGTGGCACAGTGATTACACTCGGAGATGGGGCCTCATTGTCCAAACCCAGGGCACAATGAGAACATCTTTGTACGATATACCCTGACGCCGCAAGGTAATCCCTCGTTTAATCCTGGCACATCTGCCAAATGCATGCAAGAAAACATTTTGTTCTCAACACTTTTCTTTGTGCTATATCTTTATTTGTCAAAGCTCTCAAAAGCTTTCGACTTAACATCTTTTGAAACATCTTTACATCTTTTATTAACAACACAGGACCTCAAAGTCCGAGTGCTCAATCACGAAGCCCCTAGACCTTGCAATCAGTCTTAGGTTCGTGGTAGTAGAAAACAACTTAAAACGTTTTAACTTCTTTAAATATATACCCAGCTTACAACATAACTAACCTTAATACCTCGACGTCTCGGTTATTAAGTCCTATATCTTTTACATCTTTTTACATCGTTTTACATCTTTCACATCGTATTACATCTTTTACCTCGTTTTACATCTTTTTACATCTTTTACATCTTTTTACATCTTTCTAAATCTTTTTTTTTCATCGTTTTACATCTGTTACTTCGTTTTACATCTTTCATCTCTTTTTCATCTCTTTTACATCATTAAGTAACACTCATTTACCGAAAATTCTTTCTACTTGAAATTCGTTTATAAAACGTCAATTCATAAATAAAAAAATCCCCTTTTCCTTTGGAAACACATTTTTCCCAAAATAACGTCAAATCATCAACAACTTCTTTTTATTAAAACTTCAACTCTAATAAATCAATTCAAATTTAATCTCTTTTCAACATAAGTACTGCTATTTTTAAACTCTTACCGTAAATAATTTCGAAACTTGCCGTCGTTTAGCATTTTCAAAGAAAACGTCTTTAAGTCAAACTTTGACATTTCTTCTAAAATAATTTTCTTATATAATAAATAAAGTCTTTTCGAATATTAATATCATAAAATCACTTTTTATAATATCTCGGAATTTCTTGTGTAAAAATTAGCAGTACAAAACAAATTTCATGGTTACTCTCTCATCGTGACTCATAAACTTCTTTTACACTAATAGATCATTAAACTAATAATATTTCTCAAAACTCATTATTTTTCCAAAAATCATATTTTCCTCTACTATTATATTCCAACATTCCCCATAAAACATTGAATATAACTTTCACAGTTTATTAAATCTTTTATCTCATTAATCAGTTGTGCACTGACCACTGTCAGGCCTCTCAAACAACATTCAACATTCAACAACATCATCAACATCATCATAATTATATCCCCAGGCAGATTATGCATCATAACAACATAATATACTACTGCAGATAATTCAGAGCAGATCAATCACCGATACACAGAAAATCAACACATCATAAACAACATAAACAATTAATCACAAACCACATATAAATCATATAAGCAACACTAAAAGCAAATGGTTATAGAGAAAATCCCTCAGGTAAGCTCCCCTTACCTCTTGAAGACTCAACTAACATTTTCAAACAACCTCCCGATTTAATCCGGTTTCCTCCGTCGGCTTTAGGTCAAACCAACCCGATTGATTCCTTCAAACGAATTGCAACCAAAATAAATCAAATCAAACCACAACATACTTAACTCATGAGGGTTAGGTTTCGGCCAAAGGCTGACTTTTAGGGTTCAAAATCCTTAAAATTTCTAATTATGATTAAGTCATGGATTAATGATCCTTGATTAACCTAAATCATAGATTAGTGACTAAACAACTAAGTTTCAAACTCAAAACTTCCTAACTCTTTTATACAAGGATTCGGCCTCAACATGTTTATAGGGCTAGGGTTCTTAGTTTAACAAATCAACTTGGATTCATAAAGCATACATACTAAGAGATTGATTTCTAAGATCATTTATGAAAACCATGAACAAAACTCAACAAAACTCACCCACTTAGGGTTCGGCCAACATAGAGATTTTTGAGAAAAATATTCATTTTAAGAGACTAACATGGATTAGAGTGTGTAGTCATATATGCCACATAGAATACATGATCATACATGAAAACACATGAACAAAACTCTACCAAACCTACTTTACTAGATTCGCCCAAAGCTAGGTTTTTAGGAAAGAAATTTCTCATGATCTTATACTTCTAGATGATGCAAATAGAGATGATTATAAGATCATACCAATTGGTTTCATGTCAAAAGGATTTTTCTACAATTAGTTATGAATTTTCAAAGTTCTAGATCTAGAAACTTAAAAGTGAAGAACAACTTATGAAATAAACTTTGAATCAAGAAATTGATTGAAGAACATAGACATTATTAGAGAAGAAGAATATGATTCACCTCTTGTAGATCAAAAACAAGTGAAGATCCAAGAACTTTCTTCACAAACTTGACATTCAAAGACTTAAGAACTTTAGGTTTTTGAACAAAAGGCAATAGAAACTAAGTGAAAGGTGAGGAAGGGTATTTATAGGCATGTGGGCTGCGCCACTTTTGAGGACCAAGTAGAAAGGAGGTGGCTTTTCAAAGGATTTAAGTGCAAATAACTCATAGGGACCATTTTGCAAAGATTCCACAAGTTTAAGGACTAGTTTGCAAAATGTCATTAAATTGTCATGATGACTTTTTGCCACAATAAATGTGGTCATATCTTGATGACTTTTGGGCTGATTTCTTGTCATAAATATCTTAGGAAAACCTAGCTTGTTGAAGAAGATTTGAGAAAATAGTAGAATAATGTGGAAGAATGTAGAATGGTGTGGAATGTAGTAGAAACTTCTAGAATGTTCTTTGCTCTTTGCTCATCCAAGATGAGGGCAACCTTCACTCCATATTGGGCTTGCGCATGGGCCTAGAAAATTTGGGCTTGGTTTCATTTTTGTGGGGCCCACTTAAAGATTTAAGCATTAAGCTTAAGATAGGAAACTTATATGGCTTCAAATGGGCTTTATGAAACTTAAGTCATGGGTAAGGAATTTGGGCCTCAAAGCCACGGTCCTCTATGAATTTGGGACAAGGATTCTAGCCCAATTCACTTGGAAAAACTTAGAAACTAACTCAGGGACAAAAGGGTAATTAACAGAAAGTTCAGGGACTAAAGCGTAAAATCCATAAATTTTCACTTTAACCCTGAAAAACCTTCTAGACTTAAAAATATGATTCATCCCCATGAATCATCTCAAAATCCTAAGATAAATCCTCTATCGGCTCTTAGAAACTCCAAGATCTCTTCCGTCGTCTACCCGATTACGTATTCCGCCCGTAAAACGTAATTTATTTTATTTTCTTACCAAAATTTTCAAAACTTCCAGTATCGTAGCAAATACGATAAAAACATTTTTCATCTCGTTCACAACTTAAAATTAGGTCTTCTGAGCAGTAAACTTTTACTGTCAGTGAAAATCCAGAAAACGGCAGACCGGCTTCCGTCTGAATTTTCAACCAAAAACTTCCCCGTAACCGTATGAAAATAAGTATAACAAGGAAATGACCTTGGTTTATCCAAAATCATTTTCTAAGTCTCGGATAAAAATATATATGTTTATATATTTCTTACCGATATTACTAAGCAGCGAAAATCGGGGTGTTACATCAGACCCGAGTGTTTTTCTCAGGGACCAAATTGGGGGTTTAGTCTATGAATTATAATATGGAACTTGTTCAAATAAATAAGTTATTATCATAAATAAGTATTTAAATATAAGACGATAACTAAAAATACATTTATTAACGGGTTACAACAAAAATCCTTTTACAATTAATACTTTCAGAAAATATAGGTTCACTTTTATCAGAATGTACAATAAGTAGATAGCATAAAGTTGTAGTAGTTAAACTGATTAGAGTGCGTGAAGTGTGAACATACATCACAAAGGAAAAAATTGAAGGCAACCATTTATTTACTTGCAGAACACCAACGGTCGATGATAATGGCAGGCCATTCTATTATAAGTATAAGTAGACCAATAAAAATTTCAAATACAACATTACAAAGAAGCAACTAGTTTTCAGAAATATATTAATTAAGTATCTAATAACTAAAACTAAATCCTAAAGTATGAAAAAAGTATGTAGAGCTGAAAATGAATTTATCCATATCCAGACCAAGGCAGCTGAGCCCAAAAGCCACACCAAAAGCAGAATGAACCTGTACAAATATAAGATATATTACAATCAGCCTTCAATATCACAATCCAATACAATATTTAACCGAAGTAAATTTGCAACAGATGGACAAAAACACGAGAACTGCTATAATAAAGGCATCAGGAATACCTTGAATTTGCTTTGTGCAGTTGAATTAACTCCTATTACAATCCCAAACTCAGCTTGCTGCTCATTTATTGCCACACCAAAAAAATGACTGCCTTGCTTCTCTACCAAAAAATGGTAGTCTTGGTAAGGACCCCCAGCTTGCTATAACCAAATAGAATAAGAAACAAAGCAAATATAAATAATTTTGAAAATCAAGTGGCCATGTACTACATTGGTACCTGAATACAGATGCAAACATTGTGTTGGCATCCCAAGATTAGATAAGTCAATTTCCATGTCTATGTCGTTAGCTTCAACTTCCTGATATGTATTGGCACGCAAGTGACGCAACAGCTTAAAGAATGTTGACATCAAAGGAGAACTATATCAGGAAGAATATGAACTGAAATGTGAAAAAGCTTTTATATGTCAGTTAATTTATCTCTCTCTCTCTCTCTCTATATATATATAGAGAGAGAGAGAGACACGTAGGTGTCAGGTAATTTCACTTTCTCACCTAAGTTTATGCATGGCAGAAGCACCAGGATTTAGGGATATACAAGCAAGGTCCACATGTTCCCAAACTGACTTCGCTTGCTCTTAGCATTTGCACGAGTCACTAGATGCCTTCTCTGCTACACATGAAATCATAGCATTATAGCATTATAGCAATCACGTCGTTAGTTATCTTAGTGCTCTACACCTTTGTCTTTCACATGAATTAGAATGCATAAACCATTCATAACATAAACTTGGGTATTCAGAAACCCCAACAAGTAACCCAAAAATAATGTCAGACTAATAAGGACTGAAATATTCTATAATGCAGTCTAAGGCACCAACCTCAGTAGGGTCTCATTCTTTCACACAGTTTAATGACTTTTATCATATTGTTTAATGATTATATATTCACAAAATAAAATTACAAGTAGACATAAAACTCAAAGAATAAACCTTATCTTGTGTTTCATTGGTTCTTAAACCATATTTGAAGTTGAGACCAAATCAAACTCCCAGGTGCTCAACCGGTGCTGGTAGTGCTCTCAGCAACGAAACTGAAATTCAGTGGCAGGAACATAAGTTCATTCATTAAAGAAAGTAGATCAAACATAGCAACTAAGCCTCTGCATCACTCCTGTCTCTCTGTGTGCAAAGCAACTGTGCATTAATGATCCCACAACCTAGGAAGCATTGAAGAATTTCGTGCAGCAAGTATTATACTGAGTGGGAGTTATGCATCATGATAAGAATTTTGGTTCAGTAATGTAGATAATTAATTTCTTATATAAAAACAGGGTATGGCATATGAAAAGACAGGGAAACAAGACACTAAAGTTAGAAATAAAAGGAAGATAATGCTCAAACAAAGGGTATGCTGCTAGTGCTACAGAAAATTATAGAGACAAATTACAAGCCATGAGTAGCAGGTTCTGCCTATTTAGAAGTAACATGTCACATAAAGACCTAAAATAAAATAGGCAACATTGGTTTTACACATGAATCTGAATGTTTTCTACTTTTATTTCTAACATATTCCATATGGTTAACTATATCAAGACTTGAAGTTTAGTTAGGGTCCTTAGGGAGCTTTTTTTTCCTTCTTGTCATCCTTTTTAATCTTATTACCTTAATTTAAACCTTGCCTGGAAAAAAACCAGTGGTGGAGCGCCATGAACAAAACAACCAACTCTATCATACTGTGATTTAGAGCCATAAATATCTGTAGTATGATACACTACATGTCATAAACTGTCATTTTAATAATAGTAAATGACAAGGAAAACAAACTTTGTTTGGTACTAACCCTTCCGATTTCATATCTTGGATCAAAGAGCTATAGTGGTAAACATTTGGAGAGTGACTTCATCCTTCATCTGGTTAAAATAGTACTCTTCTTCTAACAATTTACTATTGGAAGCACACACTGCCAGAATTGCACCATAAATTACACCATCCATCTGTAGTTTATTGTGTTGCAATTCCTGAATTAGCTCTAGTGCCTTAGAATATCCATCTTTCATTTTAATGCAACCTGCGAGAAGCTAAGGATGATAACAACAAAAATTAGACAGCAAGAAATAATTAAATCCTGCAGTTAGAGTGGTAAATATATATGATCACTAAACGTAGTTAAACTTTTCCAGAACTATTCCACACTTCACACAACAATGTTACAGCATATAATTTAGTCAAGCACAGCATGCTAGTTGAACCAACCCATCAAAACCATATGGACATAGGAAAATTACTTTCAGAAAAAATATTATAAAATTAGCAAATGCCAGGTGATAAAAGTCCATATGTTTAAACCTAACATTCATTCACTCCAAGCAACAATGAAGCCAATTATCAATCAGTGTATGAATCATGATCCAGGGCATTCTATCAAACATGGGAGATGCAAACAAAAAAAATAAAAATTCCTTTCTAAATTGAAAAACAAAGTTCCACAAACCGAATCAGAGAAACAACATTTCTAAACTAATTGACCTCTACATAAACAGATCTAAATCAATGATGGACACAAATTGAAGCGAAGAGGTGAAACAAAATCGAATTAACACTTACAAAACACAAAATTCACCGCAATCGAATTAATGATATTTAAACCAAATGTAAACGAGCTTGATTTAGAGAAAACACACGTAACAGGATTATCATTATCTCAGAGTCAAAGTTGAAGCAGAAACCAAAATTGCACTTACTATTCGTGATTCATGGTGGCGCGAGGTAGAAGACGATTTGAATCGAATAGAACTCGTCGGAAAAGAGGAGTGAACGGAAACTGAGATCGTGCCAGAGAAAGAGAAAGAGAACAGAATTTGAGGTCGTCGTCGGAGAAAGAGAAAGATAAAACATGTAAGGAAGTGACGTTTTAATATGAGCGGTTTTGAGCGACAGTTTCGAGCCATGAGTGTGAGCTTCGACAGAAGTTTAAAATTTGTACGTAAATATAACTTTTAGTGACATAACGTGTTCCATCACTGAAAACGTCCGTAGCTGTATGGTATTTTTTTTTGTAGTGTTGCATCAATAATTGACAAGGATAAGTTCATTACAAATTGAGACACTGGTCCCCAAGACTATGTGTGATGGAAATCAAACTCCCAGGTGCTCAACACTTATAATGAGGCCATATTTAATCATCTAGACTACCAGACTCAATTATTTCAGCATCAGATAAAGTTCTTAATGCTTGGAGCTGAGCTTGAGAGATTTGTTAAAAATCACACAAGTTTTATTCGTTTAGAATAATTGGTAAAATTAGATCACCATTATACAAGTGGTCACCACAACTAATGGTGTTCTTGCTCTCACAATTAGATAAACAACCAACAAAATAAATACCGTCCAACATTAGTCCAATTTTCCTTAGGAATTAGCCATGCTCGAACAAATTAGCTAGCTTAAGCTTTCTTAGTCCATTTCAGGTATATAACTCTATATATCATTTTTTGAGAAACTAATGCACTTAATTTTTGCTACTCTCTATAAAGAGTTTGTTAGAAGTGGAGCTATGTTGGTTAAACGGTGGGACATAAATTATGAGTGCACTTGTACAGGTTAACATTTAAATAGAATCGAAAAAGAGACCAATTTATCATAATCGAAATAATTAAGGATAGAAAGCAGCATATTAGTTAAATGATGACACTATAAGCATTAGGAAAGACTTATTTTCTTGTTTCTCCATAGAAACTAAAAATAAGACCTAAAGAGGAAAAAACAATAATAAAAAAGAAATAAACTAAGTAAACTGTTTTATTATAGTTCAGAATTCTTGTAGGCAAATACATGAAGTTCAGCAGCACATGGCCAGTCTACATAACCATGTACAAAAATTAGGAAGCTACAAGAACAACTTTATTATTAGGAACAAAATAGCACTACTTGTTGTTCTTTTGTTCAGCATGCAAATCAGCAAAGTAGCCCTGAGGGTTTTTCTCAAATTCTTCCCTTGAAATGGACGCGCCATCTCCACCAGGAGCTTTCATCACAGTTTCTTTGGGTTTGGGAGCAGTATTATTTTTCCCAACTTCAGGTGCGCCAGCACCTTTAGTAGCACTTTCAGTAGCAGCTCTGCCATCCATGATTAATTCAAAATATCACAAAGAAGAGATGTAATGTAAAGTTGAAATAAGTTCTCAAAGTAGGATATGGCTAAAAGCTTGAGCTGGCTGGCTAGTTTTATAGAAGGGAAATGGTAGGATCAATAAATTGAAATGCCTTTCATATTTCCAAAGCATGCATCGTATTCACGCATAGAGAAGGAAAATTCTTTTATATCAAAAAAAAGAGAGAAGGAAAATTCTTAAATGCATTTGACTGGTCCTTCAATTTTCAATGATCTCAGCTCTCTTGTGCCACCCAATTAGTATCATTTCTTAGATTTACGATACCATTCGTGCCTGTTGGGTGTTAAATGCATGCGTAGCTTGAAATTGCCTAAACATGGAAAAGATTGAAAATAAGATTCAGAAATGAAATATATCCGGACAGAATTAAAACCCAAAAAAAAAAAAAAATAGATAGCTCTCGAGTCTTGAAAAAAAAACACTTTAAATTTGTCTCTAATTGAGCAAGGTGTATAAAGATTTCAATCAATTAAATGACTTAAGAAAATATACTATCTTACTTGTCTATCTTAGAAACTCTATCTTAAAATCTAATTTATTTTATAAGAGTCTTATTTCTTTTTTTTGAAAACTAGGATGGTACCCGTACTGTCGCAAGGTGTTGTTGATTGTTTACGAATGAATCAAAACCATTGTTGTTTATACTAATAAGTTAATATATATATATATATAACATTTATCACTGCAGTTCATGACTTTTACATACTAATAGGTTGAAGGTATGTTCAAAGCTCTGTGGCACTAATAAGTTAATATATAGAAAAGCTAAACAGACACACTTTTGCGGACATCATACGGTTGACACTGTATGAACAGTGACGCACAGTGCATTGTAGCTACACTGTGTGGCACTGTAGCGGGTTTTTTTTTAAAAAAAAACATTTTTTTATTAAGTATGTGTAAATATCTGGTGAATCGGATAGAAATATCTGGTGAATTCAATTCATTATACACCTTGCTAATAAGTTTATATATATATATATATATATATATATATATATATATATATATATATATATAACATTTATCACTGCAGTTCATGACATTTACATACTAATAGGTTGAAGGTATATATGTTCAAAGCTCTATGGTACCAATAAGTTGATATAACATTTATCATTGCGGTTCATGACTTTTACATACTAATAGGCTGGTATAAGATGGTATGCAAACACACACTACCAGGTTGCACTCAGGGATGATAATTTGTACCATATTCATTGGGTACCCGTAAAAATTACAGACGATAGGTAGAGTAATTACCCGTACAATGGGTAAGGGTCCGAATACGATAATTACCTGCAAATTTGAATGGATATGGGCACGGGTGTGGGTACTATGGCACCCACCCCGTCTCGCACCCGCATGTATGTATGTATGTATATATATATATATATATATATATATATATATATATATATAACTAATATATATAAATTTAACAAATAAACATAGTGCTTCACCGCTGGGTTTTACACAATATCTCTGTGCTCACAGCGCCATCTCTCTCAGGTTTTAGGTTTCCTTTGGTTTTCTCTCCTTTTGTGAGAGCTATCACTACAAAAAAAACTCGACTTACCGAAGGAAAAAACGTTAACCCGTAGGAAATGAAGAAATTCCGTCGGAAAACTACATTACCGACGGACTTTCCGACGGACACGGCTCCGTCGATAATAGGCGCATAGGAAAGCCTTTCCGACGAATCTAGTTTGTCCGTCAGAAATTTCTGACGGCCTCAACCGTGGGAAAACTTGCCACACAGAACCCCTTATTACCGACTGAAATTCCGCCGGTAACTCTTTGTGAAAGTTACCGATGAAAAATTCCGTTGAAAAATGTAACTAACAGTTAGCGATGGAAATATCCATCGGAAACAAGGTTTTTTTATTTTTTATATTAATTATTAATTATTAATTATTTTTATTAAAACTTATATATTCAATATTAAATATTATATTATATTTGTTAATTATTATTATATTATATTTTAATTTATTTTATTTTATTTATTAATTATTATTATAATTTATTTATTAATTTATATTTTATTATAATTAATTATTATTTAATTATTATATTTTATTTTAATTAAATATTATTATATTATCAATTACAAAACAAAATTGAAATTAAAAATAAAATTAAAAAAGCAATTAAATTAAAATTAATTTAAAACAAAATCAACATATAAACCATAAATAAAATATCCATCTATCTACAAATCTTTACTACACCTATAACTATTCTAATACCCATCACCATAATATCCATCATCGTCGTCCTGTCGGGGGGAGTCTGCGGGCGTCACATGACCATCAAGATGCGGCTTAGTAGACAGATCATCATCATGCGGCTACGTACGGTGGTGGATCAGTAGTAGTAGTGGAGGGCTGGGACTGGGACCGGGTGGCATGGAGGATCCCCTGCAGAGCGCTGCACCTGTCTAGTGGGTGGAAATCGAGCACAGCGGTCATGACCGTAGTGAATGTCTCCACCTGCTGCATGATGCGCTCGTTCGTCTCTCTTTGCTGCTGCACCTCCTGCCTCAACCGATGCACCTCCTCCGTGTCCTGTGAGTCGGAGGATGTAGCTCCCTAATGGTCATGCTCGGTGTCGACCCGACGAATCGACCTGGCTAGGGTCGCAGTACCGTAAATCCGTCCCTTGTTCTTCCTTCCCGCCACATCCATCCAGGTCTGGGTCTGTAGTCGCTCAACCTCGGCGGGGTCCAGCTGAGAAGGATCTGAGGCACCAGAGCAGGAGGCAGCCTCAGATGCTACCTGACTAAACCTGGCGTTGTACTCCACCTACGATCAATACATTACAATCAATATGTATTAAAAAATATATATATATATATATATATATATAATAATAATAATAATAATAATAATAATAATAATAATAATAATAATAATAAAAATTATAATAATAATAATAATGATAATAATAATAATAATAATAATAATAATTACCAATAGTTTAAATATAAAAAAAACATTTTAGCTCACCACTGTCTGCCTCGATCACTCATCAACAAACTCGTCAGTGTCCGAGCGAATATGTGTCTGTTCAAAGACCATAGGGACATCAACGGACCGAGCTAGCTCTCCTGCCTGCAACTGACACACCAATAAAATCAATTAGTTATAAAACAAATTTTTAATAAAAATATACAGTTTATAAATAATGTTATTTATATATGCATACCATGTAAATGGCATGCTGCATGTGGCTAATAGAACCACCAGTGTGCATGCTCCCACCCTTCTCGGAAGCCCGATTTCTCTTCGCCCGTTCACACTTCAGCTTGTAAGATGGAGTGTCCCAGTACGCACACAGTTGGGCCCAGATGTTGGGCTCGATGTAATCCGGACGTATCCGGCTCTCCCTACGCTCCCAGAGCATGTCCCTCAGTCGAGCAGCTGCTCGGTCGTCAAAGATAGCACGTATCTCTGAGATATGCTCTGGTAACCAGTGCCCAAGCTCCTGTTAACAAAGAAAATAATAATAATAACAATATACAAAAGAATATATAAAATAAATGGAAAATTACATGAACTAATAAACAAGAACTTACCCCGAATCGTCTGAAGATACGTTCCCGATCCTCCCCGGGGATCACCCCCCATGATGGCCAGAAGCGACGATACTGCACCTTGATGGCGAAGGTAACGTGCTTCAGTCCCACTTTCGAGGGGATGAAGCTGAATAATTCATAATTTTATTAAATCAACAATATGACAACCAACAAATATATGCTTATTATATAGTAATTATTTTTAAACAATATTAAATTAAATTAAACTTACGATCCTGAAATAGGACAAATCCATGGCCGATCCTCAGGTGTGGGAACCCTGACCCACTCAGGCAAGTCCTCAGCCGCGGCTGACTGCTGTACAGATGATGATGATGGTATGGCCGTGTCGTGACCATATGCGGCCCCGGATGATGAGGATGGAGTGGTCGTGTTCGGTTGTGGCATCATCCCAAGAGTCGGCATAAATGATAATCTTGCTGGGTGTGTGACCGGCGCAATCGATGATGATGGTGGTGTCGGGTGTGGGTGAGGTGTGGGTCCAGTAGGGGGCGGCGAGTAGCCAGCTAGTGCGCGTCGTGGTGCAAAGCGAGTGGAGGTCTAGACATGGGTGGAGGGTGGGGTAGTGTGGGTCGGGGATAGTGTAGTATGGGTAGGGGATGATGTAGATGGGTGGGGGAGGCTCTTGTAGGTGGCGATAGGGTAGGTGCGGTAGCGATGGGGGTGGGTGTGGAGGGACCTCCAGGAATGCTAGCAAGCACCTGGGACTTCACGGTGTATCGTCCCCGCTTAGCCTTCCCCTTCCCCTCATCACCACTAGGCGATTTGGGGGGGCGGGGGCCGCTGTCCTCCTGATGCTGACATATCTATTTTTATAGTACATTTACAAATCAGTGTAAAAACAATAAGTAATCGACATTTAACAGTCTAATCTAAGCAACTACTTTTTATAGAACAGTAGTTGTCAAGTCTTACATTATATTTCATAAGAAAATATTTAAAATACAATAAAAATAACATAATAGTAAACTTCCTATTCAGACTCGATATCGTCATCTAATTGTAAATCCGACTCTTCTTCTTCTTCTTGCATTGAGTCATAACTTTGGATTTCTTCCTCTGATGATGCATGCATGGATGCCTGATTACCAATGACCACTTCTTCCCCTTCATTTGCAGATCCCAACATGCCAGCAATACGCTCGACCTCAATTACTTCATTGACATGTGACGATTCATCCGCCTGAAATGGCGTCTCATCCTCTGCATCATCGATTTCTATGCGACCCCTAGGCTTGGTAGTGACTACAACACATCACCCTCGATTGTCTGTTCTCATTGCTGGATAAGGGACATAATAAACTTGTTTTGCATTTTGAGCAATTATAAACGGATCAAACTGTTGATATCTTATATCCATGCGAATGTCCACAGTTCCATACTTGGGATCCACTTTTGTGCCCGTCCTCGATGGATCAAACCAGTTAATATAAAATAAGACTACTTTTTAAGGATAAGTAGTAGTATTGTATTGTAACTCGTATGTGTTTTATGACCCCATAAAAATCACTGGTACCTTCACCCTGTACGACAACCCCGCTATTAATTGTCTTTTTGCCCATGTTCCATTCATCTATGTGGAATTTGTATCCATTAACAAAGTATGTATGCCATGATGTAACAGGGCTATAGGGCCAATACGCTAAATCTCTCAAGTGTTGATTAGTCACGCTTAACGGTTGTCGATACACCTACAAATAGGTAAGTCATATTAAATAATTACTTTTTTCAAGAGGCAAAATTAACCTTAATATAGTGTTTGCATCGTCATATTACACTTACTTGTTGCTTGAACCATTCAGGAAAATCTGCATGTGTACGAGTAGAACCATCTTGTTCACTTAATTGATTAATTTGAAGGAACACACTGAAAAATAAAATGTGTACTATGTGTTAAGGAGAAATTATAATAACATGTTATACATATTTCAAAAATAGGTCGTTAACACTTACTCATGGTATGGTTTCACCTCTGTGCAATTTATCAAGACATGTACATGGGCCGTTGCATACTCCTCATCAGTTAACCAGTAAGTAAGCTCATTGCCAGCATGACGGCCAGGAAGGTTAAATACGGATAGCATATAAGGATACCCTGCATTACCAGCATCTACCTCGTTCCTAACATGTCTTGGTTCCAACATAAAGTTGTTGAAATAGTGGGAACAGAAATAGGTTGTCTCATGGTGTAAGTAAGACGCACAGATTGATCCTTCCACCCTGGCCTTGTTTTTAACTGATCGTTTAGAGTTGCCCATGAATCTAAGTAATAAAAAACATCGTTGACAAGGCATTATCAATGGTTGCTAATTATTTAAATGTCAAAATATAATAAAATTACCTTTCAAACGGATACATCCACTTATATTGTACTGGTCCACCAAGCCTCGCTTCATATGCAAGATGGACAGGGAGATGTTCCATTGAGTCAAAAAAATCCTGGGGGAAAAACCCACTCCATCTTGCACAGAATTATTGGAATGTTTTCTTCCATCTTCGTTAGACCATGCGCTCTTAAAGTTACAGAGCATATATCTTTAAAGAAATGACTGATTTCTGTAAGCGGGTTCTAAACATGCTGGGGCAACGAGTCGAAAGCAATAGGAAGCAGACACTCCATGAATACATGACAATCATGACTTTTCATCCCATGAAGCCTCCCTGTTCTTACATCAGCACATCGTGTCAAATTAGAGGAATAACCATCAGGGGTCCTAAGGTCTTTTAACCACCGACAAATTGACTTCGCTTCGTCGGCGATTAGAGTGTAACAAGCTTTTGGTTTGATCATTTTTCCATTAGGCTGCAGCTTTAGCTACAAATCCTTTCGTCTACAGTACATAGCTATGTCCATCCTTGCCTTCTCATTGTCTTTCGTCTTGCTAGACACATTCATAACCATGTTAAAAATGTTGTCAAAGAAATTATTCTCAATATGCATCACATCAAGGCTATGTCTTAACAGATTATCATTCCAATATGGTAGTTCCCAAAAAATTCTTTGTTTTGTCGAGTTATGCCATTCTCCATACCCGGGTAATTTTGACACACCTGCTTCAGTGACTTTAGGAAGATCTCTAACCCAGCCCCATATTTGTTCAGGAGTCAACAAAGGCGGTGGACCTTCCTCTTCTGTATGATTCTTTTTGAATGCCTGGACGTTTCTTCGGTCGGGATGGTCGGGATCTAAGAACCGACGATGAGAATCAAACCAGGAACTTTTGCCACCATATCTAAAGGTAAAAGCCTTTCCATGTTCCACGCAATACGGGCACGTCAAGTTACCGTGGGTCCCCCAATCAGAGAGCATGCCGTATGCAGGAAAATCATTGATAGTCCACATCAGTGATCCCCTCGTCATAAAGTTTCACTTCTTTGAAACGTCATAAGTCAACACACCATCCCATAACTTCTTCAGATCATCGATCAGAGGCTGCAAATATACATCTATCCCAGCCTTCGGATTAGTTGGTCCCGGTATGAGACAAGTCATAAATATATATGGTTTTGACATGCACATCTCGGGAGGAAGATTGTACGGTGTAACAATCACTGGCCAACATGAATATGGCGAGACTAACGCCTGAATGTATGGGGTAAAACCATCTGAACACAGCCCAAGTCTCACATTGCGGGGATCTGCTGCAAAATCAGGATGAACCTAATCAAAGTGCTTCCAAGCTTCACCATCAGAAGGGTGGCATATGACTCCCGGAATTCTTCTATTTTCATTATGCCACCTCATTTGTCCCGCAGTTTGCGTTGATGCAAACAATCTCTACAACTTTGGAATTATTGGCGGATAGAACATTGCCTTCGCAGGAACTAGTTTCCTCTTACTACTTTGAACGCGGTACCTAGGTGTCTAACAAAATAAATACCGTCCAACATTAGTCCAATTTTCCTTAGGAATTAGCCATGCTCGAACAAATTAGCTAGCTTAAGCTTTCTTAGTCCATTTCAGGTATATAACTCTATATATCATTTTTTGAGAAACTAATGCACTTAATTTTTGCTACTCTCTATAAAGAGTTTGTTAGAAGTGGAGCTATGTTGGTTAAACGGTGGGACATAAATTATGAGTGTACTTGTACAGGTTAACATTTAAATAGAATCTGAAAAGAGACCAATTTATCAGAATCGAAATAATTAAGGATAGAAAGCAACATATTAGTTAGATGATGACACTGTAAGCACTAGGAAAGACTTCTTTTCCTGTTTCTCCATAGAAACTAAAAATAACACCTTAAGAGGAAAAAACAATAATAAAAAAGAAATAAACTAAGTAAACTGTTTTATTATAGTTCAGAATTCTTGTAGGCAAATACATGAAGTTCAGCAGCACATGGCCAGTCTACATAACCATGTACAAAAATTAGGAAGCTACAAGAACAACTTTATTATTAGGAACAAAATAGCACTACTTGTTGTTCTTTTGTTCAGCATGCAAATCAGCAAAGTAGCCCTGAGGGTTTTTCTCAAATTCTTCCCTTGAAATGGACGCGCCATCTCCACCAGGAGCTTTCATCACAGTTTCTTTGGGTTTGGGAGCAGTATTATTTTTCCCAACTTCAGGTGCGCCAGCACCTTTAGTAGCACTTTCAGTAGCAGCTTTGCCATCCATGATTAATTCAAAATATCACAAAGAAGAGATGTAATGTAAAGTTGAAATAAGTTCTCAAAGTAGGATATGGCTAAAAGCTTGAGCTGGCTGGCTAGTTTTATAGAAGGGAAATGGTAGGATCAATAAATTGAAATGCCTTTCATATTTCCAAAGCATGCATCGTATTCACGCATAGAGAAGGAAAATTCTTTTATATCAAAAAAAAGAGAGAAGGAAAATTCTTAAATGCATTTGACTGGTCCTTCAATTTTCAATGATCTCAGCTCTCTTGTGCCACCCAATTAGTATCATTTCTTAGATTTACGATACCATTCGTGCCTGTTGGGTGTTAAATGCATGCGTAGCTTGAAATTGCCTAAACATGGAAAAGATTGAAAATAAGATTCAGAAATGAAATATATCCGGACAGAATTAAAACCCAAAAAAAAAAAAAAATTTAGATAGCTCTTGAGTCTTGAAAAAAAAAACACTTTAAATTTGTCTCTAATTGAGCAAGGTGTATAAAGATTTCAATCAATTAAATGACTTAAGAAAATATACTATCTTACTTGTCTATCTTAGAAACTCTATCTTAAAATCTAATTTATTTTAGAAGAGTCTTATTTCTTTTTTTTTAAAACTAGGATGGTACCCGCTGTCGCAAGGTGTTGTTGATTGTTTACTAATGAATCAAAACCATTGTTGTTTATACTAATAAGTAAATATATATAACATTGTCGCAAGGTGTTGTTGATTGTTTACTAATGAATCAAAATCATTGTTGTTTATACTAGTAAGTTAATATATATAACATTTATCACTGCAGTTCATGACTTTTACATACTAATAGGTTGAAGGTATGTTCAAAGCTCTGTGGCACTAATAAGTTAATATACATAAAAGCTAAACGGACACACTTTTGCGGACATCATACGGTTGACACCGTAACAGTGCCGCACAGTGCATTGTAGCTACACTGTGTGGCACTGTAGCGGGGTCTTTTTTTTTTAAAAAAAAATTTACATTTTTTTTATAAATAATTTTTTTATTAAGTATGTGTAAATATCTGGTAAATCGGGTAGAAATATCTGGTGAATTCAGTTCATTATCTGGTGAATGGTTTTTTTGAGAAATAATTTTTTTGGTTAAGTATGTGCAAATATCTGGTGAACCAGGTATAAATATCTGGTGAATTCAGTTCATTATCTGGTGAATATGTTTTTTTGAGAAATAAATTTTTTTATTAATATCTGGTGAATATAACATTTATCATTGCGGTTCATGACTTTTACATACTAATAGGCTGGTATAAGATGGTATGCAAACACACACTAATAGGTTGCACTTAGGGATGATAATTTGTATCATATCCATTGGGTACCCGCAAAATTACAGATGATGGATAGAGTAATTACCCATATAATGTGTAAGGGTCCGAGTACGGTAATTACTTGCAAATTTGAATGAGTATGGGCACAGGTACGGGTATGGGTACTATGACACCCGCTCGCACCCGCACCCGCATGTATATATATATATATATTTATATTACTAATATATATAATTTTAACTATGATACAAATTTTAAAACCAAAATTAATTTAAAGATTCTTAACTTTCCAAACTTAGTTGCATCTATAATTCCTTTTTGGATGTTTTTATTTATTTAAATATTTTGATTTGTAATGTTTTATGAGTAGATTTAAATGATCTTTGAATCGTTTTTTTTAATTGTTGCAACGTTTCTTTTGTTATTTCTTGTTTTTTCACAGTTGAAGTGCGGGTAACGGGTGTGTGGATACGGGTAATTAGGTACTCAGGATACGGGCAAGGGTACTAAAGTTGCTACCCATACGAGTACGGGTAATTTTTTCAAATAGGGGTATGGGACGGATACTATAGTATCCTACCCATTGCCATCGCTTGTTACACATTTCAGGTGAAATGTGCAACTTTTTTTATTGTAATTTTTTTAATATATTTAATTAACTTTATATTATTATATAAGCAGTTTTTGAATAATTATTATAAAAGTATATATTTTTAATAACATAATAATATAGGATTAAATGATAATATAAAAGGTATATTAAAATTAAATTCATTTAAGAGGGTAGAGTTAACGAAAGTGATCATTGGGCATATCGTAGAATATTTTAGGAAAATGCTAACCAGTGTTCTTAGGGCATTGATTAAAAAATTAGAAATAGAAAATTTGTATTAGAAAGTGGTGTATTTAATATTTTGAAAATTCAAAAGTTACACTTTTCGATACAAGTTTTTTATCTTTAGATTTCTTAACCAATACTTTTAGAAGGCTTGTTAGCAAGGCTTAATGTGTTTTATTTAACTGATATGGATTTGATAAAAAAAACAAATGTAAAAATTCGTGAAGCATAATTAATGTGACTTCATTATAATGGAAAACCAATACATTACAATGTATTATCGATAAAAGGAATTGGATAGTAAACACATAACATATGCTTGTTTTCTTTGAGTCCCGTAGGTTGAGAAATGCAATTGGGAAGGTTTCGTCTAAGTTGCACTGAAACTTTTGTTGGTGTAACCTTGCTTCTTGTTGACTACCGAATGTGATGATTTTATTTGACACCTCAGCATTAATAGTCAACTTAATATAATACATGTATTTTACTCTATTTGAACTATTCTTTTTTGTATTTCAGTTGAATTACATTCGTATTTCGTATGTTGTATTTGGACCGTATATCACAATGGAATAAAAGCAATTTGACATATCAGCATATTTAAGTTTTCTCTTTTCATCAAAAAAAAAAAAATGATTTATACACGGTCAACATACATGTATCTGTATTAGTATAGATTCATAGAAGTATGTCATATTTGTACCATATATGACATATCTCTTCCTGGTGGAGCTTGGATTTCACAATTTCATTTTTTTTCTTTTTATTTATTATAATGATATATTGTGTAAAGAACAAGAACATGAATTTTTTTTTTGAGAACAAGAAAATGATATATTGTTTATTTTTTGTTAAGTTTTGACTAAAGGCCCAATTTGGTCCCTTAGAAAAACACCCGGGTCTGAAATAGTCCCTATAAAAAAAAAACTATCCATTTAGTCCTTAACAATGTGTTTATCGGGACAGGTTAGTCCATCTGTGAGTTGACCACCTTTGATCGAAGGTTACCAGCTTACGTGACCCACGTTTTTGCTGACTTGTTAGTACCCATTTCTCAAGGGGCTGCCACCATGTTAGATGCCCAAAACGCATGCCGTTTCTCTTCCCAACTCCCCTAATTACCTTCTTCTTCCTCCAGCTTCGATGTTTCACTGTGTGAAACCCTAGAACTTGTTCTCCCTCGCCATTATAAACATTCTTCTTCTCCTTCCCCTATCCGATCGCTACCCTCGTCACTACACACCCTTTCCCTCATCAATTCTTAATGAATCCCTAATTTCTATTTCGCCCCCCTTCCATTTTGGACCAGCATCGAAATGAGTTGGGAGTCTAACAATGTGTCCAGCCGTGACTATAGTTGGAATGCTTCCTCAAGCATTGTAACCCCAAAGTTCCCTCCTCCAAGTTGCATTTGTAAGAGACCCTGTGTCATCAGCACTTCAAGAACACTGAAGAACCCAAACAGACCCTTCTATGGTTGGCCTTTATATAAGGTAATGAATCCCTTACTTTAGTTCCATATTGGTTGGCCTGTCATCTTTACATTCTTGCTGGTTTTGGTTGCAGGAGAAGAAACCACATTGTGGCACATTTGTGTGGGTGGATGTATATAAGGCGCAAATGGAACAAAAGAGACTTAAGGAGATGGAGATGGAGATGGGAGATAGGATAATTCCTCAGGTGGAGATGGAAATAAGCAAGATGAAAGCAAAGATGAATGAAATGCAAGTCAAGATGTTGCTTATATCCAAAGATGATGTTTATCTCCAAAGATCATTTGGAGTTGTGATAGGGGTTGTCTTGGTTTTTGTTGTTATGGTTATGATATTTTATATATGGAAGTAGTGTAAATGTCATGGAAAGTTAGGTTAGTATGTGGTTGTAATATTTGGGTGAAAAAGTTATGTAATCCATGCCTTTTGGCTTTTATAATGAAATGAAATTTTATGTTTTCTAATCAAAGTTGTAAAAGAGGTGAAAGGTAAATAATACCAACAAAATAACTCTAAAATGTACTTTTCATTCATATGCATTGTCAATTCATTACAAATATATCCTGTCATTGTCAAAATAACCTTATAATGTACCAAACAACAAGATAAAACACAAAACATTGTCATAAATAACGAGAACATATAACCTAGTAAACTAATGAAGACTCAAAAAAAGGACCAAATGTCCAAATGTATTCAATCTGCTGCTCAATTCCTTCTGCATTGTCACTTCACTCTTCATTTTTTCTTCTTGCCATTATCTTGCAGTGGTGGTGGTGGTTTGTATCCAGGTGTTGGAATGAACTTGAATAGCCTCTCTGCAGTCCCACTACTTGCTGCTGCCAATGTCTCATTTGACACAGTTCCCCCACCCTGATCATATGTTGGAGCTCTGTATGGCCTAACTGGAGGTGGTGGTGGGCGTAGTGATTGTATTCCCACTGCTGATGAAGGACTTGGGGTGAAAGGAGGTGGAGTTAAATGTGATCTAACTGTCCCACGTGGCCTGATAGGTGTTGGCCTTATAGCTGGTGGCAGCGGTGGTGTACTCTGATCACTCATTTCCTGAAATCAAACAGATCAAACCAGTGAGGAATTTTGAACATATCGTGGGCCAAATTAGTCCCTATCAAAATGTTTAGTGGGCCAAAATGGTCCCTTACAAAATTCAAATGAGACAGATTAGTATCTTGTGGAGTTGCAGAGTCTGCAGTATGCGTTCCTTGAATGGGTTGTTGGTTTCCTTCAACTGGTTCCTGAGTCTGAAACAAAATAAATGTCATAATAAAATTACACATGAATACAACCTAAAACTTTGTACACCTAGTTACCCGTGTTGCATTTTCTTCCTGAGGCTGTGATTGTGTCAATGGCACCTCTTCTTGTGCTGCATTTTCTACAGGCTTCTTTGGACGCCTTTTCCTAGCAACTTTTGGTCTAGCTGGTCCCTTGCAAGTCTTCTCATAATGTCCAGCTTCTCCACACTTAAAGCACCTGACTTCATACCTCTTTCTAACTTTGTTTTGTTGGCTGCCTGGAGCTTCTTCAGATGCAGCATCCTTTCTTCTGTGCTTCTTTGGCCTACCAATAGGCCTCTTTAGTTTTGGTGGTTCAGGTTTTGGGTGGTCAGTTTCTGACCAAAATTCTTTCCTGGGAATTGGGTGGATCCAGTGCTCATATGTTGCATTAAAGGCTTCCATTGTCAGTCACTGATGCATATAATCCTCAGGACACTCATTCTGTAGGCTATAGATGCTATGGCATGAGCACAAGGCATGCCAGTTAGCTGCCAATGGTTGCATGTGCATGTCGGCTGACTCAATTAAACTGGACTATATAAAAAAGGATTTTGAAAATATTTGATTTTTGAAATAAGAATTAACTAGAAAATCAGATATTTAAGAATGCAATCAATTAAAATAGGAAAGCAAATCAATTAGGGGTTTTTCAAATCAAAAGAGATTCCTGGGAATTGGGTTACCAACAAGATTGTTCATGTTACCAAATTGACTACCCCTTGTTAATTATCAAAATTGCTTTGAAGGCGAATTTATCCTCAATAAGTTAATGCTCCATCTCGGGTTACAAAAACCGTGCCCAATTAAACCAACCCCTACTCTCGTGGTAATTGAATTTAAATTGAACCCTTTAAGCTTTGTGACAATTTGTGAACCCTCGAAAGACCGCTTCTAACTCTCGTGATTTAAGTCCTAAGTTTGATTCCTATAGATCCAATACCTAAGTTCACCACTAGGTTCCTCCTTAGAGTGTCTATGACATGCAAATAAGTGTGCACCAGATTCACAAGTAATTCATGCGATAGAAACCAAATCGAAAGCGAAATCGAAATTAACAAAGGGAAAACATCAATTCATAACATAGAACAGATATTGGGCATAGCCCCAATCCCTAGAAATAAAACTACTACTCAAGCATTGCCATTATCATAGCAAGCTTGATTAACAAAAACATGAATGAAAACCTAAGAGAATGGAAGAAGAAGAAGAAGAGAAATCATAATTTTGCCTAAGGTAGCAGCCCAAAAAGTGCTCTAATTTCGAGTCTCTTGGTCCTATTTATAAGGTAGGGCAATTTGAATCCCAAGCCAATACAAAAATCAGATCAAATAAGTTTCTGTGGATCCATATATTACGCGTCACGGGCGTGATGGCCATCACGGCCAGGCCGTGACGGATTCTGCCTTGGAGGTTGCTTCACTGGTTGGTCTGTCACGGTCGTGACCAGCATCACGGTCTGGCCGTGATCAATTCTGCATGTGAGGGTCTGGTTCAGCTGACATGTCACGGCCGTGATGGGCATCACGGCCTGGCCGTGACCAGCTCTGACTTTTCCATTCTTTCTTTTCAGCTCTACTCGATCATGACCGTGATGGCTGTCACAGCTAGGCCGTGATGGGCTCTGTTTGGCTCATTTTCTTGCTTTTCAAGCTCCATATTCATGCAAGCTCCATCATGGTTAATCCTGAGCATTTAATCCTTAATTCCTGCACAACAACACCACAAAACCACCTTACCAGTTCCAAAGTAAAATTTAAAAAAAATCAAATTAAAAATGCCTAAATTACATGAAAATGCATGCAATATGATAAAGAAATATGAGGTGTAATCACACTCATCAAACCACCCCAAGCTTAAGATTTTGCTTGTCCTCAAGCAATCACTAAGGCCATAAAATATAAACGATCAGAGCATGGATAATGAACCAAGAACCCAAGTAACTAATCCAAGTGACATGCATATTCAAATAAGTACCCAAGAGACAATCGATTTCAAGTCCAATTAGAAGCTTAGGTTCCCTAAATTCATACCTATCACTTATTCGGGCACTCTTCTCACCTCACTCAAGTGTTTAGGGACATTTGACAATTCACTCAATTTCCTCAAGGAAGGAATTCTACCATAAGCTTAACTATTGACCAAATCTCTACTTTATTAATGAAAACACATAAGAATCAAGAGGTCTTTTATTTTGGTTGTAATGGAGCCATGGGATTAATTGTTAGGTGGGGAAATCAAGAAAAGGAAAATTCAAGAAGGCTAGACAAAATATCAAACATTGCAAGCATGACAACCTTCTAAAATACCTTTTTGGGCTTTAGTTCACTTTTCCACCTTTCTTTCTTTTTTTTGTCTTTTTTTTTCTCACTTTATTTTTCTCACCCCCTTCTCCATTTTTTTTTTGTTTATTTTGTTTTATTTATTTGGAGAATGGGAGATTTTCAACTTAAGAGAAATATTTTTCTACTTTCTCATCCCATAATTTATTTTTCAAACTACCCTTTTACCCTTTTTGTAATACTTTAAAAGGTCACATACCAAGCATCATTCATCAAAATATTTCAAGGTACCAAGAAAAGTATTTTATTTTATTAGACTCAAAACTGGGCAACTAAGGGGAAGCATTTAATCAGTCAAAGTTCAGAAGGCCAGAAAAATACATACTGCCTTAATCATTTTCAAATATGTTTTCAAAAAATTTTAAGTTTCAAAACGGTTTCAAGTCAAGTTCTAGAGAATACAATACAAGAGGAATAAAACACTCAATCACAAAGAATGGGGTAGATTTCGTGAGTACCCATTTTTGGCTCAAAAAAATCTCACATTTAGTAGTTTAAAATCAATGAGAAACACAAATCCAAGGAATCACATGCTAATTATCAACTATCAAAAGATCATCTTAAGCATTTTTATTTTTAGCCTATCACAAGAATACAAAAATTGGGTTCAAAAATTCATTGTCTCAATTCATTTGGCACAAAGTTCTCACAATTGGATGCATATTCTAAGCAAGGGGCAATCTAATCATGTGACTATAAAAAATTATGCCTATATGAATGCAACATGAAAAATGCAAAAATGCAAAAAAGTGTAAAAATACCCCTACCCCAAGCTTAAAAACTTACATTGTCCCCAATGTAAATAATCAAGTCGGAGAGAGGAGAAAAATGGAACAACTCACTGAGGTGGTGGAGGGTGTTAGCTCAAATGCCAGTCAAAGAGCTGCTGGAAGATGTGGCACGGCAGTGATGCTCATCACGGCTAGGCCGTGATACATTCTGATCTTCAGGGTCCTTCTCATCACGCCCGTGATGGATATCACGGCTGGGCCGTGATCCTTTCTGATTTTATTTTTCTTTGCCTTTTTGCTCTTACTGCTTTCATAACCTGAAAATACTTGGCAAAGCCATCAATTAGTGATCTTTATTCTCTAATATTCTCAAATTATTCAAAAACAAAATTCAAAACCAAATGGAAATTGGAAAGAAAACTTGGGTTGCCTCCCAAGAAGTGCTTATTTACGGTCTTAAGCTTGACCATACTTCTTTCAATCAGCTGGGGTCAGCTGGGTTTGGAAGTGCAAGAACACCTTTCTTCCAAGGAAGTCCTTCGAAGAGACTATTTTGTTCATATGGCCAATTGCGCTTCCGCTTTGCTCTTTTCACTCTGAGTTTCATGGCCTTACTTCCTCCCAGCGGAAGTTTTATCTCCACTTATTAAGCAACTCCCATTTCATCATTATTGGGTGCATCATTCGTCATGCAAGGTTTGAGAGTTGCTTCTATATTAGGCTCTTCCTTCACCTATGGAGGCATTATCTCGATCCTGCACACATGACTCTCAAAAGGAGGGTTGTTATATGAGTTAGTCAAATCAAAATACACCCTACCTTCCTCTACATTCAAAGAGAGTTTGCCATTTTTTACATCTATTATTGCTCCAGCTGTGGCCAAGAATGGCCTTCCAAGAATGATAGGGAATTTAGAATTTCCGTTCATATCCAACACCATGAAATCGGTATGAATGAAAAATTTCCCAACCTTTATGGGAACATTCTCTAGTATGCCTAGAGGAGTTTTAGTTGAGCCATCTGTAAATTGTAAAGAGAACTTGGATGGGCTCAATTTCTTGGTTCCTAACCTCTCAAGGATGGTATGTGGCATCAAACTTGCACTAGCCCCTAAGTCACATAAGGCTTGGCCTATTTTTAATTCTCCAATTGAGAAAGCAATGGAGAAACTTCCTGGATCTTTTAGTTTAGGAGGCATATTAGTTTTTATCATGGCATCATGCTCCTCAATTAAGCTCTTAGTTTCTTTTTCAACTTGCTTTTTCTTGACCAGCCTTTGTGGGAAAGGTATTGGGGGTTGGTACGGTGGTGGAGGGACATACTTTGTCTCTATCTCTTCATCTTCGCTCATGTCTTCCTCACATTCCACATCATTTTCCCCTACCCCAAGCTTATCATCCCTCAAGTATATAGCATTACAGTGCTCATTGGGATTAACTTCGGGTTGTCCCGGGAACGTACCCTTAGTTCTGGTATATGTACTAGCTTGTTGGGCAATATGAGTTTCTAGCATCTTATTATGGATGGCTAAGTTATCTACCTTAGATGCTAAATATTTTATTGCCTCATTGACAACCCTACCTTGTTGCCTAAACTCTTCATTTTACTTTGGTTGAGTTTCCACAAAATTTTCCAACAGAGACTCAAGTTTAGACTTTTGTATCTGAGGATACCCCGATGCAGGTTTCCTATTACCTTGGCCTTCCTAGAATTCGTGGTTCAACGTGTTGTTGTAGTTCCCATAGGAGAGATAAGGGCTATTCTTCCTTCCTTGGTTGTAAGGATTTGGAGGAGCATAATTTGGCAACTTCGGGTTCGTGTCATAGAAGTTGTGACAAGAGTTCACTTGTTCCCTCGAAGCACCGGATCCAGGAGCAATACCATGTGGGCACTCCATTATGTCATGTCCCTGCATTCCAAAAATCTCACAAACAACATTAGTAGCACCTATTGAACTCACATTAGCCTTTTCAAGCTTATCAAAGCGTTTATTCAGTGAGTCAATTTTAGACATAATTAGATCGGTGCTATTCATTTCAAACCTACCCCCCGAAATATTTTTCGGGTTATTACCTCTTTCCGAACCCCATTGGTGATAGTTGGTGGCCACGTTTTTGATGATATTGAACGTTTCAGTCAGAGGTCTGTTCATAAAGGCTCCACCAGCTGCTGAGTCAAGCGACACCTTTGATGAGTAATCCAGTCCGTTGTAGAAGGTATGCACTAACAACCACCTCTCGAGTCCATGGTGTGGGCAAGACTCTAGCAATCCCTTGTAACGATCCCAAGCTTCGGATAAGCATTCTCCGTCCTTTTGGAAGAAGCCGGTGATCTGAGTTCGTAGGTAAGCAATCTTGGATGGAGGGAAGAATTTCTCCAAGAATGCCTGCTCCAGTTGGTCCCAAGTTGACAACGTATTAGCGGGAACTTGCTTCAACCAAGCATTTACCTTTCCAGTCAGAGAGGAGGGGAATAATCTCAAGCGTATAGCATCAATCGGGGCACCATGAATCCTAATTGCATCGATGAACTCCAGGAATGTCTCCACATGATCGGTCGGGTCCTCCGAGGGTAATCCTCCGAATTGATGTTGCCTAATCATGCTAATTAGCATAGGCGGTATAGTGTAGTTCTCCGCCTCGATTTCTGGCCTAGCAATCCCAGTTCGCAAACCCCTAGCATTTGGGGCTGCGTAATCCTTCAGTGGTTTTGTATCCGGTAGATTCATCATGAGTGGAATGGGAATCAACCTCTCCCTCTCTTTTTGTAGTCTCCTACGTCTATGAAAGGTCCTTTCGATTTCGGGGTCAACCTCAATAAGGTTTCCAAGACTCACTACAGAAAAACAACTATTTAGCGACCGGCATATTCGGTCGCTAAATTTTCTAATTCGGTCGCTAAATTAAATAGCGACCTAATTAGCGACCGATTAATGGTGGTGGCTGATAACCTGGTCGCTAAGGTTTTAGAGGCCGAAATAATAATTCGGTCGCTAAATGGCGACCGTAAATTCGGTCGCTAAATAATAAAAAACGGTCGCTACACGGTTGGTCGCATTGTTTGGGTAACCATTTTTAGCGACCGATAATCGGTTGCTAGTTCGGTCGCCAATGTTGGTTATTGTTAACCTATATTAGCGACAGATTTTCGGTCGCTGGACCACAATCTGTTAATGTTAACTAAAGTTTAGCGACTGAATCAATTGGTTTCTAATTCGGTCGCTAAACTGGTTTTTATTAAATTTTTTTAAATTTAATTTTTAAAATAATAAACTTTGGCTGTTTTTCTTTAAAGTTTAGCAAAAATACTAATAAAACACACCAAATTACTTATGAAATATACAATCAAAAAAAATAATGAATATATACAAAAATAATAATCCAAAGTGTCGTACAAGAATTGTTTAAAGTTAAAAATATGGAGAAAAAAAATCAGTCATGATGAGGGGGAGGTGGAGGAATCCAATCATCCTCAGCGTCCGTAACACCGACGTCTGCTATCTGATCGTCCTTTGCAGTAGCAGCACAGTAGCTGGTGGCGGAACTGGAGGAGGAGTAGCAGCAGGCGGCACAACCGTCAGAGCATCACCCTGAGCAACTGGAGTCTGGATCCTCATCTGCTCCAACACAAGCCGCAGTGTTTGGCCCTGCTCGATGCTCATCTGCATCAGCTGCTGGTGTGCATGAGTCAACTGTGCAATTTGGTTCGCCATCTGCTGCTCTCTCTCCCTCTTCTCCCGAAGCTCCGCATTCAGTTGCGTGATAGTGTCCTGCATTTGGTTGAACTGCTCCTGAGGGACGGTATCGGTGTAGGAAGGAGCAGGCGTGCCGGATGATGAAGCGATAAACTTGCTTCCCAGATGTCCGAGGCCATACACGTGCCCCTTCTTGTTCCTACCCCCGACGACCTCCAAATAAATGGCATTATCGTCGACGGAGATTGGAGAGCTGGGCCCATCACCGGTCAAGGCCTCATCTTTGACTGTGTGGCACGTGATATGGCATCTTCCTTCTTTTCGTTGAAGCCCACCTACAAAGTATAGTTGAAGAGATTTAGTTAAAATTATAATCAATATTAACAAATCATTTATAATAAATTACAAGTAAACACTAAATTGTTTTTTTGCTTACAACATAGTTACGGGCCTTGTCGTTGACCCATGTCCTCGACTTCAACTTCTTCGTCCTCTCCACCAACTCCATAGCAATGGGGTCCCGCTGCTTCTGTGTTTTCTGCACAGAAAAATATAATCTTAAATTCATAAGAATAATTAAAAATGAAAACTAATTAAATAGTATAATAAGTCAAAAGTTTAATGTATTACCAGCTCGTCATAGTGGGCGGCGGCTGATTTAGACCCGCCGGTCCAAGCACATGCGCCACCATCAGAAGCTCGATTACGCCGAGCTGTGACCTGGATCTCCTGGAACTTCTCAGTAGGCCAGTACTGGTCCAGCTGCCTCCTGATCTCAGGATCCACCCACTTCCCCTTATTCTTACCCTTCCTCAGCTTGTTCGTCAGATTCTTCATGACCAGTGAGCCTTTATTTTCAAATATGTCCCTGACGAGACCCTCTAAAGCTACGTCCCACCTATACTTTTTCTGCAACTTACAGTTGTTAGGAAATTCATGTGTGTGTGTGTGTGTGTATATATATATATATAATGTAAATTTAATTTAAATAACTTAATAAATTGTTACCTTAAACTCTTGAAACAACTGATCCCTATGGCCCCCTGCGATGGCCTTCCATGTAGGCCATGGACCATCAAACTTGCGTCGCAGGATCTTCGATATCGTATCAGAAGGGCCCTTCGCGGGCAAAAAGCTGCAGCAAAATTAGAGCATTAATAAATATTATAAATAAATTTAAAAACAAGTAAATAGAAATTAGCGATACTTTATATATATTAAAATATTAAATTAGCTTACTCGTTATCCCCCCTAGGGATAAGAAGAATCCTACTGTCGGATGGACCACGACTCTCCTGTCCCGATGATGATGATGGTCCTGTCATAGGTGTGGATGATGACGGTGCAGCCTGTGTCCCGACCACATGAGGCTGGGTAGGGGGTGCAACTCCATCACCCTGAGGTGTCCCGTCCACAGAGGTGCTGGTAGGGTGGTCTCGATCTGAAGGCTGTGGGTCGGTCGGCGAAGGGACTCTCATAGCACGACCTCTGCCACGACCTCCACGACGACCCCTACCTCTAGAGGAATCTGCCATCTGTGTAAAAAAATGAAAAAATAATTACACTGTAGTGTAAATAATACAAAAATAAATTACCTAAGTAGAATGACATTTACACAATGAATCATGACATAAATAAATTACCTAAGTAGAATCTCCGTCACTAAATTCACCCTCACTCTCATCAGTCTCACTTGATCGGAATGTGTCTTCGCTAGATGTGTCCAACTCGGATTGATCCATTAACTCTCTTTCAAATTCTTCCCCATTTCCGGAAATGTCCGCCAGAGAATTAACAATAATGTCCGGCGTAATTTGCAACGGTACGTGGGGTCTTGAAAACTCATCATCTTGGTACGGAGCATCTTTTTCAGGCTGGTTGATTACATTATCAGTAATTATACTACGAGCCTTTATCTTAATAACACCCAACCAGCCTTGATGTACTTCGGGATATGGCGAGTAATAAACCTGATCTGCCTGTTGTGAAAAAATGAATGGGTCGTACGCCTTATTATACCTTCGAGACAGCCTAATTTGAACAATACCATATTTTTTATCGATTTTTGTCCCTACGTCAAGAGTAGGATAAAACCAATCACACTTGAAGATAACTAACTTCATCACGGGGAAACCGGTATAATCGAGTTCAAGGATGTCAGTTAGAACCCCATAGAAATCATCCTCTACATTGCCATCAGTGGCTCGCACATAAACACCATAGTTACACGACTGCATTCCTTCATTCCATGTTTTTGTGTTAAATTTATATCCAATTACAATGTAAGAATTCCATGATGTAACCCATCTGTTAGGCCCCCATGCCAAATTTGTCAACAATGGATTTTGAACATTGTTTTCTGGATCTAGTACCTAAAAAATCAAATATTATATTATTCTTATACATGATATATATTTAAGGAGATAAAATGTATTGCAACAAATGAAGATGCTTAACCTACATATTTACTGAACCACGTAGCAAAGTGAGAAGTAATTTCTCGATCAACCTGATCGTTTGAAATGTCAGGTTGGAGATCCCTTAGAAAATTGTCGTACATCCTACATATGGGAGATTAACAGTAGGATGATTAATAATCATAAATGTCAATTGAACTTATAAAAGACATTGTAGAAACTTACTCTAAATATGGTGCCACCTCTTCACAATTTTGAAGGATATACAGATGAGCAGCATTAATGTCACTCTGCTCCAAGAAATATCCTTTTGATTTGCCACTAAATATGCCCGGATAGTTGAATATTGATATAGGAGGACTAGTTGAACTTCCTTCGCCCGAATCAACGTTTCTAGGCATCGTTTTCCTTCTCGTGTTAACTTCGTCCGGATAGCAATAAGAGGCAAAAGTGGAAGTCTCCTCTACTAAGTATGCTTCACAAATGGAAACCTTCACTCGTGCCTTGTTTTTGACCTTGTGTTTAAGGAAGTGCAGGAACCTATTAAAGAGGGATACATACAAATAATTACTATTTTTAGGGAAAGCTAAACTACAATTTCATGTTCGTGAATTTCATATGTATTAAGTAAAATAGTTGATGTTGTTTACCTCTCAAATGGATACATCCAGCGGTATTGGACTGGGCCACCAACTCTTTCTTCGTAAGGTAGATGAACTGGCAGGTCTTCCATGGAATCAAAGAAACTCGGCGGGAAGATTTTCTCCAGCTTACATAACAAAACGGGTATTTTGACTTCCATATCCTTTAATTTATTCACATTTAGTGTTGTCGATGTAAGCTCCCTGAAAAAGTGGCTAAGCTCAACAAGTGGGTTCCAAATTTGCTTCGGTAATGCGTCGAATGCAATTGGAAGCAACTGTTGCATGAACACGTGGCAATCATGACTCTTCATTCCATGCAACTTTGCTTCCTTAATGTCAACACATCTACCCAGATTGGAAGCACACCCATCTGGTAACTTTAGTTCTTTAACCCACTTACAGACGGCCACTGATCAGCCTCTGGCTCATCTAGTTTTATGACTAGTATGACCGTGGTTTAATGCTAATTATACCTCGTTTTCGCCCAAATTAGACTTGATTGTCTTCAAGCAACATTTTGAGTCTCTAAAAGAGTTTTAGGGTAATTTAGCTGATTTAGAGTCAAATAAAGCACTTACTGCTACCTCTTGTTTTCAGGTTAATAAAGAGAAGCATTTCTGGAGTTATTCGCCACGCGAGAGGCTACTCGCCTTGCGAGCCTGAAGCCTCACTGTGCCAGAAATCTCATCCTCTCTGTCTCGCCCCGCGAGTAACCACCTCGCCTCGCGAGAATTCCAAACGCTGAGGACCTGTTCATAAGATTCGCCTCGCGAATCATGTTTCGCCTCGCGAATCATGTTTCGCCTCGCGAGAAAGGGTAACCCAGAATCTGTATTTATATCTATTTTGGGGCAGAACTGATCATCTTCTCATCATATTCTTTTCTTTTAGATTAGGACAGCTGCGAATTTAGGTTTGGAGTTTTGTGTTCCCTTTGTAATGGAGAGCTAGTCTCCTTTGATCAATCTGCTGTAATCGGGTTTCGCCGCTACTTGAGGTTTTGTAATTCCTAAGCTGAATGCTATTCTCTTTCAATATAGTTCTGTATGTTCTGTTTGCTTAATTCAGGATTATATAGAATATATATTGATTTGTTTCGATGATTGTGTGTTCCTAAACTTAATCGCGTTTGCTTAATTCGCGTGTGTTCAATTCGTGTTTGCTTAATTCACGAAGGGCTTCATCCGTTTGCTTAATTCGGAGTTAGGAACATATGTCCCGTAGCGTCGGTTTCGCTTGCTAATTGATGCTCCAATCGAAAGGGGATTAGAATCCGCTTAGGGCTTGGAATTATATGAATCAATGATAGTGGGAAACCGAAAGTAGTAGGTTGATCATTTAGCTTATTTGATAATTATTTAGTTTGCATAGTTTTCTGCTTTGTTTTCTTTATTTAATTTCAAATCCAAAACCCCCCAAAAACTGACTTTTTCTGTTAACAACAATCCAAGAGTCCTTGTGAGACGATACTCGAGTTGTAGCTCCCTATCTACATATTTTTACAAACCGCTCGCTTTTTGACGCGTGCGCGACAGCGCGTCAAAAATTGGCGCCGTTGCCGGGGACTCTTGTTGTTATTAACAGAAATTAAAAAAAAATAAAAAAAATAAAAAAAATTAATCTTTGCATTGCTTAATTAGTTATGGCTGTTTTGTCTGGTTACAAATCCTAGTACCTTCCCATGGATAATTATATGCAAAATTATATGCCTAATGTTGATTATGAGTCGTCATGCATATATTATCCTGATTTTTCTGGTTTAATACACTGGTTGCCAAGGTTTAGTGGTCTTGCAGGTGAGAATCCGCAGATGCATCTGAAAGAGTTCCAGGTTGTTTGCTCTACACTTTTGAGACCTGAAGGAATGACGGAAGACCACATCAAGATGAGAGCCTTCCCATTCTCACTTCAAGGTGCCGCGAAGGATTGGCTGTACTATCTTGCGCCAAATTCCGTTTCAACCTGGATTGATTTGAAGAAAGTCTTCCTTGAGAGATACTTTCCTGCCTTCAGAGCTGCATCAATCTGGCGAGAGATAATTGGTATTAGAGAAGTCTATGAATCACCTCAACAACAACCGATGGCACCACCACAGAATCCTCCCCAAGTGACCACCTCTGCACCTTCCGGACCTTCACTAGAGGACATGATCAAGCAAATGGCTGACAACAATCTCCAGTTTCAGCAGCAAGCAAATGCTAGTATTCATACTTTGCACACACAGATTGGACAGTTTCAGCAGCGAACGGATGCTAGCATTCATACCTTACAGACACAGATTCAACAACTTGCCTCTTTGATGAATGCCATGCAGCAAGTTCAAGGATCAGAACCTTTGACTAAGGAAGTTGAGAGGAAGAGATGTATGGAGGACATCCACTTCGCCATGCTAGAGGATGATGAAGAAATTCTGGAATTAGATAATTCCATTGGTTCCTATGCATGTGTTGAATGTGATGGGATGGATGAACTGTGTGTTGAATTTCCAGACATTCAAGCCTTTTCTGATTCTGTTTATTGTACTATATGTGCTGATTATACTAATGATAACCCTTGTGTGGTGTGTGCTGAGATTTCTGCATGTATAGCAGGTGATGGATTTGATAGTGCAGTGAATGAAGATCGTGCAGAAGCTGAAGCGACACCAGTAACCCTCTCTATCTGTTTGCCACCTCCCATTGTGGAACAACCGGCAATGGAGTTCAAGCCTCTGCCAGAGAGACTGGATTTTGCACCATGGCCAGTCCAAGGGGTTGAACACCAATTTTATTGGGAGAACTTTGTTGACAAGGAGGTCATCTTTGACCCAAGAGGGAGTGAGAAGTCCGCCGCACTTGGCGAGGTCACCATAATTGTCAAGCGCCCACTCCCGTATCGAGGCTGCAAGTTATGGGACCATGGAATAAGCTTCCGCCCTTTGTCTATCACGTGGGCCTTATGATACAAGCAATGGGATCCAGGCGGAAGCCCCTCAATGAGTTTTCTTAACCCTTTCTCTCTAGTTTATTTTCATTTTCTTGTTAGTTTTTGCTTTTCCTAGTTTTTGTTTGGTTTTCTTCAGCTCTTGAATAATTTGAGAAGATCAAGAGTTGTGTGTTGAGTCATGTGTCGGTGAGCTTGCTGGAATTTGATTGAATTTTGTATAGATTGATTGCATGATAGTTGTTGACTGTTGATGATTTCCCCCTAAGTGTTGAAAATTGAAATTTGATCCCCATGTGAAAAATTGAAAATTGAACTTTGAGATATTTTGTTATGATTGCATGATTTATGATAAGTTTGGGGTGAAGGGGTGCACACACTAGGGATAGAATCTCGGTCAAACAATTTGCAAAAATGTCCAGGTGAGGAATTTGAGCCTCCAACATGTTTTTAACTGTGTGAATCACTTTTGAGCTGCACTTTCCCGAATTTGCTTGAATCTCTTCATGGTTTGCATGTTTATGTGTTTGCATCAAATGATTTAGGAAATTTTCTTTGAATTAGCTACTTGGCCTAAATTGAATCAGTCCCTAATGCATGTTCCTTTGTTAGCCCCTTTGAGCCTAATTAGCCTATTGTTTCTTGATGACCTTATGTTATGAGCCTAAATCTGGAAAGACCATGTGAACCCGATCTTAGGATTAGGAGAGCATGGAAGCTTAACAAGGGAATGGTTTGCAAGAAACTAAGTTTGGGGTGGCTACGAGGACATGATGTGTTGTCTGGGATTGAGAAAAAGAAAAAAATAAAGGTTGGAGCCAAGCCAAAGGCAAAAGAAAAAAAAATGGTGTGGCTGCTGGGATTTTAGAAGAACAAAAATGTCAAAAAAGGGTATTGAAAGAAAAAGGCTGTAGTCACCCAAAGCATAAAGAAAAATGGAAAAAGGAACTTGAGTGGGAATTCAACATGTCAAAATGCTCATACTCTCTTAGTTCCTAGGGACTTAAGCCTAGTACCTTTGTATACCCTACCTTTAACCAGGCCCCATTACAGCCTTAAAAGACCTTTTGATGTTGCATGCATGTTTCCGTGGGAACCTTGTTTGAGATGAAAATCAAATTCATGGGAAGTGCTCTTAAAAGTGAAATTGAGTGAAATGTTAATAGCCTATACAAATCGAGCGAATGAGTGAAACACTAAATGCCCTTGTGAGGAAGGTGATTGTTTGAATTTCGTGATCTCCCTTTTGTGTGTAACTTGGATTATCAACTTAGATTAATGATTGTATGAATGATGAAATTCTCAAATGTTTAGAGTAAATGAATGTGAGGATTGCAATGTTGAAAAGGGGGGAAACATTGAGGAAAAATTGTTTTGTTGAAATATTGCATGAAATTTGTCCGAATTTGATTGAAACCTTTAAGCTTGCCAAGTTTGAGTCCTTTTTGAGTTTTAGTTTGCTTGGGTACAAGCAAAGTTTAAGTTTGGGGTATTTTGATCAGCCTCTGGCTCATCTAGTTTTATGACTAGTATGACCGTGGTTTTGTGCTAATTATACCTCGTTTTCGCCCAAATTAGACTTGATTGTCTTCAAGCAACATTTTGAGTCTCTAAAGTAGTTTTAGGGTAATTTAGCTGATTTAGAGTCAATTAAAGCACTTACTGCTACCTCTTGTTTTCAAGTTAATAAAGAGAAACAATTCTGGAGTTATTCGCCACGCGAGAGGCTACTCGCCTCGCGAGCTTGAAGCCTCACTGTGCCAGAAATGTCATCCTCTCTGTCTCGCCCCGGGAGTCACCACCTCGCCTCGTGAGAATTCCAAACGCTGAGGACCTGTTCATAAGATTCGCCTCGTGAGAGAGCGTAACCCAGAATCTGTATTTATATCTGTTTTAGGGCAGAACTGATCATCTTCTCATCATCTTCTTTTCTTTTAGATTAGGACGACTGCGAATTTAGGTTTTGGGTTTTGTGTTCCCTTTGTAATGGAGAGCTAGTCTCCTTTGATCAATCTGTTGTAATCGGGTTTCGCCGCCACTTGAGGTTTTGTAATTCCTAAACTGAATGCTATTCTCTTTCAATATAGTTCTGTATGTTCTGTTTGCTTAATTCAGGATTATATAGAATATATATTGATTTGTTTCGATGATTGTGTGCTCCTAAACTTAATCACGTTTGCTTAATTCGTGTGTGTTCAATTCGTGTTTGCTTAATTCACGAAGGGCTTCATCCGTTTGCTTAATTCGGAGTTAGGAACATATGTCCCGTAGCGTCGGTTTCGCTTGTTAATTGATGCTACAATCGAAAGGGGATTAGAATCCTCTTAGGGCTTGGAATTATATGAATCAATGATAGTGGGAAACCGAAAGCAGTAGGTTGATCGTTTAGCTTATTTGATAATTATTTAGTTTGCATAGTTTTCTGCTTTGTTTTCTTTATTTAATTTCAAATCCAAAACCCCCCCAAAATTGACTTTTTCTGTTAACAACAATCCAAGAGTCCTTGTGAGACGATACTCGAGTTGTCGCTCCCTATCTACATATTTTTACAAACCGCTCGCTTTTTGACGTGTGCGCGACAGCGCGTCAGGCACTTTCTGTGTTTTGCTTAGTGTATAACTTGCCTTTGGTTTGATAAGTCTGCCACGACCACCGTCCTGCAACTCAAGCTCCTTCCGATTACAAATTTCAGCCAGATCCAATCGGGCTTTGTTTGTATCCTTTGTCCTCCCCTTGATGTCCATCACAGTGTCAAACACATTCAAAAACACATTCCTCTTAGTATGCATGACATCAATGTTGTGATAGAGTAGCTGCGTCCTCCAATACGGCAACCTCCAAAATATACTTTGTTTTGTCCAATTATGGTTGACGCCATAATCAGGAATATGTTCTCCTTGGGATTCATGGACGAGCGGTAAGTACTGTACTCTGCGCCATACATTAGGACCAGTCAAACGTGGTGGAGGCGGTGTTGTCTCCGCACAACGCTTCTTGAATGCATTCTTATTCTGCCTATAAGGATGATCTTCTAGAAGGAATTGACGATGACAATCAAAATATGAGATCTTTCGACTGTTTTTAAGCATGAATGCCTTCGATCGCTCCATACATATTGGGCATCCAAGATTCCCCGCGGTCATCCAACCCGACATCATCCCATAGGCGGGAAAGTCGTTGATCGTCCACATCAAAGCTGCTTTCATGATGAAATTCTGCCTCAAAGATACGTCATATGTCAACACACCATCATTCCACAGCATCGTCAACTCATCTATCAGCGGCTGCAAGTACACATCAATCTTACCTTTTGGATTAGACGGACCCAGAATTATGACTGTTAGGAACATAAACTCCCGCTTCATGCACATCCCCGGGGGAAGATTGTACGGAGTCAGGATAACCGACCAACAAGAGTATGCTTTTCCAGACTGCCCAAAAGGATTAAATCCATCAGTAGATAACCCCAATCGAACGTTCCGAGGGTCTTGCGAAAATGCCATATGAACCCTATCAAAATGCTTCCAAGCTTCTCCATCAGATGGATGACACAAGACATCATGCTCCCTCTCATGCTCACTATGCCACCTCATGTGCACTGTAGTGGCCATCGAAGAGTACAATCTTGTAAGTCTTGGCACGAACGGAAAGTACCACATCTTTTTTAGCGACCTCTTCTTCTCAATGCCCATCCTAGTGGTTGTCTTATACCGATCCGCACCACAAAATCGACAACATGTTATGCTTTCCACTGAATCATCCTTATAGTACAACATACATCCATTCGGGCAACAATCAATTTTCAAACACCCCAGACCCAAAATTTCCACAGACTTCTTAGCATGATAAAAACTAGTAGGCATCCGATTGTCTTCTGGCAACGCCTTGGACACTGACCTGGTGAGGCGATTAAAACAGCCTTCTTGCATGTTGTGGTCAGATTTGATACTCAACCATTCCATGCACATCGACAACTCCACGTACTCCCGACATCCTTCCCATAATGGAGATCGTGCAGCACTCAACATATCATAAAATCTTTGAGCTTCGGGATTCGGATTCTCCTCTATGTATTGGGAACCCATTCCACCATCTTCTCCCCCATCTTCTTCTAGTACAACACCAACCGATGGTCCAGCATGATCCATTATCATCTGCTCGTATGGATTCAATTCTTCCCAACGGTCACCACTTCCATAGTACGAACCTTCAAACACAATCGGGTTTAAATCAGGCAACATCTCACCATGGTTACTCCACCAATAGTAATCAGGCATGAAGCCCTTCTCATAAAGATCGGCTACAACTCCATCCACGCTTTTGAAAGATTGACACTTGCATCTTTTGCAAGGACACCTCATATGATCACCGCCCAGCCGTATAAATCTCTCGTGGCTAACAACAAACTCTATAAACTCACCCACTCTAACTCTATACTCTTCCCTAAGACGTTTATTCCAATCCAACCTACGATACATCCATTTCCGATTCTCCGGAATATCCATTGCTGGCAATTAAATAGCCTAACCAATCCTACAATAACACTTATATATTACGGTGCATTCCAATAACTCTATCAATCTCGTTCTTATGACAAGGTATGAACCTATCCCATTCGAGAAGAAACATTTACCACACTCGGCTAATAATAGTTATTCCCATATTCAAATACCTTATACTTGACAACATTTCGGCAGCATTTCCCATCGGTCTCCAAGTACACGACTCGAGCACGGTGAGAATCACCGCGATCAAGTATGCACCAGGAGAACAAAAGGAAATGCATCAGACCGAGATTTCAACAAGTATATATGACATTTGAACATTGAAATGACTATTGTACGAGTGTGAAAAAGGTTTTTTCCCAAACTGTCCCACTTGGACAATTCAAGATTCAATACAGTGAGCATGCGTACCATGAGAAGGTACGCATGCTCATTAATATTGAATCTCAAACAGGAAACTTAGGCTTTCGTAAATTAATAATTAACTCTAGCAGAAAATAAAACCATTGACTTATAAGGATTGCAGCATACTTCAACAAATATATATTGAACCATAATTCAATACAAACTTAGATAAAATATAGTAGCAAACATCCTATTGAGCTCCGCTCTCCACTAACAAGTAACACATAATTGTCAAACACATGCATAACTTCTAAATTAGCAACACACAACAAGCATCCCGCCTTTTTGACAGGATCACATCCTATTGAGCTCTGCTCTCCACTAACAAACAACACATAATTGCAAATACATGCATAAATATTAAATTATCAGCACACAATCAGCATCTTGCCTTTCAGGCAGGATACCATCCTATTGAGCTCTGCTCTCCACTAACAAGTAACACATAATTGTCAAACACATGCACAACTTCTAAATTAGCAACACACAACAAGCATCCCGTCTTTTTGACAGGATCACATCCTATTGAGCTCTGCTCTCCACTAACAAACAACACATAATTGCAAATGCATGCATAAATATTAAATTATTAGCACACAATCAGCATCTTGGCTTTCAGACAAAGCAGAACCTTAAAAGAGAGTATTGAGAGAACTTACCTATGCGACAAAATGCAAAAACAAGTAAGGATAAGGGGAGGAGCCGCAGACAAGAAGATCAGGAACTGATAAATATAATAAGACAATATGAAAGAAAATTAATATCCTTAGAGCCAACTTAATTGTATTCAAGTTAGTAATATAAAAGTTCAACAAATTGCCATTACGACCAATTGATTACCTGTGGAGATGGAGAGGGGACGAAGGGACTCGGTTTCAACTCACAAGAAATAGAACAATGACCTATAATGCATAAATAAAGTTAATCCTGTCAAATACTAACATTTAAGAAACTAACATTTAAGGCTCTCATATATTGTCACTTTTCAACTAATTCGATGTACTCATCAATCTTGCACCACTCAACTCACTCTCTTAATTATCGGTTTTGTTTGCGAGGTTTTTCAAAATCACGAATCAACTCTCTCAAAACTTAAACTATATAGGTGAAGGAACATGAGTAAGGTTGAGCAGAACCCAATCTACGGCTGGACCTAGAAACTATGCTTAATGAGGATCCTTTATTGGAATGTTAGAGGCCTAGGGAATGCAGAGACTAGGCTAGTTTTGAAAAAACCGTGTTTGAAAAATAAACCTGATGTGGTTGTAGTTGTTGAGCCATGGGTGGAATTTGATCAAATTAACCCTGCTTTCAGGAAAAACATTGGTTTGAATTGTTTTGTTGTTAATGATAGAGGAGACAGAAGGCCAAATCTATGGTACCTCTATAAGAATTTGGTTGATCCAGTAGCCATTCATTCAAGTTCTTAGTTTTGTGCTTTTTCTGCTGCCATAAATAGACAGAACGTTTTCATAGCTGGTGTATATGCATATACTCTCTACCAAGTCAAAAGACAATTGTGGAATGACTTAGCTATGCTTGAGAGAAGTAATCCAGGACCTTGGTTATTCCTTGGTGATTTTAAAGATGTGCTTGGATCTCATGAAAAGAGAGGAGGTGGTTTGCCTCTTAAGGTATCCTGTGATGATTTCAATAATTGGACAAATGCTGGTAATTTCACTCATATTGAAACCAGAGGTGCTGTTTATACTTGGACTAATTGCAGGCCAGGTTCTAATCATGCAGAAAAAAGATTGGATAAAGCAGTGGTTAATAATGCTTGGTTATCCTCTTGGAGTAATTGTGTCTGCTTCACTTTAACTAGAAGTCAATCAGACCACTACCCCGTCATGATGTCTATGCAGAATAAAGCAAAGTCCAATTCATCTACTTTCAATGTTTTTGCAATGTGGGTTGATCATCTAGGCTGTTATAATCTAGTCAAGGAGGCTTGGTCTATATCTGTTCATGGCTTCTCTATGTATGTTCTAATGAAGAAGCTGAAGCATTTAAAAACTAAGTTTAAAGAGTGGAACAGGAATGATTTTGGTGGGAGAAGGAGAGATTCGGGCGAGTGAGGAAGAAAGAGGGATGCACTGGTTTTAGGGATTTTATTTTTAGCGACTGAAATATTCGGTCGCTAAATCGGTCGCTCAATGGGTTGATTTAAAATTTGAATTAATGAATTTAGCGACCGATTTAAATATCGGTCGCTAAAACGCTCTATTTTAATTTTTTATGCGCCGTTTAGCGACCGATTTAATATCGGCCGCAAAGATAAATAAAATTTAACCGTTGCATTTAACTTGGTCGCCATTTCGGTCGCTAAAAAGACAGCAATTTTGACTTTTAATTTCCTTTATTTTGCGACCGAAATAGAGACCAAAAACTCTGCTACGCTCTATTTCGGTCGTTATTTCGATCGCAGTATCAACTCTAATCAGTGTTTGATTTAGATCCTACAATCGGTCGTAATTTCGGTCATAAAATAAAGGAAATTAAAAGTCAAAGTAATAATCAGATATTTAAGAATGCAATCAATTAAAATAGGAAAGCAAATCAATTAGGGGTTTTTCAAATCAAAAGAGATTCCTATGAATTGGGTTACCAACAAGATTGTTCATGTTACCAAATTGACTACCCCTTGTTAATTATCAAAATTGCTTTGAAGGCGAATTTATCCTCAATAAGTTAATGCTCCCTCTCGGGTTACAAAAACCGTGCCCAATTAAACCAACCCTTACTCTCGTGGTAATTGAATTTAAATTGAACCCTTTAAGCTTTGTGACAATTCGTGAACCCTCGAAGGACTGCTTCTAACTATCCTGATTTAAGTCCTAAGTTTGATTCCTATAGATCCAATACCTAAGTTCACCACTAGGTTCATCCTTAGAGTATCTATGACATGCAAATAAGTGCGCACCAGATTCACAAGTAATTCATGCGATAGAAACCAAATCAAAAGCGAAATCAAAATTAACAAAGGGAAAATATCAATTCATAACATAGAACAAATCTTGGGCGTATCCCCAATCCCTAGAAATAAAACTACTACTCAAGCATTGCCATTATCATAGCAAGCTTGAATAACAAAAACATGAATGAAAACCTAAGAGAAGGGATGAAGAAGAAGAAGAGAAATCCTAATTTTGCCTAAGGTAGCAGCCCAAAAAGTGCTCTAATTTCGAGCCTCTAGGTCCTATTTATAAGGTAGGGTAATTTGAATCCCAAGCCAATACAAAAATTAGATCAAATCAGTTTCTGTGGATCCATATATTGCGCGTCACGACCGTGACGGATTCTGCCTTGGAGGTTGCTTCACTGGTTGGTCTGTCACGATCGTGACCAGCATCACGGCCTGGCCGTGATCAATTCTGCCTGTGAGGGTCTGGTTCAGCTGACATGTCACGGCCGTGATGGGCATCACGGCCTGGCCATGAACAGCTCTGACTTTTCCATTCTTTCTTTTCAGCTCTACTCAATCATGGCCGTGATGGCTGTCACGGCTAGGCCGTGATGAGCTCTGTTTGGCTCATTTTCTTGCTTTTCAAGTTCCATCTTGATGCAAGCTTCATCATGGTTAATCATGAGCATTTAATCCTTAATTCCTGCACAACAACACCATAAAACCGCCTTACCCGTTCCAAAGTAAAAAACTAACAAAAATCGAATTAAAAATGCCTAAACTACATGAAAATGCATGCAATATGATAAAGAAATATGAGGTGTAATCACACTCATCATATGACCCTAACACCCTCATGTGCCCACTATGCCTCCTCATCAAATAACATCGCAGCTCCTCCAGCATGGTCAAAATTGGTTTCTATCTGTACTTGAGTATCTTACTATTCCAGACCTAACACATGTTATTAGTTATGTTATCTAGTTTGGGCCAATGGCTATAATAGGCCTTCACCCATGCACTTGTCTCAATAGCATTCAGGTAGTCGTATGCCCTTTCATTCAGTCCCCTTAGTCTTTGCATAGTTGTCTTAAACTCTGCCTCAGTTGTGTTCTTTGCACATTCCCAAACAAGCCCACGCAGATCTTTGTCCTTCCAGTGCTTGATAAAGTTTTTCCAAATGTGAAGCACACAGTTTCTGTGATGTGCACCTTCCATATCCTCCTTAAGAGCAGGTACTAAACCCTGTAGCAATGAATATGTTGGATCAGTTATAATAGGCATAATTCAATATTCAATACATTATTCGTGGGACATATTAGTCCCTAACAATTTTTAAGTGATACCAGTAAAGTCCCTAAGAAACATGATCGTGAGCCAAAGTAGTCCCTATTAACATGCACTACACATGACAGAAACAAACTACAAAATATGACAAACAGAAACAGATTCACGGTAACCATATACATACCTTCTGTTGATCTGATATAAAGTTTCATCCATATCTCTCATGATAGCCTATATCCCCTTCCAAAAGTGTGAGAAACCACTTCCAATTATCCTTTGTCTCAGCATCCACTACGGCATAAGCTATGACATAAAACTGGTTGTTTGCATCTTGCCCAACAGCTGACAGCAGTTGACCACCATAATAACCCTTCAAAAAACACCCATCTAGGCCAATGAGTGGCCTACAACCAGCCTTAAAACCTGACTTGAGGCCCTCCAAACAGATATACAAGCGATCAAACAGTGGGGGGCCTTCCATTCTGGGTGAAACATCCATCCTAGCAGTTGATCCTGTGTTGCTTTTCAACACCTCAGCAAGGTAGTCCCATGCCCTACCATATTGATCTTTTTCTGAACCTTCCTCTGCTTATCATTCTTCTTCCATACAAATTACCTTCCAAGTGCAATATTGTAGTCTTTCACAGCATTCTTAAACTCCTCCAAGTTTTTAAACTCCATACCAGCCTGTAGCCTAACCTGTCCAAATGAGATATCTGAGTTGAACACTGGGAATGAAGGCCTTGAGTTGCCCTCGTCGTCAGTAGAGTCTGGGGTTTTCATATGCTCAGAGTAAGTTTGGTAACCATTCTTCTCAAATGAGTTGATGCCACTATCTGCTCAGAGTAAGTTTGTTTGAACATTCTCCTACACCTCATCAGGATCAATAAAGACTGCATCTTGCACACCTTGAACCGGATACTCAAAATACAAGTGCATTGTGTAATACTCTCCAGCCTTGTACTCCATAGCAACCTCACACATGCGATTGATGTCATTGTCTCCCTCAACTGGTCTTAAACCAGTCACAAAATCCTTACGACCCGGATGCATCCACCACATAGCCTTGAAGTCATAGTACCCCAAGTTCTTGAACATCACCACCAAATCAAAATAGTTGACTAAGTCAACATCAATTGGTGGCATGGTGTTGACCCTCCCATCAATGTATTTCAGTACCCTATCTTGCCTTACCAGCTTTCCTCCATGGTGAAAGAAGAAGCGAATATCTGTAGTCATCTGCAAACAAGAAACAAATAAACAACTCAGATGAAGTTAAACAATGCAGAATGACATTTTTGTCCACTTTACAGACTAGAAGGGACCACATGGGCCCACACAAATGACACCCAAATGCCACACACCCAATACATTGACACAGGGACCACATTCGTATGTAAAATAAGCACTCAACAATCCAAAAATGGATAAACAACGAAGAAGGGACCACAATGGGGTTTGTTTGCATCATTAAAATGCTATTCCAAAGAGCACTTTTCAATAAATCCCTAAACCCCCCATTCCCAATAACAGAAACATCAGACCCACCCATGCATGAGAGAACCAAAATCAGCAATAACACAAACCCTAACACTCGATTCTCCACATTTCAAACACGAAAAACCCAAAAGTACAGAGGTTAGGGAAGAATAAGAAACATTACCTTCAGAAATTCTTCACCCTTGAGCTAGTTGGAAGACACGAACCCCTTCACTTCTTCTCCTTCGTATGGTCTTTCTTTGCAGAGCAAATGTGAATGAAACTGAGCGGGATACGTTTTGCAGAGACCACCCCTTCAGTTCCCCTCCCACGAAATGGCATGCGTTTTGGCTTCTCTGGTGGTGGGTTTTTTTTTAAAACTTTTTTAATCATAATTTCCATGGTGGCAACCCCTTGAGAAATGGGTACTGACAAGTTATCAAAAACGTGGGCCACGTAAGCTGGTAACCTGCGATCAAAGGTGGTCAACTCACAGGTGGACTAACCTGTCCCGGTAAACACATTGTTAAGGGTTAAATGAATAGTTTTTTTTTGGATAAGGACTATTTCAGACCCAGATGTTTTTCTCAGGGACCAAATTGGGCCTTTAGTCTTAGGTTTTTTTGTTCTTCCATTACGAACTCACCCAGAAAAAGAAGAAAAAACACTTGAAATCCTAAACTAGTTGAATCTGGATTTGGGGAACCCTCGAAGGTGTCGAAAACCGGCAGTGTCTTCCGTCGCGCGCCGCTATCAACGGTAGATCGTACATCATTATTGCCGATAGATCCGATAATGTCTCATAGGCGTTTTTGATCTCGATCGATGAAGCCCCCAGCATCGAACTCAGGCCGTCGTCGCACCGCCGTGTCGTGGTGGTAGAGCTTCGCCAGGCTTCGATAAGCCGCCTAGAGCTCCATTGGCGACGTGTCCTGCTCGCACACCTCAGATACAACCCGACTGTTTAGTGGTGGCGACGGCGGCGATTGCAGGTCTGTTCTCTATAGCTGCGATGATAAGCTGGGAATAAGTGCACAAATCTAGAAGGGACTAGTTCATGATTATGCATATCCTCAAATAATGTAACTATCCATCTTGATGTCTTCTTCTTATAATGTACACGAAGCCTGGCTTGACAATTAGTTCTAGTGAGAGGTCTATGCTCTCTTTTCCTATCTAACCTCATGAAGTGATTTTTGTTTCTTAACCCAGCTTTATTGCAAACAAATTGTCACATTACAACCTTTCCCCTAACATTACGAGCCAAATCGTCTTTCCTAATCGCAAAACCATGACTTTTTGCATATTTTGAATAAAAGTCATAAGCCTCAACTTCACCACCGAAGTGTAGAGCTCGTATTTCATCGACTGTTAACTCAAATCCTTTTAAGATTACCTTCTCCACCTTCCATACTTTCAGTATCACACTCATCAGATAAATCGTTACTCCCATCACTTACACTGTCGCTTTCATCACAAGAAACAGAGCAATTACCATCATTAACATCATACGAATTAACAGGTGAAAACTCATCAGTGCTAGCCATCTGCAGTGCAAACATCATAGCAGGTTGAAAAAAATTTAACCACACAAACCTATTTGTGCATACAGTGAAAATAAAAGCAATCTAAAACACAAAATTCTAATATAAGTATATACAAAATGTAAAATTACAATCCTAATTTAAGAAATCTAACATGCAGCGTCCTAGTCGCTGCTCTGTTTATTGAACACTAAGGGCTATCTTAACCTTTATGTTTGAAAACTAAGGGCTATCTTAGCCATCTGCAGTGCAAACATCATAGCAGGTTGAAAAAAATTTAACCACACAAACCTATTTGTGCATACAGTGAAAATAAAAGCAATATAAAACACAAAATTCTAATATAAGTATATGCAAAATGTAAAATTACAATCCTAATTTAAGAAATCTAACATGCAACGTCCTAGTCGCTGCTCTGTTTATTGAACACTAAGGGTTATCTTAACTTTTATGTTTTATAGCAACTCTTGATTATAATATTGTGATAATAAACCTACTGAATGAAATATTTAGTAAGCATTACCTGGAAAAATCAAAGACGTGATGTTCAAAAGGAGAAGATAAAACAAGTTCGCAGTACCTAGAATGGTAACGTCACCAAGAACAGATGATGTCGCCACAGTGACAGCTCCGCTTCTGATGGAGGAAAAAAACGAAGGAACCAGAAACAGAGAACCAAGAACAGAACCTGATTCAGTTTCACCAAAATGAAACAAATCGAGAGAAAGGGTGACGTTGGACCATCGGTAACAACTTTGATGACCAATGGAAAACGAACGCACAAAGTAATTTGGGAAAAGGAGGCCAATTTCGTGATGGAGGAATTAGGGTTCATAAGCTGGGCAAGGGAAGGTTTTCATGATGGGAGGGAGGGGTTAGGGTAGAGAGAGACCAAAACGTAATGTCTGCCACAACCCACAAGAGATAAAAATGTTTTTAAAAAAAATTCAGTTATTTGAAATTTTAAATAATAAGATTTTTAGATTTAAAAGGGTTAAAAACTTATTTATTTACTAGGGGACTAATCTGCAAATAACAAAATTTCCTGGTTAAAAACATCAATCTTTGACTTGACTGCATTAAATAAATAACTACTCACCTATTGGTCCAAAAACAGCTGTTTCAAATCAGTTGATTCTTTGATGGTACCATAGAATTTCCCTTTTTTATATACATGACAAAAATTGAACCAGTGACATAATACTTAAGAAACTTAGCTATCTATCAACTATGGTGGACTTTATTGGTATTTTGGGCTTGTGTTTATGTATATGTATTTGAATTTGAATAAGGAAATACTCATGCAGTATAATGCGTGGTTCTCTGCTGCTCTTGCTATACAGAGTTCAATTATATTGCTTATACATGTTCTGCATGACTGAGGTTGTATGTTAATTATTTATCAGAAAAATAAAGAGAGCAAAAGTACAAATAAATCATACAAGAGTGGATAACAAATAACTAGTTATCACAATCAACTTAGTGTCTAAAATAAGGGAATGATTAAATAAACAACTTACTTAAACACTTACTACATGAGAGTTTATGACATTCACTTCATCTTGAAAGAGTTTATAGAAAAGTGAAGCTATATTCATAAACTCTTCTAAACACTTCACACTTACAAAGTCCTCGAGTCACGAGTCTAGTGTCCAGCGAGTTAACATACAGTGAATTACAAAAACTAACCCATCCAAGGCCAATTATTTATTATAGCATTATACCCATTAGTATAGTGACTTCCTTGTATCTCTATTCCATTCCAAATTTGTTCCTCAAGGCCACAACAGAGTCATAGACCTTCTTCTCATCAGCAACAGATTTGGACACAGTCTCACTTTGTTTGCAACTTTCAGCCCAAGCAATGAATTCAGGACACTCTGCCTCCACTTTGAAGTTTCCAAATGCCTCATAAGTATAAAACCAGTAATAGAAGGGAATCAGAGCAACATCAACAAACCCAAATGTGTCACACCCAAAATAAGGCTTGTCTCCAAGCGCCTCTTCCAATTGCTTAAGGGTATCAATGAAGTCCTTCTTAGCCACCTCATGCTCATCCCCCTTTGTAGTCCATATTCTCCTCCCAACATCATACACCTGCACTTTTTTCAAGCACCAGTATTATTAGCGTCAGGGGAAAGATATTTGACAAACTATGTGAGGCTCAAGCTTAATCTCAACCACTTAGAAGGTCATAGCCTCATAGGGTTTGGAGTGATAAATAGGTCGTGGTTTCAACTCCCCCACAAATATAACACACTAATTACTAATATCTGCTTATTAAAAATAAAGTTACAATGTGTTAAAATAATTGGGCATATAGGGAGGGTTGCCTGCCAATTAAACATATGTGAGTGACCCAACATTGTGGCAGACTTTAATACCATGTTAGAAATTCTAACTTCACTTCAAAAACTAGCTCATAATGGAAAATCACTTTACTATAAATGATTCTTTGCTCATATACTTAACCCACGACGACGTGATGAGGGTGATACTCAATAGCTTGAGTAAGAGTGTTTGAGAAGTGTGTGAGTGTAAGTTTTTGCAAGTATCATTACTCTTAGCAATGACATCTCCCAATCTTCCATAACATAGGAGTTGAAAAATTAATCAGCCTCTAAGCAACCTTAAACCCTTCAAAAAAAGAAAAAGACAGTAGACACAAGAGGATAATCTGTAATGCTATTTTTGCAACCATGTAGCTGAGGAAATTGAACACATCCTTCTATCTTGCACTTTCTCATATAAGTTGTGGTTGCAAATTTATAACTGGATTGGAATTGATGTGGTATTGGCAGGGGACTTGAAGAGTCATTTCCTCCAACATTCTGGGCTTCTGGGCAGGCGTGTTTCTACTTCAAAATGGCAGCAGATTTGGTTTGCAACATGCTGGTAGTTGTGGCTCCATAGAAACAAAATCGTTTTTAATGATAACATGCAAGAATTCACTAGCTGTTCGACTTGGTTAGAATCAGGGCATGGAACTGGTGTGTTTATTCAACAGGTGCAACACACTTTTCTTTCACAGATTGGTGTAGTAACCCAGTGGTTTGTCTGGAATATGGTTAAAGGATGCAGGGAAGGTAACAAACTCTCTGCGTGGGAAGCTCATCTTTTTTTATGGGACTGTGGTGGCTATGTTGTTGGTCAGGGCGTGGACTTGGGGTCCTTAATACAAAGCTAATCTGAAGGTTAGCATCTGTAGGTCTAGAAATTGGAAACATGTGTGATGAAATTTTATTTGCAGGGTCTTTGGGTATAGGTTAATTAGCGAAACAGGATGAAACAATGTCTAATATGGACAGCTTTGGGGAATACCAACTTGTAACGTTGGATTGTAAATGTTTTGAGTACTCTCTCTCTCTCTCTCTCTCTCTCTCTCTCTCTGGGTCTTTGGGTATAGGTTAATTAGCGAAACAGGATGAAACAATGTCTAATATGGACAGCTTTGGGGAATACCAACTTGTAACGTTGGATTGTAAATGTTTTGAGTACTCTCTCTCTCTCTCTCTCTCTCTCTCTCTCTCTCTCTCTCTCTCTCTCTCTCTCTCTCTCTCTCTGGGTCTTTGGGTATAGGTTAATTAGCGAAACAAGATGAAACAATGTCTAATATGGACAGCTTTGGGGAATACCAACTTGTAACGTTGGATTGTAAATGTTTTGAGTACTCTCTCTCTCTCTCTCTCTCTCTCTCTCTCTCTCTCTCTCTCACACACACACACACACACACACACACACACAGATATATATATATAAATTTTGTTATCAAAAATAAAAAGTGGATAAGTTGATTTGGGACACACAAGAATCCATTTTACCTTCTTATCAACAAAATCAGCCCAAAACCTGGCTTCAACTCTCATAAGGGTCAGAAAGTAGCAATGGTGCTTTATCCTTCCAAACCTCATCAATATACTCAACAATAATGAGGGATTCACCGATTGGTTTCCCATTATGGATGAGAACTGGAATCTTCTTGTGAATGGGGTTCATTTGCAAAAGCAAACTGCTCTTGTTATGCAGATCTTCTTCCTTGTCCTCATACTCGACCCCTTTCTCAGCCAGTGCAATCCTTGCCCTCATCCCAAACATGCTTACCCAAATATCCAACAACACAACCTCTTCAGCCATTGTTAGAGACAGCCACAGAAAACCGAGGATGAACCAATGAAACAACACTTGTTAGGACTTATGAGAGAGTGTGATATTTCTGTGAACAAAAGGATTACCCCAACTGCATTTATTTATGTTGTCAAAATTGTCTTCAAACGCATCACACGAGCACGGCAACAAAAAACAAAAAGTCACGAACACGAACAAATCTGGAACACGCGAACAAATTATAATAGCCTGAGGTGTGTGGAATCACACTGCCCTCAAGGGTTTATCCGCATGGTGCGCAAACCATCAGGATACAATAGGCCATTCCCGGTAAATGAACCGAGGTAACAGAACAGCAAGAAAAATAATACAGAAGAAATAGGCAATGTAACCCAGGAACAAAATGAAGAGGAGATAGTAATTTTAGAACAAGAAATGTGTGTTTATAAATGGTTCAGCACATAAGCCACTATATATATTAAAAAGGAAGCAAGGGTTTTAAAGTTTGTAAGGTGGTGAATTGATATTTATCGAAGAAGGCAGCACCCTCCTTTTAAATTAGAGCAAAGTATTTAAACTTAAAAAAAAAATTGTTGAACATGAGCTCTGGAAGGTTTTAGTGGATAGGGTCAAAACCAATTTGTTGCAACAAGCATAACGTTAGTGGACAAATCTTGTGGAGTAAATTAAGGAACATGTAAATCAAAGTAAAACTGTTTTGACCAACAACACATCCGTAAATAATGAAATCAAAACCAAGTCAAAATGTCTGATAAGCTTTCTCAAACATAAAATTATTTTCACAAAATTTAATTTGATAAAATAGTAAAAACTAACAACATTGTGTATTAATAACACAACCAAAATCAAATATTTAACTTTTGAAATATCTCAAAATATCCAACAACCCCCCACATATTTCAAAAGTTAAAGAAAACATTTAAGAGAATAAAAAAAATTATTTCCTGGGTTAACATCTTGGATGTAATGCGTCGGATCTGTGTAGCAAGCTATGGAACCCAAGACACTTAATATGTGTCAGAGGTCTACCAATCACACTACACCCCACAATTCTTTCTGTTATGCCGTTTTGTGCTAAAAAGCCATGCGCGCGCCCTTTATTTATGAGTGCTCTAGAGATTTCGCCACGATCTCATGCAAGCGGCCCCACTTGACACTCATATAGGCGACTTCATCAAGTGCATGTTGCAAATCATACACCACCCATGAGGGATATGAAAATCATTAAAAAGCTTTACAAGCTTATCCTCTCAATAATGCAGTTCTCAATTACACCATAGGAAAGAGACACAAAACAAAACAAAATTAGTTTTGTGTGCTAGCAAAACTAACAAGTGACTTGTTCTTACCCATTGAACCTTCTTCATGGGATCTCCAATCACAAAGGTTGGGTTCCCATCATTCTTTAATTTCAATTTGGCTTAAGTCTCATTCCCATCGATGTTTCATTCACAAAGTTTTGCTTTTTGTGAGAAAATCGGTCAAATTAATTTTTGACCTCCCAATAATTAGGCCTCATCATTCAGTAGTTACTTTCCAGGATTGTAACACATACGTATGTCTATAGAATATATTCAATTTTCCACTTGGCAATCACAATATATAAACACATAAGGAGTTAATTTAACTCACATAAATATTTGCTAAAAGGTTTTTCAACCACTCAGCCTCATTATCAGCCATTTTCAGAGTAATAACTCTAACCACATTGTATATTTAACAATAAATTTCATTTGACTGATCTCCAAGTAATTAAACCACCACAAAGGGTGAACACATAACTATTTAGTGGATTTAGTCTCATCTGAATATGAAATTAAGCTAATATAATTGATACAGCGGAAATCCACCAAATAGAATATCATATTCATCTCCTACAAAAGTGTAGAAGGCAAAAATATTTTTGTATGCACAAATTATCTGGTAGCCCCAAAGTCTACCATCCATTACTTTACACTCACCACATGACAAGCCCGATAAAAGGCCGCAACAATTATATCATCTCCTTAGACCAATTTTTCCTTCAGCCTAGGAGGATTGTCACTCCTCTTTACACATAAACGTACATTAAAATGCACATTCACATGAATTTATACTTAGAAATTATAACCCGCGGATCAAACTATCATATCGTTGTCACTAACAATAAAAGAACCAAGATTATATCAATCAAGGAAATCTAAAGTGTGCCCGTAAGAAATTCACAAGTTTATACATGCATCATATATTGCATAATTGCCTAGCATTACTCAAGAGGTATTTTGAAGCATTTGGCATTTGAATACAGGTGGCATTTAATAAGCATTTAGTAACATCCAATACATTTCATAAATATTTTCAAATTTATTTCTTGAAGGAATCCATCAAGTTAAGTACCTTATGTAATCTCTTAGAAAAAATAATTCCGCAAAAAGATGATATATACATAGTGAAGCAAGGAACATATCTCATGTCCATTCCAAAATTCAACTGAAACATGAAAACTAAAGCATGTTATAAAATCTCATAAACCCAGAATTTCTTCACAAATGAAGGCAAAACAAACATCACCAAATTATCTTTATATACATTGCCCAACCTGACAAGCATCATTGTTACATAACCACATTTTGAATATATAAGCAGCCCAGATACTTGCAACAAGTATATAAATATATAGATATATATACCGCCCAAGTTTCACAAAAATTTCAACCACACTCATAACCAAAACATATTAAGAACACACATAAATAGACTAACCAGTTCTTCCAAAACCGAGACAAGCAATGGATTTTATAAAAAGGTTTGATGTAGACAATATAACAAACATCTCATACACATCCATCTCTTTATAAGTTTATACAATTTCATACCTTTCTCTCTGATAAGATGATGAAACTTACCTCTATGCTCAGCCACGAACTTCATGACATCAGACACGTCTGTATCTCCTTCATTTCTCGTCCATCCACGATTCACTGTTGCCACCACAACTATGGTCCAGAAAAATGAGACCCAGACTTGCTAGAGCCACCTTCCGTCACAGCCTAGTCCAACAGCAAATCTAACTCTAGTTGTTGTTGTCCTCCCAACTTGTAACCCGTGATGCGTAATATTTTTTTCTAGTCAGTAAACCCTTGAGATTGTTGTCAAAATTGTCTTCAACGCAGCACAAGCACAGGAACAAAACAACAACAAGTCACGAACACGAACAAATCTGGAACTCGCAAACAAATTATAATAGCCTGAGACGTGTGGAATCTCACTGCCCTCAAGGGTTTATCCGTGTGGTGCGCAAACCCCCCAAGATACAACAGACCCTTCCCGGTAAATGAACCGAGGTAACAAAACAACAAGAAAAATAATACAGAAGAAGCAGGAAATATAACCTAGGGACAAAATAAAGAGGAGATAGTAATTTTAGAACAAGAAATAATGTGTGCTTATAAATGGTTCAACACATAAGGCACTATATAGATATTAAAAAGGAAGCAGGGGTTTTAAAGTTTGTAAGGTGATGAATTGATCTTTATCGAAGAAGGCAGCACCCTCCTTTTAAATTAGAGCAAATTAAAGTATTTAAACTTAAAAAAAATTGTTGAACATGAGCTTTGGAAGGTTTTAGTGGATAGGGTCAAAACCAATTTGTTGCAACAAATATAACGTTAGTGGACAGATCTTGTGGAGTAAATTAAGGAACAAATAAATCAAAGTAAAACTCTTTTGACCAGCAACACATCCGTAAATAATAAAAGCAAAACCAAGTCAAAATGTCCGATAAGCTTTCTCAAACATAAAATTATTTTCACAAAATTTAATTGGATAAAATAGTAAAAATTAACAACATTTATTTCACACTTGTTGTATATTAATAACACAACCAAAATCAAATATTTAACTTTTGAAATATCTCAAAATATTCAACAATTTATAGTAAGAAAGATATGTTATGGGTCATGTATAGACAAACTTGACTGATATTTGTTGGTTCAAGTGGAAGGAGCTTGAGTTCATGCATGCAACATGTGTTTTTTGGATTAATTTTTGAATTTATGTATATGAAAAAAATATTGTTGGGAGGGTGAAGTGGAATTACTCGATCAGGGAGTGAAGACAAATCCTTAAAAACTATTATTTCTGATACAACATTTTTTATTCTTTAACATGTGTAATACACGTGTTAAAACATGTCGGTGTGGTTGCAGATTCAACTCTATCCATAGGTTTGTTGATTTTATATTCTGGGTGGTTCTGAAATCTTTGACACTTACGTCATTGCTTTCTCCACATAAAACATTACCTTAACTCCAACGAAAGAGAAGGTTCCTCCGTGATGATTTGCAGTTCTCTAGTTATTCTACCTTTTGCTTTTGGCTGTGAGGGAATCATCCACTAATTTGTATGTTACTACAATCTTTTCATGTATTTTTTGCATGCCTAAAAAATATTCCTAAACTTTCTTTTAGTAGTAGGAAATCGTCCTTGCATCAATAATTGACAAGGATAAGTTCATTACAAATTGAGACACTGTTCCCCAAGACTATGTGTGATGGAAATCGTGCCTTGATGCTGAAGGTATATTCTTCGCCTGGGGCAAGGTGTGACCACTTGACCAAAAGTTAATAACCTGAATATTTGTTTATTTATTATGGTTACTTTCGTATTATTAACTTTAAAATTAGAAGTTATGGACAATTAGAAACTCCTAGTTTCGGGGCATGAAACATAATATGGATGGAAGCTAGCTAATGGCGGTAGTTGCAACTTTTAGACTACCAGGCTGGCAGGCTCAATTATTTCAGCATTAGATAAAGTTCTTAATGCTTGGAGCTGAGCTTGAGATAAAAACCACAAGTTTTATTCGTTTAGAATGATTGGTAAAATTGGATCACCATTATACAAGTGGTCACCACAACTAATGGTGTTCTTGCTCTTAGAATTAGATAAACAACCAACAAAATAAATACCGTCCAACATTAGTCCAATTTTTCTTAGGAATTAGCCATGCTCGAACAAATTATAGCTTAAGCTTTTTCAGTCCATTTCAGGTATATATATCATTTTTTTTAAGAAACTAATGCACTTAATTTTTGCTACTCTTTATAAAAAGATTGTTAGAAGTGGAGCTATGTTGGTTAGATGGTGGGACATAAATTCTGAGTGCACTTATACATGTCAACATTTAAACAGAATCAGAATATACAGAATAGAAATAAGGATAAAAAACAGCATATTAGTTAGATGATGACACTGTAAGCACTAGGAAAGACTTATTTTCCTGTTTCTCCATAGAAACTAAAAATAACACCTAAAAACGAAAAATAATAATAAAAAAGAAATAAACTAAGTAAACTGTTTTATTATAGTTCAGAATTCTTGTAGGCAAATACATGAAGTTCAGCAGCACATGGCCAGTCTACATAACCATATACAAAAATTAGGAAGCTACAAGAACAACTTTATTATTAGGAACAAAATAGCACTACTTGTTGTTCTTTTGTTCAGCATGCAAATCAGCAAAGTAGCCCTGAGGGTTTTTCTCAAATTCTTCCCTTGAAATGGACGCGCCATCTCCACCAGGAGCTTTCATCACAGTTTCTTTGGGTTTCGGAGCAGTATTATTTTTCCAACTTCGGGTGCGCCAGCACCTTTAGTAGCACTTTCAGTAGCAGCTTTGCCATCCATGATTAATTCAAAATATCACAAAGAGATGTAATGTAAAGCTGAAATAAGTTCTCAAAGTAGGATATGGCTAAAAGCTTGAGCTGGCTGGCTAGTTTTATAGAAGGGAAATGGTAGGATCAATAAATTGAAATGCCTTTCATATTTCCAAAGCATGCATCGTATTCACGCATACAGAAGGAAAATTCTTTTATATCAAAAAAAACAAGAGAAGGAAAATTCTTAAATGCATTTGACTGGTCCTTCAATTTTCAATGATCTCAGCTCTCTTGTGCCACCCAATTAGTATCATTTCTTAGATTTACGATACCATCCGTGCCTGTTGGGTGTTAAATGCATGCGTAGCTTGAAATTACCTAAACATGGAAAAGATTGAAAATAAGATTCAGAAATCAAATATATCCGGACAGAATTAAAACCCAAAAAAAAAAAAAAATTTAGATAGCTCTTGAGTCTTGAAAAAAAACACTTTAAATTTGTCTCTAATTGAGCAAGGTGTATAAAGATTTCAATCAATTAAATGACTTAAGAAAATATACTATCTTACTTGTCTATCTTAGAAAGTCTATCTTAAAATCTAATTTATTTTAGAAGAGTCTTATTTCTTTTTTTTTTTGAAAACTAGGATGGTACCCGTGCTGTCGCAAGGTGTTGTTGATTGTTTACGAATGAATCAAAACCATTGTTGTTTATACTAATAAGTTAATATATATAACATTTATCACTGCAGTTCATGACTTTTACATACTAATAGGTTGAAGGTATGTTCAAAGCTCTATGGCACTAATAAGTTAATATAACATTTATCATTGCGGTTCATGACTTTTACATACTAATAGGCTGGTATAAGATGGTATGCAAACTAGCACTGACAGGTTGTACTTAGGGATGATAATTTGTGCCCTATCCATTGGGTACCCGCAAAAATAACAGACGATGGGTATAAGAGTAATTGCCTATATAATGGGTAAGGGTCCGAATACGGTAATTACCTACAAATTTGAATGGGTATGGGCGCGGGTACGGGTATGGGTACTATGGCACCCACCCCGCCCCACACCCGCATATATATATATATATATATATATATATATATATATATATATATATATATATATATATATATATATATATATATATATATATATATATATATAACAAATAAACATAGCGTTTCGTCGCTAGGTTTTACACAATATCTCTGTGCTCACAGCGCCATCTCTCTCAGGTTTTAGGTTTCCTTTTGTTTTCTCTCCTTTTCTGAGAGCTATGTTTGTTATACTTTTCATGAATATTATGTTTTTCTCTCCGCTTGTGAGAGCTATGTTTTTCTCTCCATTTGTGAGAGTCTATCGTTGCTAGATGAAGAATATGAAGGAATTATTTCTCTGAATTTCTCTCCATTTTTTATTGGCAGGTTCTGGTTCCCAGGCCTACCAGAAGCAATAAGTATCCTTAGTTGGAACTGCCGAGGCATGGGTAACCTGTGTGCAGTTTCTATCAACAAATACCTCGTTTGGTGTTATTGGCCAGACACGTTTTGTCGTTTCCTCTTTTTAATTTTGGTTTTTTTAGTTTATGCAAATAAAGTTGAAGACATTTGGCAGTGCATTGAGCCTTCCTTGCAGGTAGTTCGAAGCACCGACTTCAATCACAATTACGTGATGATGGACGATATTTCTTCAAAGTTAAATCTTATAGTTACTCTCCCAGACTCCAGGTGCAAATAGATGAAGTCCTAGGTCTTCGTCAAGAGGACCGAGCTAATTATAGGGCTTTTATTTCAAATTGTAAGAGTCTTTTGTCATCTTATGTTAACAACTCTTTGGTAGAGTTTGATAGGAGGAAAATTCATGTAGTTTCTGTGAAGAAAAGGATTACCCCAACTGCATTTATTTATAGTAAGAAATATATGTTATGGGTCATGTAAAGACAAACTTAAAGCAGGGTATATGGGCATGGGCCCGCGGACGATCCATTTAACCCGTGATCCGTGCGGGTTAGGACCATACAAAATGTAGGCTCGTTTAAATGCAACCTTATTTAGTCTGGTCCACTTAACCCGCGATTTATACGGGTTTGGTCTGCGAGTTAGCAGGCCAACCCGCGAGCCAAAAATATTAATGCAAAATATAGGTTCATATATGAATATATTATGCATTTTAATGTTTTATATTGAAAAAATAATTATTATATACAAGTAACTATTTATTTAGGATGTCGTCTGTGCAATTGTCCTTTATTTGCAAGCTTAAATATTTAATTCAATCATATAAGCATATTAAACCATATATAAGCTACTGTGAGCTAATTAATTTGAACTTCTCGGGCTAGTTAAAATCGAGTAAATTTTGCAAGTATTACACCTTCTGGTAAATTTTCTCTATATGTTTTTGGATATTTAAGAACCATACTTCTAATATTCTTTTTTAAAAAATAATTAATTAAAAAAATCATTTTTCAATTTTAAATGAGTCCGCGGACCAGCTCGCTAACCCACGGGTTAGGTGGACCGGACGCGGACGAGAGAAAATGTTGCTTTGATAGCTTCACGCGCCAACCCGGTCCAGCCCGTTTAATTGCGGGTGAATGCAGGCTGGGCTTAAACGGACCGAGCTGGCCCGTATACCTCTAGACTGTAACACCCCGATTTGTGTCTTTCTGTAGTAGTAAATACATGTTTATATGTATTAAATTTTGATAAAATCTTGAGAGTGATTTTAAATAAAATAAAGTCATTTTCTTATGTTCTTTTACCATAGGAAGTCATGGTTAAATTTTCGGTTGAAAATTCAGACGAAAGTAGATCAGTATTTTCACTGCCGATACAAGTTTACCGAGCAGAAAACCTAATTTTGAACCGTGAACGAAACGGTTAGTGTTTTTGTGACGTTCTGTATGATATTGGAATTTTTCAAAAATTTGAGTTCGGAAATAAAAAATAATATTTATTCCGGGCGAAATACAATCGGAAACTTGAACAGGATACGCAATGGAGCAGAAAAGGGAAACCAAAAGAAGTGAAGTGACTTGATGGGATGTGATGGACATGGGTTATTTATGACACACTCCAAAAGTGTAATTATCACACTTTTCAAATTATATATCATATTATATTCTAAAAACCCATTTTTCTCTCTCTTCTTCAACCAAACAAAACATAAGCCAAAACTTGGCCATCAAGACTTGCTCCTTCCTTCTCTTTCACACCCATCTCACCTCTCCCTCTATAAATACCCATTTCATTTTTTCTTCATCACTTTCCTACTTCTTCACTTTCTAATTTTTAAGTTTCTAACACTTAAAGTTTTCATTTTTACTTAGTTTCAAACTTTAAGTTTTTCATGCTTTTTATTTCCTGTTTCAAGGGTAACACTCTCATACTCTTCTATTTCAAGTTTTACACTTATTTCACGAGTTGACTTTATGTCTTCTTAAAATGTTCTTAAAGCTCTTTTAACTTCTAAAATCTCTAGAAAATGGTAGAAAACTCTGTTTGAGTTGAAACCAATTTCTATGGACTTATATTAATATCTAATTTCATATTCTAAGAGCTTGTATCAAACAAACATCTATAACCTATTTTCCCAAGGATGGCCGGAACTATGTATTAGTGGCCTAGGAAGTTTTGTTTCAACTTTTTGAAAGATGATCATGTATTTGAGCTTCCAGATACCCCTTGATCTTAAATCTAAAGTCTTGAAAAGTTTGGAAATTTTAACCTATTCATCCTATGATGGCCGAACCTAGTAGGTTGTAGACCTAGGATGTTTTGTTTTCGTTTTCCAATATGATCATGGACTTGAGCTCCTTAATATATTTGGATGCTAAGTCCAAGAGATTGAAAAGTTTAAAGATTTCTAGCCTATTTCTCCTATGATGGCCGAACCTATGATGGTTTTGAACCTAGGATGTTTTGTTTTCATCTTCCAATATGATCATGGACTTGAGCTCCTTAATACATTTGGATGCTAAGTCTAAGAGATTGGAAAGTTTAAAGATTTCTAGCCTATTTATCCTATGATGGCCGAACCTATGATGGTTGTGAACCTAGGATGTTTTGTTTTCATTTTCCATTATTATCATGGACTTAAGCTCCTTAATACATTTGGATGCTAAGTCTAAGATATTGAAAAGTTTAAAGATTTCTAACCTATTTATCCTATGATGGCCGAACCTATGATGGTTTTGAACCTAGGATGTTTTGTTTTCATTTTCCAATATGATCATGAATTTAGACTTCTTGGTATCTTTTAACGCTAAATCTAAGAGCTTAGAAGGGTTGGAAATTTTTAGCCTACTTATACTAAAGAGGCCAAAACCCTCAGCATGAATTTAGTGGGATTTTTGCTCTATCTTTGTAAAGTGAACCTTGGTTATGAACTCCTAATACTTAAGGATCATTAATCCATGAGTTGTATTCTTTTTTTTTTTTTTGCAAACCTCTAACCCTATTTTATGCCATGGCCGAATCTATACCTTCTTGGTTTAGTGTTCTTGGTTAACTTTTAACTTGTAGTTTTGTGTTCATAAACCTAGACTTTCGTCGCGGAGTGGACGAGGACATTCACAGTACACTTCCTCAAGCATTACGTACCTTTACCTTCACAAAAGGTAAGAGGGGACGGCCTGAGGGATATTCGATATCTATGTGCATGTGTGTATGTGGTTTGCTCGATTTATTTGAATATTGTTATTATATTGAATCAAAGTTTGAATGATTTGTATACTTGAACTGTTGTGATAATTGTTTGAAGTTGATCCTTATTTTATTTAAAGTGTTGTCAATCATATATGTTAAGAACTGTCATTAACTGTTTTATTGTTGACTGACATTATGATGATATTGATTGAGTCTGAAAAGCCTGACGTTAGTCGGTGCTCAACTAATCACATGATTAAAAGCCTAAATAAGCTTCAAAGAGAACTTTGAAAGTAATGGTGTTCATTTTAAAATGATCTTTAGTAAAGTATGTGTTTTGGAAAGTAAGTAATCTTACCTGTATTTATTCCGGAACTTTGGAACTTGTGTTAAATAATTTCAAGTTAAAGGAAATTATTTTCTTACGAACTAAGTTTTTGTACAAAAGAAAATCATTTAAAAAATATGTGTTTTTACGGAAGGAAAAGCCTTTGGAAAATATTTGACCTTAAATAGAGATGATTTTAAGAAAAGGATTTCAAGAGAAAATAGATTTCTTATAATAGTTTACAAATGATTTTTCAATGAAAAGATTTCCTGTAAAGAAATACTTTTGAAAATATTCTGGTAACTTGGATGGGTTACCGAGGTTTTATTTTGGTATTTGATTTTCATTGAACAAAAAGTAAGAACAGGTGAAATCGAATCTAGTTCGCGAGACGTCACTTCTAGTGTTCTATAATATGCACGTTGATCTTTGATCTGTGTTAAGTATTGTGGACCGAGAGTCTTAATCATGATGTTGTGGGCTAAGAGTCCTAATCTCGTTATTATGGACCAAGTTTCCTAACTACGTTGTTGTGGTCTAAGAGTCCTAATCATATTGAAATAAAACATGGGTAAGATTGTAAGTCTTTTTCTATGACCACAAACCTTGACTGAGGCATCGGTCTTAGGTGTTATGATTGAGCTCTCGGACTGCTTGTCCTGTGTTGATGTCGAGTAATTTCAAGTGATGAAAATTATGAATGGTCGTTAGCTTTGAGCTTCGACAATGAATGAGATTGAACACAAAGAAACATCTTGAACGAATGTTTTTCTTCATGCATTTAGGCAGACGTGCCTCACAAGTTAGTCACTTCGATGATTCCCAAGCAGGGGCTATTAGTCACTTCGGTGATGCCCAAGCAGGTGTATTAGTCACTTCGGTGATGTCCAAGCAGGGACTTTTAGTCACTTCGGTGATGCCCAAGCAGGGGTTGTCATATAAGTCACGACAGTGATGTCCAAACAGGGACTTTAGTCACGACGGTGATGCCCAAGTGGGGGCTTTGAGTTTGATCAACTCTTAGAAAGATGAAGTGATCTCATGTGATTAAGTTTATAGAGCCGGAATATTCAAGTGTCATGCATAATCTTTATAAAAGCTGATTGTACGGGTATGACACCCATTGATGTGATACTTGTTGTTTTATATATTAATATGTGGTAAATGTTAATATGTTGATGTGATGCATGTATCATGCATATGGTTATTGTAATCTATCCATATATTGGTATCTCACTCTTGCAAATATTCTTGTTATTTCTCTTTGATTTTCGTCATCGTTGTATATCTATGAGTTTAGATGGATCTGAACATCCCATTGGTACCGTCAGAATCGAAGACTGAGATCTTCGATGATGCGGGGAATGTGGAGGCGTGGCAGATTCACCCCGGATCTACATCGGATACCTATCATGGACCGATAACCACACTGGAGAAGAATGCCGAGGGCGAACCATGTCGCAGAGTTCAGATAGTTGAGACGAGGAGGATTGCTCTCCCACCACCTTGGTACTACTTACACGTGCTACAGATGAATGGACAGCTACATGAGCACCCCCCCCTCTAGGGGTACCATTACCTGGAGTCGAGCCGGCTTCACCGATTGAGGAAGACCCCGAGGAGTACCTGGAGGATAAGCCCATGTACCACGTCTTGGATCACGACGATGATCTTGATGAGGTGCCGGAGTACATGCTTGATGACGATCCGGATTTTTATGATTCCGACTCTCCAGATGAGGACGGAGACGTCGTGGACCCATCACCTGGGGTCTCTTCTTGTGGGAATGTTCGTGGCAAGTCTTCCTTTTAGTCGTTAGTAGTGGCCAGCTTAGGGGTGTATATTTTGTGGACAGTCTGTCTCGGTTCGACTGGATTTGGCTTCTTAAAGCCACCATTTTGATGCGTGGTTCCGGACCCTCCCCCTATTTTGCTTTACTTAGGTTACAACTGTTAACGGTATTTTCTGTAACTCTGTTATTAATGGTCATCCTGATCAAGCCCTAGTTTCTGTACTAAACTCTGAATCCCACTAGGATAGATGTTATATATATATATGATGTTTACATTTCATGTTGAGTGTTCATCACTTACCCTTATTTTTTAGAATACTCACTTATTAAGAAAATATCATTTACCGGAAGCAACCAACAATTTAATTATTTTATTTTCCTTAATAGATAACAAAGTGACGCCCCAGTTCAGGGTGTCATAATTGGACAAACTTGACCGATATTTGTTGGTTCAAGTGGAAGGAACTTGAGTTCATGCATGCAACATGTGTTTTTTGTATTAATTTTTGAATTTATGTATATGAAAAAAATATTGTTGGGAGCGTGAAGTGGAATTTCTCGATCAGGGAGTGAAGACAAATCCTTAAAAACTACTATTTCTGATACAACATTTCTATTTTATGATCTTTTAACATGTATAAAGTTGCACAGATTAAAACATGTCGATGTGATTGCAGATTCAACTCTATCCATAGGTTTGTTGATTTTATATTCTGGGTGGTTCTGAAATCTTGGGGGCATGAAACATAATATGGATGGAAGCTAGCTAATGGCGGTAGTTGCAACTTATAGACTACCAGGCTCAATTATTTCAGCATTAGATAAAGTTCTTGATGCTTGGAGCTGAGCTTGAGAGATTTGTTAAAAACCACACAAGGTTTATTCGTTTAGAATAATTGGTAAAATTAGATCACCATTATACAAGTGGTCGCCACAACTAATGGTGTTCTTGCTCTTAGAATTAGATAAACAACCAACAAAATAAATACCGTCCAACATTAGTCCAATTTTCCTTAGGAATTAGCCATGCTCGAACAAATTAGCTTAAGATTTTCAGTCCATTTCAGGTATATATATCATTTTTTTTTAAGAAACTAATGCACTTAATTTTTGCTACTCTTTATAAAGAGATTGTTAGAAGTGGAGCTATGTTGGTTAAATGACGGGACATAAATTATGAGTACACTTATACACGTCAACATTTAAACAGAATCGGAACATACAGAATAGAAATAAGGATAAAAAACAGCATATTAGTTTGATGATGACACTGTAAGCACTAGGAAAGACTTATTTTCCTGTTTCTCCATAGAAACTAAAACTAACACCTAAAGAGGAAAAAACAATAATAAAAAAGAAATAAACTAAGTAAACTGTTTTATTATAGTTCAGAATTCTTGTAGGCAAATACATGAAGTTCAGCAGCACAGCCAGTCTACATAACCATATACCAAAATTAGGAAGCTACAAGAACAACTTTATTATTAGGAACAAAATAGCACTACTTGTTGTTCTTTTGTTCAGCATGCAAATCAGCAAAGTAGCCCTGAGGGTTTTTCTCAAATTCTTCCCTTGAAATGGACGCTCCATCTCCACCAGGAGCTTTCATCACAGTTTCTTTGGGTTTGGGAGCAGTATTATTCTTCACAACTTCGGGTGCGCCAGCACCTTTAGTAGCACTTTCAGTAGCAGCTTTGCCATCCATGATTAATTCAAAATATCACAAAGAGATGTAATGTAAAGTTGAAATAAGTTCTCAAAGTAGGATATGGCTAAAAGCTTGAGCTGGCTGGCTAGTTTTATAGAAGGGAAATGGTAGGATCAATAAATTGAAATGCCTTTCATATTTCCAAAGCATGCATCGTATTCACGCATACAGAAGGAAAATTCTTTTATATCAAAAAAAAAAAGAGAAGGAAAATTCTTAAATGCATTTGACTGGTCCTTCAATTTTCAATGATCTCAGCTCTCTTGCGCCACCCAATTAGTATCATTTCTTAGATTTACGATACCATTTATGCCTGTTGGGTGTTAAATGCATGCGTAGCTTGAAATTACCTAAACATGGAAAAGATTGAAAATAAGATTCAGAAATCAAATATATCCGGACAGAGTTAAAACCCAAAAAAAAAAAAAAAAAATTTAGATAGCTCTTGAGTCTTGAAAAAAAAACACTTTAAATTTGTCTCTAATTGAGCAAGGTATATAAAGATTTCAATCAATTAAATGACTTAAGAAAATATACTATCTTACTTGTTTATCTTAGAAACTCTATCTTAAAATCTAATTTATTTTAGAAGAGTCTTATTTCTTTTTTTTGAAAACTAGGATGGTACCCGTGCTGTCGCAAGGTGTTGTTGATTGTTTACGAATGAATCAAAACCATTGTTGTTTATACTAATAAGTTAATATATATAACATTTATCACCGCAGTTCATGACTTTTACATACTAATAGGTTGAAGGTATGTTCAAAGCTCTGTGGCACTAATAAGTTAATATACAGAAAAGCTAAACGGACACACTTTTGCGGACATCATACGGTTGACACCATATGAACAGTGTCGCACAGTTGACACCGTATGAACAGTGTCGCACAGTGCATTGTAGCTACACTGTGTGGCACTGTAGCGGGTTTTTTTTTAAAAAAAAATTTACATTTTTTTTATAAATAATTTTTTTATTAAGTATGTGTAAATATCTGGTGAATCGAATAGAAATATCTGGTGAATTCAGTTCATTATACACATTGCTAATAAGTTTATATATATATATATAACATTTATCACCGCAGTTCATGACTTTTACATACTAATAGGTTGAAGGTATATATGTTCAAAGCTCTATGGTACCAATAAGTTGATATAACATTTATCATTGCGGTTCATGACTTTTACATACTAATAGGCTGGTATAAGATGGTATGCAAACACACACTACCAGGTTGCACTCGGGGATGATAATTTGTACCATATTCATTGGGTACCCGTAAAAATTACAGACGATGGGTAGAGTAATTACCCGTACAATGGGTAAGGGTCCGAGTACGGTAATTACCTGCAAATTTGAATGGGTATGGGCACGGGCCGGTACGGGTATGGGTACTATGACACCCTCCCCATACCCGCATGTATATATATATTTATGTTGTCGAACTGAGATGAAAAATGCAAATGCTGCAAGGTATGATGCGTACACAGCAAGAAAGCAAAAAACACAGAAGCTAAGAAAAGAGAAAGACAATCAGAAGATTATCGTGGTTCAGGGCAATTGAAGTCCCCTACATCCACACTGTAGCCAATTCTTATTCTTTCAAATGATCACAACTGCACAGCGAAAACAGCAAGACTTCTAGGGGAGTTTTTCGAAAAACAGTCTCTCCTCACTTGCACTTCAGAGTGTTTGATCATAATGAACCTAAAGAATATATCCTACAAGAATTACATCAGCTGAGCCTTATATACCCCTATGCATACTCAACCACCTGAATATGGTTGTGGAGATTAACAACCTCTAACTAACAATTGAAAACTAATCAACTTTAGTTACAAATATAGGTATCACACAGCTAATAGATTTACAACAGTTTTCTGTTACAAGGCAAGAGTCTTGGCTAACTAACTATTGTTGATCCATCTTTATAACAATCTCCACCTTGGATCTTCAATGTTAGGACCAGCAAGCTCTTCTTCATACAGTCTCTTACAGAGACTTCAAGTGTCACAAGTTCCAATGTTCACTAAGTTTAAACAATGAATAAACTTTGAACATGGAACTACTTTTGTCAGCATGTCTGCAGGATTGTTCTCTCCAGCCACTTTCCTCACTTCAACTTCACCTTGTGCTATGATGTCTCGGATGTAATGCATCCTGATGTCAATATGCTTTGTCCTCTCATGAAAATCTTGGTTTTTAGAGAGACAAATTGCACTTTGACTGTCACACCATACTTCAACAGGACCAGTATTTCCTTCGAGCTCATGAACAAGACCTTTAAGCCATATGGCTTCCTTTATAGCTTCAGTGAGAGCTATATATTCTGCCTCAGTTGTAGATAGAGCCACAACTGGTTGCAGATTAGCCTTCCAACTTATGACACTTCCATACAAAGTGAATAGGTATCCAGTTAAGGACCTTCTTTTGTCAATGTCACCTGCATAATCAGCATCAACATAGCCTGTCAGACCATTTGTTCTTTCTGTCATTCTTCCATAGATCAGACCAACAGACTTTGAACCCTTTAGATATCTAAAGATCCACTTTACTGCAGTCCAGTGCTGTTTTCCAGGATTTGCCATGAATCTACTTACAATGCTAGCTGAGTATGCTAAGTCTGGTCTTGTACAGACCATAGCATACATAAGGGAACCTGTAGCATTTGAGTAGGGGATTCTACTCATATCTTTGATCTCATCTTCTGTTTTTGGAGATTGAGTGATTGACAGTTTGAAATGTCCAGCAATAGGTGTTGATACAGGTTTTGAATCAAGCATATTGAACCTTCTTAGAAATTTCTGCACATAGCTTGACTGAGATATATAGATATAACAGACCTTCATTTCTTTTCCTGATAATATCCATTCCCAGTATTCTCCTTGCAACCCCCAAATCCTTCATTTCGAACTCAGATTGCAGCAGATTCTTCAACTCTTTGATGGCTTTCATATCTGCACCTGCAATCAGCATGTCATCTACATAGAGCAATAAGTAGATGAAACAATCAAGCTTCAACTTTCTGAAGTAAACACAATTGTCATAGGAGCTTCTGCTGAAACCATTTGACACTACAAAAGAATCAAATCTTTTGTACCACTGCCTTGGGGACTGTTTCAGTCCATACAAAGATTTCTTCAGCAAACATACCATCTCCTCTTTCCCTTTTACCTCATATCCTTCAGGTTGATTCATATAGATTGTTTCTTCTAGATTTCCATGTAAAAAGGTTGTTTTTACATCCATTTGCTCCAATTCGAGATTGTGAACTGTAACTAGTGCCAAGATGATTCTGATGCTTGTATGCTTCACAACTGGAGAAAAAATCTCATTATAATCAACTCCTTCTCTTTGTTTGAAACCCCTTGCCACAAGCCTTGCTTTGTATCTGTAGCTATCCATTCATGTTTCTTCTGGTTTCCTTTTGAAAATCCATTTGCACCCTACAACTTTCTGTTTTGCTGGCTTTTCAACAAGTTTCTAAGTATCATTCTTCATTAAAGAGTCAAACTCATCTTGCATTGCTGATCTCCACTGATCACCATCGGTTCTGGAAATTGCATCCTTGTAAGTGACTGGTTCTGAGCCTTGATCATCAATTTCTATGCTCAAAGCATAGGCTATGAGATCAGCATAGCCAAATCTTACAGGGGGTTTCATCTGCCTTCGTTGTCTGTCCCTGACCAGGTTATATGAAGTACTAGCAGGTTTAGGAATTGATGGAATCGTAGGTTCATCTTGAGGTGCTTCATTTCTGTCCTCTGTTGAACCTGATGTTTCTGCAAGCTTCTCCACCTCCAACCTGATTCCTTGATCAGACTGTCTGTTCTGCTCAGCTTGAACACCATTTTGAGCTGAATCTGACTTCTGTTGATCATCTGCTAACATGTCTTCTTCTCTAAACAAGACATCCCTACTGATAATTGATTTGGGACCTGCAGGATCCAACAACCACACTTTATATCCCTTCACTCCTTTCGGATAGCCTAAGAAGATTCCCTTCTTAGCTCTAGGTTCAAGTTTGCCTTCATTTGAATGGACATATGCAGTGCATCCAAAGATCCTTAAGTTCTCATAGCTTGGAGCTTTTCCTGTCCATTTTTCTTCTGGTGTTTTGAATTCAATTGCACTTAAAGGGCATCTGTTTATTAGGTAGCATGCTGTATTCACAGTCTCTCCCCAAAAACTCTTTGCTAATTTTTCATTGGACAACATACATCTCACCCTCTCCAAAATGGTCCTATTCATCCTTTCAGCAAGGCCATTTTGCTGAGGGGTCAATCTGACAGTTTTATGCCTTCTTATTCCATTGTCATTGCAAAATTCATTGAATTCCTCACTTAAGTATTCAAGGCCATTATCAGTTCTGAGCAGCTTCACATGCCTACCAGTTTGATTCTCAACAAGCAATTTCCATTGTTTGAAACACTTAAAAGCCTGATTTTTATGTTTCAACAGATAGGTCCAAACTTTCCTAGACCAATCATCAATGAAAGTTATGAAATATTTTGCTCCTCATAATGAAGGTACCCTGGCTGGCCCCCAAACATCAGAATGTACATAATCTAGGATACCCTGAGTTGTATGAGTTGCATTATGGAAACTAACTCTCTTTTGTTTTCCATATACACAATGTTCACAAAAGCTTAGCTTCTGATAATTCCCATTTCCAATCAATCCTTGTTTATGTAGTTCTTCTAGCCCTTTCTCACTCACATGACCTAATCTATAATGCCAAAGCTTGGTAGCATTTAGTTCAGAGATAGAGACTAGGCCAACTGAGTTCAAGATGGTATTACCTTGCAATTTGTAAAGGCCATTCTGCCTTGTACCCTTCATTACTTGTAATGAGCCTTTGAATACCTTTAAAGTTCCAGCTTCTCCTTTGAATGAACATCCAGATTGATCCAGCATTCCCAAAGAGAGTAGGTTCCTTTTGAGCTCAGGAACATGCCTCACATCAGGGAGCAGCTATACTGATCCATCTTGCAGCTTCAATTTAACAGTTCCAATGCCAATGACATTACATGCCATATTGTTTCCCATAAGAACCTTCCCTCCATCTATCTCCTTATAGGAGCTAAACCATTCCAGATTGGGTGTCATATGGAATGAGCAACCCGAATCTAGAATCCATTGCTCACTGTGCTTTTCAGTTGAGATGGAGAGAACTTCAGCACTTTTATATCCATCGGCCACCACAGCTATGTCAGATTCATCATTGTATTTGCCATTGTTCTTCTTCTTCCTTTCAGGGCATTCTTTTCTGAAATGGCCCTCTTTATTGCAGTAGTAGCAGGCCTTCTTGTTCCTTGATTTGGACCTCCTCTTGTTCTTGCTCTTTGAATCCCTCCTTTCGGATCTTCCTCTAGCCATCAATGCCTCAGGATCTCCACCTTCACCTTTATTCTCTGTTATCTTTTTCTTTAATTCTCAAGAATTCAAGGTAGCTTTAACCTCCTCCAAGGTGAGTGAATCTTTCCCAAACAGCATGGTATCCACCAGATTTTCAAAGGATGGTGGAAGGGAACATAGTAGCATTACTGCTTAAACCTCCTCTTCTATCCTCACATCTACACTTTTCAAATCAAGAACTGCCTTTATGAACAAAGAAACATGTTCTTTGATAGAAGAACCTTCTTCCATCTTCAGCTGATGTAGTCTTTTCTTCAGGTACAACTTGTTAGTTAGGGATTTGGTCATATACAGGCTCTCAAGTTTCAGTCAAATCCCTGCTGCAGATTTTTCTTCAGCTACCTCTCGAAGGACCTCATCACCAAGAGAAAGAATGATTGTGCTATGAGCTATACTGAGCAAATCTTTCTTTTCTTTGTCTGACAGTGTAGGTGGAAGCTTAGAGGCTCCTTGTAGTGCATCGTCAAGCCCTTGATGAACAAGAAGAGCTTGCATCTTGATCCTCCACAAGCTGAAATCATTTTCCCCTGTGAACTTCTCCACATCAAATCTTGTCCCCATCGCAGAATCCCTCCAAGAACCTGGCTCTTGATGCCAATTATTGTCGAACTGAGATGAAAAATGCAAATGCTGCAAGGTATGATGCGTACACAGCAAGAAAGCAAAAAACACAAGCTAAGAAAATAGAAAGACGATCATAAGATTATCGTGGTTCAGGGCAATTGAAGTCCCCTACATCCACACTGTAGCCAATTCTTATTCCTTTCAAATGATCACAACTGCACAGCAAAAACAGCAAGACTTCTAGGGGAGTTTTTCGAAAAACAGTCTCTCCTCACTTGCACTTCAGAGTGTTTGATCATAATAAACCTAAAGAATATATCCTACAAGAATTACATCAGTTGAGACTTATGTACCCCTATGCATACTCAACCACCTGAATATGGTTGTGGAGATTAACAACCTCTAACTAACAATTGAAAACTAATCAACTTTAGTTACAAATATAGGTATCACACAACTAATAGATTTACAACAGTTTTCTGTTACAAGGCAAGAGTCTTGGCTAACTGACTATTGTTGATCCATCTTTATAACAATTTATATTACTGATATATATAATTTTAACTATGATACAAATTTTAAAACCAAAATTAATTTAAAGATTCTTAACTTTCTAAACCTAGTTGCATCTATAATTCATTTTTGGATGTTTTTATTTATTTAAATATTTTGATTTGTAATGTTTTATATATGAGTAGATTTAAATGATCTTTGAATCGTTTTTTTAATTGTTACAATGTTTCTTTTGTTATTTCTTGGTTTTTCACAGTTGAAGTGCGGGTAACGGGTGTGTGGGTACGGGTACTTAGGTACTCAGAGGATACGGATAAGGATACTAAAGTTGCTACCCACGCGGGTACGGGTAATTTTTTCAAATGTGGGTATGGGACGGATACTATAGTATCCAACCCATTGTCATCCCTTCTTGCACAGGTGAAATGTGTAACTTTTTTTATTGTAATTTTTTTAATATATTTAATTAATTCTATATTATTATATAAGCAGTTTTTAAATAATTATTATAAAAGTATATATTTTTAATAACATAATAATATAGGATTAAATGATGATATAAAAGGTATATTAAAATTAAATTCATTTAAGAGGATAGAGTTAACGAAAGTGATCATTGGGCATATCGTAGAATGTTTTAGGAAAATGCTAACCGGTGTCCTTAGGGCATTGGTTAATAAATTAGAAATAGAAAATTTGTATTAGAAAGTGGTGTATTTAACACTTTGAAAATTCAAAAGTTACACTTTTCGATACAAATTTTTTATCTTTGGATTCCTTAACCAATACTCTTAGGACGATTGTTAACAAGGCTTAATGTTTTATTTAAGTGATATAGATTTGATAAAAAAAAAAACAAATGTAAAAATTCGTGAAGCATAATTAATGTGACTTCATTTATAATGGAAAACCAATACATTACAATGTATTATCGATAAAAGGAATTGGATAGTGAGAGAATAGAGTAAACACATAACATATGCTTGTTTTCTTTGAGTCCCATAGGTTGAGAAATGCAATTGGGAAGGTTTCGTCTAAGTTGCATTAACATTTTTGTTGGTGTAACCTTGCTTCTTGTTGATTATCTAATGTGATGATTTTACTTGACACCTCAGCATTAATAGTCGACTTAATATAATACATGTATTTTACTCTATTGGAACTATTCTTTTTTGTATTTCAGTTGAATTACATTCGTATTTCGTATGCTGAATTACATTCAAGCTTCAGTTTTTCTAGCTTCTTCTGCTGTACTGGTGGTATTTTTCCTTTGTATGATCCCAACACCCTCATGTGGCCACTATGCCTCCTCATCAAATAACATCACAGCTCCTCCAGCATGGTCAAAATTGGGTTCTCTCTGTACTTGAGTATCTTACTATTCCAGACCTCACACATGTTATTAGTTACATTATCTAGTTTGGGCCAATGGCTATAATAGGCCTTCACCCATGCACTTGGCTCAATAGCATTCAGGTAGTCGTATGCCCTTTCATTCAGTCCCCTTAGTCTTTGCATAGTTGTCTTAAACTCTGCCTCAGTTGTGCTCTTTGTACATTCCCAAACAAGCCCACGCAGATCCTTATCCTTCTAGTGCTTGATAAAGTTTTTCCAAATGTGAAGCACACAGTTTCTGTGATGTGCACCTGCCATAACCTCCTTAAAAGCATGTACTAAACCCTGCAGCAATGAATATGTTGGAACAGTTATAATAGGCATAATTCAATATTCAATACATTATTCGTGGGACATATTAGTCCCTAACAATTTTTAAGTGATACCAGTAAAGTCCCTAAGAAAGATGATCGTGAGCCAAATTAGTCCCTATTAACATGCACTACACATGACACAAACACACTACAAAATATGACAAACAGAAACAGATTCACGGCAACCATATACATACCTTCTGCTGATCTGATATAAAGTTCCATCCACATATATCTCTCATGACAGCCTGTATCCCCTTCCAAAAGTATGAGAAACCACTTCCAATTATCCTTTGTCTCAGCAGCCACTACGGCATAAGCTATGATATAAAACTGGTTGTTTCCATCTTGCCCAACAGCTGATAGCAGCTGACCACCATAATAACCCTTCAAAAAACACCCATCTAGGCCAATGAGTGGCCTACAACCAGCCTTAAAACCTTACTTGAGGCCCTCCAAACAGATATACAAGCGATCAAACAGTGGGGGGCCTTCCATTCTGGGTGAAACATCCATCCTAGCAGTTGATCCTGGGTTGCTTTTCAACACCTTATCAAGGTAGTCCCATGTCCTACCATATTGATCTTTTTCTTAACCTTCCTCTGCTTATCATTCTTCTTCCATACAAATTACCTTCCAAATGCAATATTGTAGTCTTTCACAACATTCTTAAACTTCTCCAAGTTTTTAAACTCCATACCAGCCTGTAGCCTAACCTGTCCAAATGAGATATCTGAGTTGAACACTGGGAATGTGGGCCTTGAGTTGCCCTCGTCATCAGTAGAGTCTAGGATTTTCATCTGCTCAGAGTAAGTTTGGTAACCATTCTTCTCAAATGAGTTGATGTCACTATTTTCAGCCCTCTCACTATCTAAAGATGAGACAGTGGGGGCTGCCCTCTTCCCCTTCACTTTTCTTTTTTGCTTCCTCATGTAACCTTCATCACTATCACTGTCAGTAACTGGAGGAGGCCTATAAGGAGAATCTTTCGCACTGTCATAGTCATCATCAGTCACCAAGTCCTCAAATGAAGCTTCAATTGGTGTAGAACCATTTGCCTGAACATTCTCCTCCACCTCATCAGGATCAACAAAGACTGCATCTTGCACACCTAGAACCGGATGCTCAAAATACAAGTGCATTGTGTAATACTCTCCAGTCTTGTACTCCATAGCAACCTCACACATGCAATTGATGTCATTGTCTCCATCAACTTGTCTTAAACCAGTCACAAAATCCTTACGACCCGGATGCATCCACCACATAGCCTTGAAGTCATAGTACCACAAGTTCTTGAACATCACCACCAAATCAAAATAGTTGACTAAGTCAACATCAATTGGTGGCATGGTGTTAACCCTCCCATCAATATATTTCATTACCCCATCCTGCCTTACCAGCTTTCCTCCATGGTGAAAGAAGAAGCGAATATGTGTAATCATCTGCAAACCAGAAACAAACAAACAACTCAGATGAAGTTAAACAATGCAGAATGACATTTTTGTCCACTTTACAGACTAGCAGGGACCACATGAGCCCACACAAATGACACCCAAATGCCACACACCCAACACATTGACACAGGGACCACATGCGTATGTAAAATAAGCATTTAACAATCCAAAAATGGATAAACAATGAAGAAGGGGCCACAATGGGGTTTGTTTGCATCATTAAAATGCTATTCCAAAAAGCACTTTTCAATAAATCCCTAAACCCCCCCCCCCCCCCTCCCCCATTCCCAATAACAGAAACATCATACCCACCCATGCATGAGAGAGCTAAAATCAGCAATAGCACAAACTCTAAACCCCAACACTCGATTCTCCACATTTCAAACACGAAAAACCCAAAAGCACAGAGATTAGGGAAGAATAAGAAACATTACCTTCAGAAATCGGATTGATTCACACGATTCTTCACCCTTGAGCTAGTTGGAAGACACGAACCCCTTCACTTCTTCTCCTTCGTGTGGTCTTTCTTTGCAGAGCAAATGTGAACGAAACTGAGCGGGATGCGTTTTGTAGAGACCACCCCTTCAGTTCCCCTCCCACGAAACGGCATGTGTTTTAGCTTCTCTGGTGGTGGCTTTTTTTAAAAAAATTTAATCATAATTTCCATGGTGGCAGCCCCTTGAGAAATGGGTACTAACAAGTCAGCAAAAACGTGGGTCACGTAAGCTGGTAACCTGCGATCGAAGGTGGTCTACTCACAGATGGACTAACCTGTCCTGGTAAACACATTGTTAAGGACTAAATGGATAGTTTTTTTGGATAAGGATTATTTCAGACCCGGATGTTTTTCTCAGGGACCAAATTGGACCTTTAATCTTAGGTTTTTTTGTTCTTCCATTACGAACTCACCCAGAAAAAGAAGAAAAAAAACTTGAAATCCTAAACTAGTTGAATCTGGATTTGGGGAACCCTCGAAGGTGTCGAAAACTGGCAGTGTCTTCCGCCGCGCGCCGCCATCAACGGTAGATCGTACACCGCTCTTGCCGATAGATCCGACAACGTCTCATAGGCGTTTTTGATCTCTATCGATGAAGCCCCCAGCATCGAACTCAGGCCGTCGTCGCACCGTCGTGTCGTGGTGGTAGAGCTTCGCCAGGCTTCGATAAGCCGCCTAGAGCTCCATTGGCGACGTGCCCTGCTCACACACCTCGGATACAACCCGACTGTTTCGCGGTGGCGGTTGCAGGTCTGTTCTCTATAGATGTGACGATTGCATATTTGTACTCTATGGCGGCGGCGGTTTGGCATGGTGGGGCGGAGAGGGAGAAGAAGGAGGTGGGGGAGAGAATAAAAAAAAAGGGCAGCAGCGCAATACATCACGGCGGTGGGAGGTTGTTGCCGGGCCGCCAATTCCTATGAATCTGGAAATATGGGAGATGACAGAAACGAGATGGGTAGAAGATGGAGCTATGGAGTTCAAAATGAAATGATGAAGATGAAAAGAATCTGAAATCTGGAGTTGGTCGGGTGCAATGAGATGATAGGGTTGAATTAAATCTGGAAGTTATTGGATAGGGATTTGGGGGTTAGGGATTTGGTTGTGTTGAATACACTGATTTAAGGAAGTTGATATTTTTCAGTTTGGTATAAGTATTGAATATGAAAATACTGTATGCTAAATAAAGGAGGTATTTTAAATATTTGTATAATGGGTGAAAAAAAATTTGAAATACGTATACATTGACTACTAAAAAACAAATTCTACAAGTGGATTCCACTATGGCATAATGATTGGTCTACAACTGTTGGTCAATAAGAAGCAAGTTTGCTCCAACTTAAGTGATGGAGCACAATAGAAGGCACAAAACAGGAAGATAATAATTTGACATGTGTGTAACATTTGAAGTTATTGTGTTTTAGATATAAAAAAAATATAGAGAAATACTAGCAATACACTGTCATTAAAATCAGACCGATCATTGACTCGATTGAAGTATTGGATCAATGGGTGGGTTATTGGTCGAACCAGATAAATCGGTATATATTAAATTTATATGATAATTGTCACCAGTTGTGATCTACTGGTTGAGTACTTTGCCCACAGCAAGCCTTAGTACAGGGGACAGGCAGACATCACTGCACCTTGATCAATGAGCCACTTTGTGAGTTAAGAGGGCCATAACAACACAAAATAAGGAATGAGTGACAGGACAAATATCCAAAAAATTATAACCCATTAAACCTCGGTACAGGGCTGCACACGGATTGGATTGGGTTTGATCAAATCCATTTCCTGGACCAAATAATATTCTACGGGTTGGGTTGGATAGGGCTAAATAACTTTTTAAACCAAACCAACCCGATAAAAAACGGGTAGCTCGTTTGAGACATCAGGACGAGAAATTTAAGAACTTCCCTTGTTATTTCCAGTCCAGTTACAGTAAATAATCAGAAGATTCAGAACAAAAACCCCAAGAACTTTCGTTGTTATGTTCCCTTATAATTTCTTTGTTTTTATCTGGCATGCTGTTGTATTTGTATTGTATGAACTTTGTGGATTTAAAGGAATGCAGTAATCTTCAGACTTCAGAGATTCTAAACTAGATGCTGTGAGGATGTTCCATTTGGTAAAGTGCAGGAGTTGGAGCTGGATTTCAGAGTCACTGGATCACTTTGCTCTATTCTCGGACCGGTGCATTAATCCAACGGAATGTTTAAATCAGAGTAATGCAAATGCAAAATAGGGACTAGGGAGGGTTCGAGTGGTTTCTCTTGTCTCTTTCTTGGTAGTTACTGTTTCTGTTTGATACCTGGTTGGATTGGTTGATCAGTAATTTTATTAAGGGTTCACTCCAAATACTCTTCTCAATGCAATTTGACCAGTGATGATCATGACTAATAAAAAACATCCCATAAATAAACTGTTAATAAAGTTATGGCATTTGCACACTAAATTACGTGTTTTTAAGTCATTACAAAGCAATTTATTTTATTAGCATCGGAGGAATCTCCACCATCTTTTATTGCATTAATTTGATTAAGGTCAAAAAAGAAATAAATTAAGTAAAACTGTTTTATTATAGATCAGAATTCTTGTAGCAACATACATCAAGTTTAATACTCATAAGCATATGGCCAGTCTACAGAACCATACAAGAACAACTTTATTATTAGGAACAAAATAGCACTACTTCTTGTTCTTTTGATCAGCATGCAGATCAGCAAAGTACCCCTTTGGGTTTTTCTCAAATTCCTCCCTTGAAATGTTTGATCCATCTCCACCAGGAGCTTTCATCACAGTATCACCAGTGCCGGTGCCAACAATTTCTTTGGGTTTGGCAACATTATTGACAACTTCAGGTGTGCCAGCAGCACTTGAACCAGCTTTGGAGTCCATGATCAATTCAAAATATCACAGAGAGATGCACTGTAAAGTTAGAAAAAGTTTTCCGAGTAGGATGTGCCTAAAAGCTTTAGCTTGCCGGCTAGTTATATAGAAGGGAAATTGTGATGCTCAATGAATGACTGAAACGCCTTTCATATTTCCAAAGCATGCATGTATTCCCGCATAGAGAAGGGAATTTCTTAAATGCATTTGACTGGTTCTTCAATTTTCAATGATCTCACCTCTCTTACCTAATTGGTATCATTTCTTATATTTACGAAACATTGGTGCCTTTGGGTGTTAAATGCATGCGTAGCTAGAAATTATCTAAGCATGGGAAACATTGAAAATAAGATTAAAAAATCAAATATACCCGGACAGAATTAAAACCAAAAAAAAAAAAAAGATTTAGATATCTCTTGACAAAAGACACTTTAAATTACCAACATTGTGTGATACAGTTGGTAGATAACTGGGCCTCTTGAGCATGTGGTCAGGAGTTCGATTCCTGACCCATGAAGATGGCACAGACAAACACAAGAAGGGGGTTGAATTGTGTTTGTTAATTATCATAGCAAAAACCCTTTTTGAGAAACTTTTTCACAAGTAGAAGATAAAAAGTTTAAGCACACAAGAAATCCTTTTTTTAAAAGATTAAAACAAAATCAAATCTCACAGTTAGTATAAATAAATAAAACTGTAAAGGATAAGGGATATAAAATACACTCAGGTATTTTATCCTGGTTCACTCTCTTCCAATCATGAGCTACGTCCAGTCCCTTCGACTTAAAGGATTTTCTCCACTGTTTTCAAATAGTTTCTACAACAAGTGTTCTACACCTCTACAGGCTACAAGCATTGCTTTCTTGTCAAGCCTCTTCAGGCTCTAATACAATCACAGGGATTTTTCTGAGATCTTTCTAACTCACTATATGTGAGGGTATGAAGGTTTAAGATCTACTGAATATTTTTACAAATATTCAACCTTAAGAATTACAGACTTTTGCTTTACAACGAGAATATGAGCTTTGAATATCTTGTAATTGTTCAAAATGGCAAAAGTTGTTCTTCAGTGCTTGAGACCTTCTATATATAGTGGTCTTCAACTTCTCTTGTAAATCTTCAACGGTTATTTGAATAGTCCCGTTATAGAGATAGCATTAAATGCATGATATCCGTTGAGACTGATAGCTTGATTTTGGCCGTGTTGAAAAGCATCCCTGATTATCAGAAAATCACAAAATGGAGGCTCACTGTCCTGAGCAATTGTACCTTAAAAACTTTATTTCCTCCTTTGTGTATAACCCAGCTTTTGTCCAGCAATAAAGTTGTCATCGTACAGATCGTTTTGCAATTTCAATTGTACTTATTTGCTTTTCTGTATTTCCTTGAAAGTACTATGAATTTTCTCACAAAGGAACAAGGCATTAACTAGATAAAACAATTATAAAGAACATATATTCCATTGAAATAAATATCAATTATTTGAAATAATTTCAATGTGATCCAGATTGCATTAAATCATATTCAAGCTAGTAAAGATATAGAAAAGTAGAACCGTCTACAGGCACTCGGTTTTAGAACGGGTCTACACAAGGTTTTATTCTGCTCGTCCACTGATGTGGTAGAAGCGCTCGTCCACACAAGTCTTTGGACTTGCTAAGTCCTTAGAGAAACTTCGTCCAATGACGTGGCACAATGGACATCTACTAAATTTTAGTTAGGCACTATGGATGTGATATGATCCTAACAAGGAACATATATGTTTTCGGATCTATCCTTGAGTGACCAAACAAAATTATAGAAGAAGAAGAAAATAAGCAAATGGTTGAAGGTAAGAGATGAGTATGGAAGGTAGGCGCCACAAATCCAAGGGGATTTGATAAGCCAATGTGAGGTTCGCCACAAGAATCTTGGATTCTTGATAAGAACAAGGGTTGGCTCAATGAAGAACCCAAGAGAGAAAACACTCTCACAATTGGAATCAATCCAAAATGAACTCAAAGTTGTTTATTCATCATGTTTGGGGCATGTACAAATAGTTGTGGGCTGCCAACTCTTGGCTTACACAAAGTCCTCATAAGATTCCATTATTCTATAACCCCCTAATAACTATACCACTAATTGGTGTAATAAACCATTAGGTGACTATTTAAACATAACTCTCCAATAATTGGAGTTATTACCAAACTTAAGAGAATACTTAAAATGAAACATAACTAATAAAGAAGGAGTTACTTTAGGCATGCAAGCCAAAAGACACACTCCTTTGAAGCTCAAACTCGTCTAAATATTCGTACCAAACTTCCAGCCCGTTTTTTACCATGATAGAAGCCGAATTTGGTCAAGAGGCCTGAGATATGATTTGTAGATAATTCCATAAGCTTTCCAACGCACCAAAGAATACATCAATCGGAGATTCGTAGCTCAAGATATGACCAAATCAAGCATACGGGTTCACCACAATGAAAATAAAATTTTCATCAAAAATATTAATTTGGCCTCAAATTGGACATCATCCTTGGTTTGCATCAGGATGTATACTTGAGTTTCAATGAGAGCACTCGTCTGCTGACGTGGCTATTATGGACGTCTACTGAATTTTAGTTAACCATCTATTTAACGATTAAAATATAAATAGTTTAAATAACCTTTGGACGGGTAATTCTTTGCAAGAGTCCAAGCATTGTATACCTTATATTATTTTGGATATTCCTTCATAAACTGAACTCACTTGTTAGATCTCAACTAACACTTTGCCAAGTGAATTTAATCATTTTGTTAACATCAAAACCTAGAGATTAAATAAACCAGAACCACTTTGGTTCCAACAATCTCCCCCTTTTTGATGATGACAAAAACTGATCAAATTTAAATAGCAAAGTCTAAGAGAGCTTGCAAGGCTCCCCCTAAGACATAGCATTCAACAAATCAAAGCAGTTAAGGCATATAAAACCAAGTCTTATTTGCAAGATAATACAAGTTATCAGACCAAGATAGAAGCCTATCAAACATTTGTAAAAAAAAAAAAAAAACAGATCAAACCAGTATTAGAGCATAATTTACTTTAGACAAAATTTAGGCATAAGAAGTCAAGGAAATGTAACAAAAAAAAATGAATAGATTACAATTATGCATATGCAGATAAAATATGTTCCTTTTCAAATAAAAACTTTGTATATAAAATTTAATCTCTTTCCTTTCTCCCCCTTTTTTGTCATCAGACAAAAAGGTAAAAGGAGTGGACCATCACAGTCAGCAAAACAAATAAGATAAGAAAGAAAAGATTTAGATAGAAGGAGGTGGTGGAGGGGGTTGGTTTTAATTCGAATTTTGGCTTTTCTGAAAATCCATTAATAAAGTCAGCATCTGAGTCACCATTGCATTCGTAGGGACCAAAGTATCTTGAACTTGCTTCTGTACCCTTTCTTCAATATATGTTGTGCCATATGTTCCGTCTTCTCTTCAACTATCTTACCAACCTCATCATCAACAATTCTTCCAATGATGTCCTCAAGATTTGGTGGCAAGGATAATTGTCTTGAGCTCTAAGCAGTGTCTGAGACAGTGTCTTGAGCTTGGGCTGGTGGATGAACCATAGCAAGAGCTAATGGTTGAGATGATGTCTTAGCAGACTCAGCACCTTGCCTAAAAGCGCATACCTCATCAGACTGCTCTGTCAGAGTTGGCTCAACAGTAGCAACAACAACGGCATCAGCTAAAGTAGTTAAAGGTTCAGAAACAGGACAATTAATTCTTCTGTTTTATGTTCAGAGGATGAGGTTGAAGCTGAGGCAAAGGCATATTGTAGAATTGACTCAGGGACATTCTTTGCCCAATGAATAGGATTGGAAATTTCTACATCACGACTAGTTATTGACAGACCCCAAAGATCCTTAAAGAACAAATATCTGACACGAGAAAGTCCACATCTGCCTCTGAATTTTGGAGTTCTCTTCTTCTCTTCAGCAGTCAGGCCAGAAGTGGAGGCTTCTCTGGTGCAGTGAATTAAGTGGGATTGCCAGAAAGCTCCTGCATAGTTAGCCTCAGTGACCATCTCAATTGGCAAAATTGAATGTAATTCATCTGTGAGTGGTCAAAGGGTTCAGAACTGAGACCTAGAATAATGTCTTCAACTACTGGCATCTTTCCTTTGTGCCTTGGATGCTTCCGGTCCTTGTCCTTGTATAGATTGATCATTGGCAACCTAGGACAAATCTTGTAGGGCTTGACTCCAACATTTGTGGAAGTAGAGTCTTTTAACCAGGTTGGAGGGACAAACTGTGCAACTCTGTCTGCTCTGAAGTGACTGAATTCCCATTTCATAATCTCATACATAAGAGTGTCCACAAACTGATCAACAACAGCTCCATATACACTTGGATGTTTGAAAGTCATCCATTTGGTGGTTTTGTCCATCACAAAAGGTATTTGCCTGAAGGATTTGGCTCTTTTTCTCGAGAATGCTCCCAAGATCCTTCTTGCTGGGATCAGTATGCCAGTCAAATATTATAACTCTCTCTACTCCATCAGTGAATGGTTTAAGGGGTGGAAGTTTCACTAGATTAGGGTAGATTTTTCTGGCAGGGAATCTCTGTTGGGGAGGGTGGGTGAGGAGAGGTCCATGTTCATTAAATATTTGGGAAGGGAATGGGCCAGTTGGAGTGTGGGGTTCAGGGTTGACCCAGTTAGAGTGAAAAGGTATTTGCCTGAAGGATCTGGCTCTTTTCTCGAGAATGCTCCCAAGATCCTTCTTACTGGGATCAGTATGCCAGTCAAATATTATAACTCTCTCTACTCCATCAGTGAATGGTTTAAGGGGTGGAAGTTTCACTAGATTGGGGTAGATTTTTCTGGCAGGGAATCTTTGTTGGGGAGGGTGGGTGAGGAGAGGTCCATGTTCATTAAATATTTGGGAAGGGAATGGGCCAGTTGGAGTGTGGGGTTCAGGGTTGACCCAGTATGGATAGATGTTGAGGGGTTCATACTCATATTCAGCCAGGGGATACCACTTAGTTAGAATATGTTCTGGTTCTTGTGGAATGGTGTGGAATAGTATTTTCCATTCTCTCTGTACTGTGGCCCAGTTTTCAGATTTGCCATTATAGAGAGTGGGAGAGGGAATTATGGGTGGAAACAAGATTTTCAATGGTTTAGGAAAGGGGGCTCCAAGGGTAATGCTATTGTCTATTTGTGTTAGTGGAGAGGGTGGTGATTGTGGCAGGATAGGGACATAAACATTATCCACATCATGTGGAGCAGAGATATTATCAGCATGAGTTCCCAAATTGGACACTGATTCATCTATTGCTAACCTAACAGGGTCATCATCAGAGATTATTACCTCAGAAGCCATAGTTGTTCTAGCCCTCTTTGTTGGTTGCCTTTTCTTCTTGGCAATAGGGCCAGCAACAACAGCAGTAGCAGCAGTTTGTTTTTCTAAAATGGTAGCGATAGGCAGTTCATCATCATCTTCTTCAGACATGATTACTTTCCTTGTCCTTTTGGGTGCAGGTGGAAGAGTAGCATCAGAAGATACAGAGATGACAGATCCTCTAGTAGTCCTCTTAGGGATAGGTTGCCTCGCAGCCACAGTCTTCCTCTTGGTTCCTTTCTTTATACCAAGGATTGCAGCATCGTTGGCCTCAAGTGATTCTTCTTTAATCTTCATTTTCTTCTCAAGCTTGGCCAACTCCACTTGCTTGTATGTGCTAAGTTGCATGCCACTAAGATTAACTCTGCCAAAATCAACAGCTTGCAATCCTTTCTCACGAAGGAGTCTTTCTTGGTCATCCTTAGGCTTTGCACTAGGAACATCGTACACGCCTTGCTGCTTGAAATTTTTTGACAGAAGATGAGTGAAGGTAATGTGAGAAGTAGATTCTTTGTTGGTAATGGCATCTTTGAAGCGATGAAACAGGATCCAGGGTAAGTTAATCTTTGTTTCAAAAAACAGATGGCAAAGACAGAACTTGTGCAGAGCTGATAAGTTGTCCTTAGAGTAAATCTTATGCAGCACCACCTTGTTCAGGATTTGGTGAAGAATCCTGATGTGATCTTTCATCTCTGAGGATTTCCAAGAATGAGTTCTCATGTTGTCTTGCCTCATTAGGGTAACATCAATTGTCTCTGGACCACCTAGGTCTTCTTCCCAGTTCTCCGTGATAACCAAACCTTCTTGAGCACATACAATTGCATCAGAGATGGTTTTCTCGGATACTATCACTTTCCTTCCTAGCACAAACCCAACAACTTCTATTTCAGAAATCTTTGGTCTTCTCCAGAATTCCCTTATCAAATCTGGATACACTGAGACCTTTTCCAGAAAGATTCCATCTCATCCAGCAGCGTTAATGAACTTACTCACATCCAGATTGTACTCTTGTAGAATTCCAAAATTGAAGTGATGTTCCACAGATATGGACATAGTGTCAGTTGCAAAAGCAGGCATGGGAGCAGAGGTTGAAGCCATTGTTGAGTAAGATGAGTTAAGGTTTGGAAGAACAAGGGAGACGGAGAGTTTTAAAGTTTCAGAGAGAGAGGTTGACAGGGATGAAGAGACGCGAAAAGTTTTTCAGAGGGAAAGAGGTTACTTTTAAAGCTTTCTAAAAAACAACAGTTTCCAAAAAAAAAATGACAAGACATGTCAATAAGTATAAAACGGTGTTGGTAAATTGGGACCGAAAAAAGTTACGATGGGATTGATGAAGGTAGCTGACTCAGCAAGGAAAAAGAAGCGTTTTATATAAATGTGTTCAAAGACAAATTAATATAAAAAATAAATATGTGCATAGACGAGTCCACACAAGACTAAGAGTGGACGCATAAAGCCATATGTAGTGGACGCGGCATCAACAGAAATGGATGCGTAGATTCCACGTGCTTTGGACGTCATGACTGGTGGACGTGCAGAGAAAACATACAATAGACGACCAAATAAACAATAAATATACTAGCTCAATCCACATACAACATATTCAAATACTTTCTTATAAAGATAAATCTGTCATCAGCAAGAGGTTTAGTGAAGATATCTGCCCATTGGTGGTCAGTATCTACAAATTGAACATCAAACACATATTTTTACACATAATCCCTAATAAAATGTTGTTTGATTTCTATATGCTTAGCTCTAGAATGCAATATTGGATTCTTAGATAAATTGATTGCAGCAGTATTGTCACAATAAGTGGAATACTACTTACAAATACATTGTGGTCCTCCAATTGATGTTTGATCCATAGAAGTTGTGAGCAGCAGCTTGCAGCTGATATGTACTCTGCTTCAGCAGTTGATAGAGCAATGGTACTTTGTCTTTTGTTTGACCATGATACTAGGTTAGCTCCAATGAAGTGACATCCTCCACTAGTACTTTTTCTTTCAATTCTATCTCCAGCATAGTCAGCATCACAAAAACCAACTAATCTGTAATCATCATTTTTCTTAAAGCACAAGCCCAGATTAGTAGTACCTTCTAAATATCTAATATTCTCTTAATTGCTGAGAGATGAGACTCTCTAGGATCAAATTGAAAACGAGCACATAAGCAAACACTGAACATTATATCAGGCCTAGACGCAGTCAGATATAAAAGAGATCATATCATACCTCTATATACCTTTTGGTCTACCTTTTTCTCTTTATCATCTATTTTCAAAATTGAAGTGGGAAGCATAGGAGTATTCATTGGTTTACAATCATCCATCTTAAACCTCTTTAGAAGTTCCTTTGTATAGTTAGTCTGATGGATGTACACCTCGTCCATAGACTGTTTAACTTGAAGTCCAGGGAAGATTTTGAGTTCTTCCATCATGCTCATTTCAAATTCTTTCTGCATTAACTTAGAAAATTCCTTGCACAGAGATTCATTAGTAGCATCGAAAATGATATCATCAACATAAATTTGTACTATAATGAAATCTGACTTAATAGACTTTCTAAATAGAGTTGTGTCTACTTTTCCTCTGTTAAAACCACTTTCCATTAGAAACGAACTTAACCTATCGTACCTAGCTCTAGGAGCTTGTTTAAGTCCATACAGTGCTTTCTTAAGCTTATAAACATGTTCATGTTGATTTGTATTTTCAAAGCCAGGAGGTTGCATGACATATACTTCTTCATTAATAAAGCCATTTAAAAAGGCACTTTTAACATCCATTTGAAAAAGCATAAAGCTGTGATGTACAACAAACGATATTAAAATTCTTATAGCTTCTAGCCAAGCAACCGGTGCAAAATTTTCAGTGTAGTCTATACCTTCTTCTTGAGAGTAGACTTGAGCTACAAGTCTTACCTTGTTTCTCACCTCCTTACCATCTTCATCAAGCTTGTTTCTGTAGACCCACTTTGTTCCAATGACTGACTTGTCTTCAGGAAGGGGTACAAGAGTCCAGACTTCACTTCTTTCAAACTGATTAAGCTCTTCTTGCATAGCTAGAATCCATCCTTCGTCCAGTAGATCTTCGTCTGTTGTCTTCGATTCACATTCAGAGACAAGAGTAGAATCCCTTTGTTCTCTGAAGATTGACCTAGTTCTTAGCCTGTTATTGGGGTCACCAATGATTTGATCTTGAGGATGGTAGTTTCTGAAATACCAAGATTTCTGAGCATTTTCCTGTTGAGAGGTAGACGTTTATGGTTGTTGTTGAGAAGTGTCGTCTACTTGGATATCAGTCTTGATTTCTGGTTTCTCTCCTGAGATTTTTAGATCAAGATCTGCAAAAGCTTCATCTAGCTCTGATAGTCTCTTATCAGGCTGTTTGTCATCAAATTTTACATGAATACATTATTCTACAACTAAAGTTCTAGAATTATAAACTCTAAAACCTTTTGAAGTTTCAGAATATCCTAGTAGAATTCCATTATCTATCTTAGCATCAAATTTACCAAGTTGGTCTTTTGTATTCAAAATGTAACATTTACATCCGAAAGGGTGAAAGTATGAAATGTTGGGTTTTCTACCTTTCCACAATTCATAAGGAGTCTTTTTCAGAATAGGTCTAATGTATATTCTGTTCTGAATGTAGCAGGCAGTGTTCACAGCTTCAGCCCAGAAGTGCTTAGGGACAGAATTATCATAATGCATAGTCGTAACCATCTCTTGAAGAGATCTGTTCTTTGTCTCTACCACACCATTTTGTTGTGGTGTTCTTGGTATTGAGAAGTTGTGTTGAATACCATCTTCTTCACAAAACTCATGGAATAGCTCATTGACAAATTCTCCCCCATGATCACTTCTAATTGAAGCTATACACATGCCTTTTTCATTCTATACACGTTTGCAGAATACTGAAAAGACCTTGAATGACTCATCCTTGTGAGCAAGGAACATAACCCGTGTCCATCTAGTGTAGTCGTCTACTATGACAAGACCATATTTCTTACCACTGACAGAGGCAGTCCTTGTTGGACCAAAGAGATCGAGGTGTAGCAATTCTAGTGGTCTGTTGGTACTAACAACATTCTTAGATTCAAAAAAACCTTTGACTTGTTTTCCCTTCTGACATGCATCACAAAGAGCATCAGATTTGAAACTAAGGTTTGGTAGACCTCTTACAAGGTTCTGCTTTTTCAGTTTTGATATTAATATCAAACTTGCATGACCCAACCTTTTGTGCCAAATCCATCGTTCATCATCAATGGACACTAGACATGAGACACTTTGATTTGAGAGGTTCTCTAAGTCAATCTTATACAGATTGTTTTGCCTCTGGGCAGTGAATAGGAGTGATCCATCAGCTTTCTTGACAGTACACATATTCTTATCAAAAGAAACAACAAACCCACTATCACATAATTGACTAAATCCAAACAGATTGTATTTAAGACCATTTACTAACAGAACATTATCAATGGAGGGGAAATGATGTTTACCAATTTTACCTATACCAATGATCTTTCCTTTTTGGTTTCCTCCAAAAGTGACTCAGCCACCATCTTTGGGTCTAAGGTCTTGGAACATACACCTTTCTCCTGTCATGTGTCGTGAGCACCCACTGTCCAAGTAGTAGGACTTCTGTTTCTTTCCTGTTGTTAAGCATATCTGCAATAGGGATTATCTTATCTTTAGGTACCCAAATTGACTTGAGTCCTTTCTTGTTAGTGACCATAGGTTGTGAATGCTTTGCATGCTTGTTATGTATGCATTTAGATGACACATGCCCACTTTTTCCACATACTTTGCAGTAACTATTGGAAGGGCTTGGATTTGACTCAGTATGCTGTGGACGGACTTTAAAAGCCTTATATTGTGTATGAACTTTTGGTTTATTCAGAGATGCATCTTGCTTCTCTTTATCATAACCAATGCCAGATTTGTCACGTGGTGATCTAGAATATCTTAATATAAGGTTTAATTTATCTGAGCTACCAACCAGTTTTGGCAGAGAGTCTGTCAAGTATATCACATCTTGTTTCAGTTGTTCAACTTCACAAGAGCTATTAGACTTACCCTTCGTCTTGTCAGCTAGACTAACATTGTTTAATTTTAATGTTTCATTCTCATCCTTAAGGTTTTGATTCACTGTGCAGACCTTATCATAATCTCTAGAGAGTTTAATAAACTTATTTTTGAGACTCTTATATTCTTTAGACAGTATGCATGATTCATGCAGCAATTCATCAAAAATAGTTTGAAGAGTAAATGGATCAAAGTCCATTACCTCAGTATCAGTGAATTCACCTTCTGATTCAGTGTCAGCCATGAAGCAAATGTTTGCTTCTTCTCCTGCTTCATCTTCTTCATCTGAAGAAGACACGTTATGATCCTCCCATGTAGCCATCAAGCCTTTCTTCTTTTTGAAGAATTTCTTTTTCTCCTTCAGCTCTGGGCAGTCAGCTTTGAAGTGTCCTGGTTTCTTACATTCAAAGCATAGGGGTGGGCCTTTCTCCTTGGAATCCGACTTCTCCTTGGAGAATTTTTTGTTGAACTGCTTCCTTCTGAATCCACCTTTCTTTCTCCACATGTGTTGGATTTTTCTGGAGATGAAATATAGTTCATCCTCATCCGAGTCATCTTCATTATTTGATGAATCAGCTTCATCTGAGGACTCAGCAACTTTAAGCGCCTTTGAGGAACTAGCTTTCTTGGCCTTTAGGGCAACGGATTTTCTTTTTCTAGAGTTTTCCTCTTCATTAAGCTCAAGTTCATGATATTTTAATGACCCTAGAAGCTCTTCCAGAGAAAGAGTATTCAGATTCTTTGCTTCCTGGATAGCAGTTACCTTAGGTCTCCACTGCTTTGGGAGACTTCTCAAAAAATTTCTCACATGATCTCTATTCTCATAGACCTTTCCAAGAGACCTGAGACTGTTGGTGATTGTTTGGAATCTTCTAAACATCTGGTCTATAGTTTCGTGATCAGCCATCTTGAATAGCTCATACTGGTGAACCAGCATGCTTATCTTTGATTCCGTCACTTATGAGGAACCTTCATGAGCTAGTGTAAGAGTATCCCAGATTTCTTTAGCTGTGTTGCAACTATGAACCTTGTCATGCTCAGATCTTGTGATAGCACACATGAGATAGTGCTTAGCTTTCAAGTTTAGTTGATGTTGACTTTTCTGCTCTTGAGTCCATTCAGCTCCAGGCACTGCAGCTCCAGCTTCACTCCTTGGCTCAGTGTAACCATTTTCTATCAGTTCCCAGATGTCAGCATTCTGTGCATCCAAGAATGTCATCATCCTCTTTTTCCAATAATCATAATCAGTTCCATCAAAGAGAGGGGGTCTATTAATAGCTTGTCCTTCTGCATCCATGATTGTAGGATCGTACTGCCTTAACACTTGTTAGATGCTCAACCCTGTCAAGGCTAAGCTCTGATAGCAACTGAAGTTGGCACAGGCAAACACAAGAAGGGGGTTGAATTGTGTTTGTTAATTATCTTAGCAAAAACCCTTTTTGAGAAACCTTTTCACAATCAGAAGATAAAAAGTTTAAGCACACAAGAAATCCTTTTTTAAAAAGATTAACAAAACCACAATCAAATTCCACCGTTAGTATAAATAAATAAAACTGTAAAGGATAATGGATAGAAAATACACTCAGGTATTTTATCCTGGTTCACTCTCTTCCAATCAAGAGCTACGTCCAGTCCATTCGACTTAAAGGATTTTTTCCATTATTTTCAAATAGTTTCTACAACAAGTATTCTACACCTCTCCAAGCTACAAGTATTGCTTTCTTGTCAAGCCTCTTCAGGCTCTAATACAGTCACAGGGATTTTTCTGAGATCTTTCTAACTCACTATATGTGAGGGTATTAAGGTTTAAGATCTACTGAATATTTTTACAAATATTCAACCTTAAGAATTACAGACTTTTGCTTTACAACGAGAATATGTGCTTTGAATATCTTGTAATTGTTCAAAATGGCAAAAGTTGTTCTTTAGTGCTTGAGACCTTCTATATATAATGGTCTTCAACTTCTCTTGTAAATCTTCAACGATTATTTGAATAGTCCCGTTATAGAGATAACATTAAATGCATGATATCCGTTGAGACTGATAGCTTGATTTTGGTCGTGTTGAAAGCATCATTGGTTATCAGAAAATCACAAAATGGAGGCTTACTATCCTGAGCAATTGTACCTTAAAAACTTTATTTCCTCGTTTGTATATAACCCAGCTTTTGTCCAGCAATAAAGTTGTCATCGTACAGATTGTTTTGCAATTTCAATTGTACTTATTTGCTTTTCTGTATTTCCTTGAAAGTACTATGAATTTTATCACAAAGGAACAAGGCATTAGCTAGAAAAAACAATTATAAAGAACATATATTCCATTGAAATAAATATCAATCATTTGAAATAATTTCAATGTGATCCAAATTGCATTAAATCATATTCAAGGTAGTAAAGATATAGAATAAGTAGAACCGTCTACAGGCACTCGGTTTTAGAACGCGTCTACACAAGGTTTTATTCTGCTCGTCCACTGATGTGGTAGAAGCGCTCGTCCACACAAGTCTTTGGACTAGCTAAATCCTTAGAGAAACTTCGTCCAGTGACGTGGCACTATGGACGTCTACTAAATTTTAGTTAGGTACTATGGATGTATACTTGAGTTTCAATGAGAGAACTCATCTGCTGACGTGGCTACTATGGACGTCTACCGAATTTTAGTTAGCCATCTATTTAAGATTAAAATATAAATAGTTTAAATAACCTTTGGACGGGTAATTCTTTGCAAGAGTCCAAGCATTGTATACCTTATATTATTTTGGATATTTCTGCATAAACTGAACTCACTTGTTAGATCTCAACTAACACTTTGCCAAGCAAATTTAATCCTTTTGTTAACATCAAAACCTAGAGATTAAATAAACCAAAACCACTCTGATTCCAACACATGCGTATGGGAGAGCATCTGTTGGGAGATGTCATCCCCTTAAATGGATCTCAGTACCTCGAGGGATTAGCCTCTAGCTTGCGGCCGGAGGATACCCCTGCTCACCCAAAAATAAAAAGACACTTTAAATTTGTCTCTAACTGAGCAAGGTGTATATAATAAATATTTCAATCAATTAAATGACTTAAGATAAGGAGTATATGAGAGGACCCTTACGCCGCCTTAACCAAATGAGAGAAGAAACCCTTGCGTCGCCAGGGTGATTGAGAAGAACGTCTTCCTCTGTTCTGCTGGTGACGTCGATGCCGCCACTCCGCACGCATCAAGGTTTGCCTCCAACGTCCGCCTCTGATCTTCCCCCTTAGAGCCGTTGTACAGCACCTCCGCCGTCCGCCTCTGTTCTGCGCAAGACCACGTCGTCGTCCGCCATTTCGATTCTGCGGGATTGCATCGTTTAGTTGTGACAGGTACAGATCATTCTTTTCTTCATGTCTGACGTGAAACCGATCTGGTCATAGGGCTTTCTTGCTCGGTTCTCATCCTCGTCATCATCTTTGAATGTTCCTCCACAGTGAAGAACATTTGCTCAAGCTTTGAACAACTCTTTTGTCATCCCTTTAAGTCAATTGCCTCGTCCATGTTTGAATGGTAATTCAATCTCGGTCAAGATCTCGCAAGAAGAGTATCAACGTGGATTAGAGTGTTGTAAGAATAATCTTCATGGAAGATTGATTTTGTTGAAGGGAGATAAACCACTTAAAGCTAGTGATCTCCATAGCAAGCTCACACAATTATGGAAACCGATTAGCTCATGGAGAATGATCTCTCTTGGCAAGGGTTGTTATGAATTCAATTTTGCATCACCTGAGGATCTAAACTGTGTTTAGGCAGCAGGGACTTGGAATATACAACCTGGTATTCTGCGATTATCACGGTGGACACCTGACTTCAATCCGAATAAGCAGAAGCAAACTCACGCTCAATGTTGGGTGAGGATTCATGAATTACCTCGAGAATATTGGAGGCCGAGGATCGTTTTTGAAATTACTGGTGGAATAGGTACACCTATCTCTTTAGATGATGCCACTCACAATAGAACTTTTGGTCACTTTGCTCGGGTTCTTGTTGATCTTGATCTCACGGGTAGACTATATGAGGAAATATTGGTTGAAAGAGAAGGTTTTGCCTTTTATGTTGGTATTGAATATGAGAATCTTCCACATTTATGTCCTCAATGCCAAGCTATTGGTCATTCACTTTCGAATTGTAAAAAGAATTATGGTAACGCCCCTTCAAAGCTTCATGAAGATGTTGTTGTCAAAAAAGATAAGGTAATATCTGCCCCCACATATATCCCTAAAGATGTTCGTGTTGATAAAGTGGGAAACAATGGCTTAGTTGATACTGAGATTGACGTAGATGCTAATTTTGCTAAAACAGTTTATGAAACTGACATTGAGTCCTTGTACCCGGAATCACTTGTCCAGAAGGATAATGACGTGCCTCATTCTACTATAGTCATCACTGTCAGTGGTAATGGGATACATGATTCTAGCTCGGACGATCACAAAGATAAAAATGATGCATCTGCATCAGTTTCGGAGATGGTTCCCAACACAACTAATGAAATTGCTGCCCCAACTGATCATGTCTCAAACTCCATTGAAGAGCATTCCATGGCTTCTTGTGACATAACAGTTGGTGGTAAGAATATTGAGACTCCTGTGATTAATTCTAATCCTAATATTATTCATGATATGAAAATACTTGCCAAGCATTGGAGAGATATGGATAAGAATGAAACAGAGAATGACTCTCTGTCAGCAGAGCAGTTAGATGATGATGTTGTTGATGATGATTCCAATTTTACAATGATTATATCTAAATCTCAAAGGTATAAGCTGAGAAAGAACAGAAAGCTCACTATAAGAGCTGAGCAGTACAACACCCAATTCAAGGGTGGTCCTAAATTCGTTTAGCATGAGTTTTGGTTTATGTCCCCCCATGATTTTTTCCTTTATTTTTCTTGTTTTTGTTTTTCTTCTTTTTATCAATAAATTATGATATGCTTTTTGCATGCCATTTTACTTTTTAAAAAAAAAATAAGGTGTATATATATCTCTATTTAAATGTATTTGTCATTAAATTTTAATAGGTTAAGATACAGTATAAAAAAATGATTCAATGCAATTATTTAACAATCAGAAAATAAATATTTTCTTCCAAGAAAAAACGAAATTAACACCTTATATTGCTCTTCTCTAGTTTGTCCATTTAGCATTGGCGGACGTTGCATTTAGTGTTGATGGGCCGCACAACTTAGGCCTACTCGGTTTCACGTTTCATTGCTACCTTATCCATGCACCATTCAACACAACCGAGACCCATGTATAATTTGCAATGAAATATAGAAGGCCCAACACAGATTCATATCAAGTACTCACAGAAAGAAAAGACCTAGCTTTATGAAATGGAACACTGCTGGACTTCATAGACTGGGCTAGTTTATCCTTGACAACACTGAGAATAATAAATTTTAGTACAAGAAACACTAAAATCAATAAAAGTTTATTTACCCCATTAGGGTATCATTTTCAAATGTGTTCCAAGTACCATAGTTTCTTTTTTTTTTTTATTAAAAAAGATATTCATTCATTCAAATTGATAAAATACATCGAAAACAACACAAATTCAACATTGCTAAAAATCGAAAATGATGAATCTATGAACAAACTCACAGCACATACGTTAATAGCATAACACGACAAAATGCATATAAATGTGACAAAATCAAAGTGACCAAAATACATATGCCTCCGGATTTGGAACGTTGACGCTCAAGTCTTGATTGAATATATAATGGAGCAAAGCTGATTTGCCATTCTGAATCAAACGAACACCGCAACAAGACGGGAAACCAAACGATGCCGCAACAAGACGACGAACAAAACACCACCGCATGCAGACGACGAAAACACTGAAAAACACGAAAGAAAAAACAGGTCTATGTGGAAAAACCACTTATTATTTAGATAAAATGAGATAAAAAACGATGTAAATGGGTGATTCCAGATAAAAAATGGCCCAAAACCACCCCGTTCCGGTGAATGAGGAAGAAGGAAACAGAGGAATAGAGGGAAGGTTGAGAAAGAGATGGCTCTACACCCGGTATTAATCCATTCAACTAAAGTAATTCCAAGTACCATAGTTTCTTATTCTTCTGGATCACTTATTTGCATTATGTTCTACAAAACTACCGACCTAATAAGAAGTGAAAACTCTAACGACAAAAATTGTATTTAAATCTCAGCTTTGATTCTACCACGTTCAAATATAAAAGTACAACGTGGACTGAAAGTAGCAACAATCTTGCAACAAAAAGCCAGGAATGTAGTAAGTTGGCAACAAAATGAGTCCTCCCACTTGTTCCGCTGCCCTTGCCTAGGACTTCGCTTTTGCTTTTCCAACCTAAAGTAAAAATAGTAAAGATTAATCGATCGCTATTCTAAAACCAGCGAACCCCAAGCATATTCAATAACGTAGTGACATTTTTTGTTTTGATATTAAACCCTTTTGTGCGTAGAGATTATACACACAGGCAGAGATTTAAGAAAAGGCAAAGCAGCATAAGACGATACCTTTTATCTGGATCCTGGGATACCATTAAAGTAAGCATGCTTCAGAGCAGCTTCGGCAGAAATTCTTTTACCTGGGTCCAGGCAAAGCATCCTCTGCCAAGTAAAAGAAACTGGGCGTTAAAAAAATAAAGAATTACCAACAATTTGCTAGGAATCGCAGTTTTCTTTACTTTATACTTCTAGTTAAATTGAACTTTACATTATCTGTGATTCTTTAATCAATCAATTAATTCAGTAATTCATCTATAAGCACTTAGCATTATAAAATCATCTGTATGCAGTTATGAGGCACATCAAATAGAAAATGCACGAGGACACATGCATTCTAAGCAAAAAGGCAAGGGAGAGAGATACAGAAAGAGAGTTCAACAGCTTTCGTTTTAAACTTAGTAGATATTTCCTCATCAGTCGCGACAATGCCATCCTCAAAGTCAAAGGTATATCAAAGGAGGTGAAGTATTGCTAGACCATGCTTAGCACGGTTTTAAAATATAACACCTTGTAATCTTGTACCATAGAATAGCATGGCTATTAAGATGCAATGACAGGGCAAATGAGTCCCTATAGGGATCGGTATATCGGTTTATCCTAAGAACGAATTTCAGCCAAGCAGTTTCGCGTGCACTTTAGCCTATTATTCCCCCTCCTCTCACCGGGTCATCGAGACCTCCTTTCAGTCCTTAATTTGTAACAAAAACCAAATGAGGCAAATGAAACTTACTTTAAGCAGATTAAGGCCTTCTGGTTCAAGATCAGCAAAAATAGTTGACAGGTCCTGCACAAGTGCACAGTATTAGAAGCACGTAAAATTCAATAGCTTTCCTAGATTCTACAGCAGGACAACTAGTGAAAGAACTCGTATTAGAGAAATGAGAATACAGTACCAGTGGACTAAATTTGGCATACATTTGAAGGCGAGTAAATTGACTGACTCCCGGCCACGTCTCCTCTGTGGGGGTCCCTAAAACTCTTCAAATAGAAAATCCTTGTTGGTTCGATTGCAAGCAAGAAGGTAAATAAATGCTTTGTCTCTGAACATACCTGAAAATAGCCTCTAATTCATCATAGCAATTAGTAGCTCGGAATATAGGATTTCCAATTACCATCTCACCAAATATGCAGCCCACAGACCACAAATCAACCGGAGTTGAATATTGACGGGAGTCAAGCAAGACTTCAGGTGCCCTGTACCAGCGAGTTGCTATCTGTCAAGAATTAGAGTGAATCTGTGAGGTGCCAATACCAAATAGAATGTATTATTTCTTACCGAACCTGTATATATCCAAAGTCCAAACCATATTTTCAGTAAAACCTTAAAATAATAATTTAAATAAAAACAACAATAATAATGCAGAAGTTGGTCAGGGGCTTATACCAACACGTTATGGTATCACACGCAGATACAACAAATTCAAAGTAAAGCATATGGCATTGATGGGATAAAACTTTATTACTAGATACTTATTTCTCACATAAATCCTAAAGATGGAGACTAATGTTTTAAGAAGTCAGCATTTAAGTTATTGTCAAGTCTTCTAGTGTTTCCTTGAAGAGAGGAACAAACACCTTCCCTTTTGCACTATGATTTTTAAATTAAAACCAATCCATTATTTGTACAACCAAAATGTGATATTTTTATACGATACATCTATTTCACTCCAAAATACGAGACATCTTCAATTCTTAATACTCATTGACACTTGCATCAGTCTAAGATGTCTATATGGATATCCCATTTCAGGGGTCTCATTCTTATTTACATTCAGCACATCTACTTTGCTCCAAAACACGAGATATCTCAATACTGACTCACATAAACATTCACACTAGTTTATGATGTCTATATGGGTGTCCTATACCAGATATTAATTTTTTTTTTCCCCAAATGTGCATTAGTGCATAATTAAATACGGAAACCAAATGAAAAATAATGTGCATCATAACCAATTAACCATATATCCCAGACTACTGAATGACGAATATAATTAATGAGTGGAAATGGCATAAGAGAAAGATTCAGCATCATACATGCTCAGTATATAACATGTCAGGGTCACCAAATTCTCTAGCCAAACCGAAATCAGCAAGCTTGATTATCTTCCTAGAATCATCGATCAGCAAATTCTTCGGTTTCAAATCCCTGTGAAGAATCTTGTGTGCATGACAGTATGCCACGGCAGAGAGTATTTGTTGCATAAAACTCTGCAAGAACAAGAACCCAAAAAAAGTTATATAAGATCTAACTAAGGATACCCGTTAAGAAATCAAGAAGAGAAAATGATTTAATCAAAACATTAAAAACTTCATTCTTTAGTACATGAACCATATCACTTCTCTATAAAATCTTGTCTTTTTAATTTCTTAATATATCAATGTTAAATTTAAAGGGTTGAAAAACGTGATGCACCTTTCTAGTCAAGGCATCCTTAGCGAAACGTTGATCGGTAATGTAACGACGAAGATCATAATCAAGATGCTCAAAAATGAGATGAACATATCTGCCCCTGCTTACTACATCCAGCAAACTTAACACGAAAAGAATTGAAATTTTGAAAGTGAGTTGCAGATAGGTAAATAAAGATAAATTAAAGAGAGCAAGATCTATCTATATTAGCTATATACCAAACAATGTTGATATGGTTGAGTTCTTTAAGAAGCGAGATTTCTCTAATGATGGAAGTTGGAACGCCTTGGCTTGTGCTAAGAAACTCGATCTTCTTGATGGCAACAATCCGATCGTTTCTGGTGTCCCGGCACCGGTAGACACGGCCGTAACCGCCTTCCCCGATGGGCTCGATGATCGCGTAGTTGGACTCCTCAAAGTTGGATTGATGTTTACGGCTACGAGCACGACGGCAGAACCTGCACTCCACCACGCGCGTCAACCTGGTTGCACAAAACTTGGATCAGCGATGAATTTACATGCATAAACATATCAGAGAGGAACTCAATTAACTTACAGAGTATCAGATGAGTTTGAATCGTAATCTTCCATCGCTGTTCTGAAATGGAAGCAGAAGCAGAGGGAATCGAAGATCAATAGAGAGAGAGGGATGGTGTGGTGATGAGAACGAAAGAGGAATTCGGAAAATGCGATGGATTGCCATTTCCCGCTAAAATCAACTGAATAAAAATAGGTACGAATTGAGGCATGCCACGTGGCGGATGCACTAACTAACTAATCTCGGGTTGATTTAATTGAAACTTTCTTTTTATTGTATGTTGCAAATTTCCTTTTTTTCCCGATCTGTTTTAAATTTCCCACATTTGATTATGCTTCTGTGGGTTTTGCATCTTTCATGTTAAATTCTACGGGTTTCATTTTCCTTTGAATTCTTGTACATGACCTGTTTGATGGAAGGCCTTTAGTGAAAGAAATGTATGATGTAATATTTGGTTCCAAATTCCAATTCTCTTACATATTCATCACATATAAGAAAAGAAAGAAAGGTACCTCATATATTTATCGTCATAGTAATGAAAATAACATAACAGAAAAGTCTTGGATGCCTTAATTTTAATTTTCCATAACCTTAGGCTCTCGTAGATGGCTCTTGACTTTCTAATAGCAAGAAACTTACAGTACTCTTGTGAAGTTAAAAACTTAAAATGATGATACATAACATGTGACATATGAAATGTGTAATATAATCACGCTAAATGCTACACAAATTTTAATTAAATGTTATTTCGTAATTTTGAATTCAATTTAGAAAAGAGTTAACAAGTGTTTTTTTATCCAAATTGTTTACCAAAAAGTGTTTTTTTTCATGTCCTTTTCAGTAATTTTCAACAATTAAAAGCACTTCCATATAGTTGCATCCAAACTTCTTTGGTGAGTTAAAAGTGTTTCTTGATCACTACATCCAAATGTAAAATAGCTTCTGTTTTTGCTAATGATTTCTGCTTCTACTTCTACATTATAAAAGTTCTTTTTTTATAAGTTCATCCAAACAGGACCTAAATGGTAATGCTTAACAATAATAGGATATGTAACTATGTACCACACCAACGTTAAATGGGCAATGTTTTTTGTATATAAAATGGGGACATCAAAAGGTGTTCCCTTTGCTTTTTTAGTGTATTTTCGAGAAACATATATACAAATAAGATAAAAAATAAATGACAGATATAAATAAATATATACGATATACAAAATTTATGTTCAAATCACATAACTCTTAATTATTCTTTCAACGTGGTACTCGTGATACCTTTGCTAAGTATCTTTGTGCTCCAGTATTGTAGTGGCATCCCCAAGCCTACCTCATTGGTGGGCCTTCACCAGGCCTAGTAGATTAAAAAAAAATTCCATGATTTTTGCACACATTTTTTACATCGTGTTCTACTTTGCTTATTTTGATAAGAGAAAAGAAAAACACGTATTAATAAATGTGTTTAGTAGAGTTACCAACAATTTAGGCCTACGGAACATCAAACTCTCTCCCTTCTCTTTACACATACCGTTGCATGTCATCATTAGAGAGGTGGTTTTGAATATTTTTTGGTCATGAATCACCCATTTACTTCGTTTTTTCTCCCTTTTATCTAAATAAGTGGTTTTTCCATATATATCTGGTTCTTTTTCTGTGTTTTTCGTCGTCTGTGTGTGACGATATTGTTGTTCGTCGTCTTGGTGAGACGTTGTTTGGTTTCCCGTCTTGGTGCGGTGTTCGTTTGGTTCGGATTGGCAGATCTGCTTCGATTCATCACAGATTTGATCAAGAATTGGAAGTCAATGTTACAGATCCGGAGACATGGATATTCCAGTGACTTTGATTTTGTTACTATTGTAGGCATTTTGATTTTGCCGTGTTATGCTATTAACCTGGGTGCTGTGAGTTTATTCGCAAATTCATCCTTTTCGGTTTTTAGCGATGTTGGATTTGTGTTGTTTTCGATGTATTTTACCAATTTGAATGAATGAATATCTTTTTTAGTCAAAATAAATAAATAAATGTGTTTAGTCAATTTTATTATTTAAAAAAGTAAATAAAAGTGTAATTCAAAATGGTGTATGGATATCTTGGAAGAAAAATAATTATCGTATATATCCATAAATCTTTTTCTGATTTTTTTTTATGTTCATCGTTCCCCTCTGGAAATAAAGTTAAGGTTCATTGTCAATTTTGAAGTCTTTGCGACCATGGCCAACAAAATAATGCACGGTTTTTTAACTTAGGAAATAAAGTGGTAATCTTTTTCCTATCCAAGCCATCCTAAATAGAGAAAGACCTAAGCTCAAGTTGCCTTTAATCTCTAAAATTAGGCAGCTAACTTCCTTGGAGAAGGGAATCGTTACACAGATTGGTTAGCTAATTGGAGTCTATCCGAAAATTAAGGTCTAGAGGATATCATTAAAAAACAAGAGAGAATTGAAGCTTTATCTCTTGCTTTTGAATGATGTTAGAAGCCTCCTTACCCATTTAAATTTGTAAGTTTTCTTTTCTTTTGGATTTGGACCCCTTTTTAATCGAAAGAAAATTTGGTAACCAAGATTTTAAAATTGGGTATGAAACCACGATAGATGCTATGAATGAAGTTGCAATTTTGGTAGTTTTCAAAATTTCATCATCACCAGCCACATTTTTTTTTTTTGTAATTATCCGTTATAATAAAAAATACAACACAACAACAATTACGATTTGGATCTGGATCTGGAGGGCGCCCGCCGCCCAACCTTGTTCAGCCTAATAAGACAACTTTGACAGCCCAAATCCTTAAGTTCATGACATCAAGCCCTCTTTAGTCTTTACCCACAAGCTAGTATTGCAAATGGTCACAAAATCTGTATTTATCCAAACTGCAAAATATGATATTTAAACAAAATTTATTCAAAATTGAAAATTAAAATTAAAATTAAAATCCAGCCTAGAACAGATAAGCAAAACACAGCAACAAAAGTAGGAAAACTCTTCAAAATAATTTTAAGATTTAGAATTTAATTGTAATGTAATTACACTATCGATTAATTACGTTTTATCATTTGTCACGTTATTAAAAATGTTTCATTCTTATAGTAAATTCTTTAAAAATCGTACACATATATATAATATAAGAGTTGATAATGTATAAAGTTTGATTCCAATATGGTGCATTAAAATGAAATTCTATGACTTATATGGTATTTTTCTACATTTGCTCAACTAGGACATCGTTTTTGCTGCACAGCTATGCAAGTGCTGGAAACTTGTAGGTCTAATGTGGCACGACATTTGTGTAAGACTACGTAACAAACCAATTGCTTTATAATACGCTTCCGTGATTTGACATTGAACATATTCGTTTAATGTATTCTTTTTAACTAACTATAGTGTTTTAAAGTTTATTACTTACCATGACCAAAAAATACATATATTATATAATATTAATATAAATATAAATGTATATAAATATATATATATATATATATATATATATATATATATATATCAGGGTTTGACTATGGTGCACCACACACATTTTACACCACTCACTATACCACCCATGTGGCAAATTTTGGACCAATCAAATTGTGAACACCTAATTTTGTCCGGTTCCTCTTAACAAGCTAACTTAAATAAACCAATACATCTGGCTTCTGATTAAAAAAAATAAATAATAATAATAATAATGAAAATAAAATAAATAAATAGATAGGATTTGTCAGAAATTTTTTCTTCCCAACAAACAAAATCCCCACAATGATATTTCTCCTTCAGTTTTTTTCTTTAACCAACATACTCCCAGGTTTTTTTGAGCTAAACCAGAAAAGCAACAGCCATTGGGAAGCTGGTCCAACCACCAGAACAGTTCCCCACAAGGCTGAAGTCATCAAACACCATTTTGGGTAATTTTCCAGAGCTTAGGGAAAGGTCATGCGTAGATCAGAGGAAGAAGAAACATAAATAGAAATTGAAAAGGGACTAGAGAGAGTGGAGCTTCTGCACACACAAAATCATCTGGTCCCAAGGTGAAAGCAGATGAGATCTTCCTATATAAAAAGAGAGCATCAACAACACAGGGGAGGGAACACACAGAAAAATCTGAGGAAGGGGAGAGAGGACACAGAGAAAAATCTGAAAGAGGGAGGATTGGCAGCAGAAAAATTCAAAACAACAAGGAACCCAACAACAGAAAACAGCAAGAGATGGAGAAAAATTTCTGATCAAAACACCTGAAAAAATATAAGAGTCTTGGTTAGATGCTCCTCCACGAGCTCCGCCACGAGCAGCACACGCCACGGCCACCCTACCACACTACCGCTCATCCACCATTGACCACCGTAACCACCATGGCACAAAGCCGCTCTATCGCTGGTTGTCGTGAATCCGCCGTCATCACGAGGCCATCGGTCCTAGATCCACAACAAAGCCCGCACGTTCCCACCATCCCCGTCGTGCTCGCCTCCTATCTCCGCCGTCGCAGCCGTCACCCTTTCCGTGTCGTCATCTCCCCACAACCCAGACATCATCAACCGAGCCACCACTCTCCTTCCTCTCACCATAAGACTCTTCCTCCTCACCTTCGCTCAACCGCACGCCACCGTCCCTGGGAGGACCTCAGCCGTGCGCGTGCGACGTGGGGGAAGACGCCGCACCACACGGATCTAAAGCCACCACACCAGATCCGTCCTCCCGCGTCGTCCCTCGCCGCCCACGACCTCGCCTCGCCTCTCGTTGCTCCTCCGCGAACCGGATCGCCCCTGTCTCCTCCATAACTCGCGAACCACAAGACCACCTTTGCCAACGCCGCCACGCACTCACATCCGCACGCCGCTTGCGACCCCTCGCCCGCTCGCTCCGTCGCACTGCGCTGCAATCGCCGCCGCTTGGTCTTCCGGTTCAGCCATCCTTTCCTCTTCACTGGCCTGAGGGTATGGTAAAAAGGGACTCAGAAGCTTCTAGCTTCTGAGTATGGTACTTTCCTTTGGTTTTTAGAGTTGTTATTAAATTATCACGTTTCATTTACTTGGGGCTTCTCATGGGATTATGTGGGTTTTGAATCAGTAAGTTTTTTATCTAACCTGTTGGTTTATTGGGCCAAAAAAAAAACAACAAAAAAAATCAAACCTTTTATAAATAAAAAAAAAAAAAAGAGAACTACGTGGCTTTGAGTTTCCCATCGCACCCGGGAATACGTAGGAGCAAGATAAATCATCTTGTCGGGCCAAAACTAATTTTTCCCTTTTTTGTATCTCCTTTTTATGTCAAAATAATTAATCAAAAAATTAAATTTTTCTATTTTTAGGGATGCTTTATGGACACGGTGCCATGTTCAGTCCCTTAGATTTGAAGTTGCCCTGTGGACTCATGTGCCACGTTCAACCTCATTTAATTAATTTTCCTTTTTTTGCATCCCATTTTTTTTGTTAAAATAATTAATCAAAAAGTTAAACTTTTCCTTTTTAGGGATGTTCTATGGACACGGTGCCATGTTCGGTCCCTTAGATTTGAGGTTGCCCTGTGGACTCATGTGTCATGTTCAACCTCATTTAATTTTTCTAAACAATAAATTTAAAAATATAAGAACTGATAAAAATCTAAAATATTTAAAATTAAACATAACACTTTCTTGTAAATAATTTTTGGGTAGAATAAATATTTAAAAGGTTATTAAAATGTTTTTGCACAATTAACTTGAGGTACCGTTTTTTAAACGGGCGATGTGGGGTGCTAATATCTTCCCTACTCGTAACCGACTCCCGGACTCATATCTCTCTTTTTTAAAAGACCAGTTTACCTTTAAATAATTGGGTTTTCTAAGATTTTCCCAATAAAAATTTTAGTGGCGACTCCTCTGTTTTTTATCCATCTTTCTGCGGCTCCCGGACGGGACGGTCGCGACAGCTGGCGACTCCACTGGGGACGACTTTGAGAGTCAGGCCTATCATAGTTGGTTGTGCAAATTTTATTTTATTTTTTATTTTTTTTTTATTTTTTTTTTCTTCTTTTTTTTTAAAAAAAAACAGCTTTGAAAATATTTGTTTTACCCTTTTTTTTTCTTTTTTTTTTCTTTTTTAATGCTTCCATAACTGCTTTTGTATATTCTTGCAACCTTAGGGTAGAGAACTTTTGTATTTGTGTTGTTTGTTCCCTTTTGCAGGCTTGGGGTAGTTTTATTTTAGTAGGTTTTTGTGAAGGTTTGTGTGCTCCCATCACACACATCACTATCACAACTTGCACACACTTTTGGCTCTATACCCGAGCTTGCTCAAACTCAAGGATTAGGCGGTGTCTCGACATTGTCATTGAAGAGGTCTCGTACCTCCCTGACATTTGTTGATTCACCACTCAGGTTGTACCCGATATCATGGGATGGTCATATTGAGAGGGTTTATCCCTACTTGTGACTAGATTCATGAATCGGATCCTTACCTTTCGGGATAAGGGCAATCTGGGAACCATGGCTTTTAGAAGTCTAGACCCTACCTAATTTTCACTGATAGAGCAAACTTAGTAGCCAACCTGTTTAGAGTCATTACCTCAGGTTTGTCCAACCCTAAGTTTTACCCAATTTAGGACAAAGGGAGCATACTTTTTCTCTCTCTCCATTTTTTTTCTGGCATCATAAACATAAATTGCCATGCACATACATATTTATTATGAAGTTTTCAAAAAAAAAAAAGGAAAAGGGGGCGACACATCGTCGCTCCAAGCCCGAATGACATGTTCGAATATTATTGCACTTCTAATAAGCGGCGTGTCATAGTGAAGGTAGTGCATTGACAGCATACCCGACATAGGGTTCCCAACCCTACTGGGGTTCATGCAACATGAAGCATGTAGGGCATTTTTTTTTTCGTGTGTTTTATTTCTAATTTTTTCTTTATTTGTGTTTCTTGACAGGAAGACCTTAGTATTAATCTTATAGCAAAGAATGGAAGGACCAAGCGTCGGAAAGAGTACTAGCAATGCAAGCAGTTCCAAGAAGAGCATCAAGATCGACGTGACACTCAATGATGTTCAGAGCTTATGGGAAATTAGTCAACAAATGTCAGAAAAGGCACGTTCGAACTTTAACAACAAGTATGGGAGGATACTAGATCTATTACGTATTCCGGTGGATGCCCCCGCTCTAAGTGCATTCGCTCAGTATTGGAACTCAACTTTGAGATGTTTTGAATTGCCTGACCTAGATGTAACTCCCACCATAGAGGAGTATGCTTACATGCTGAGACTGCCTATCCAAAAGGAATCACGTGTCTATTTGTATTATGGACAATATGTGGCAGATGGGAAGATAGCAAGTCTATTGGAACTTAAACCGGAACAATTGGATAAAGTGGAAAAAGGAAACACTACGGGCTTGAAGAGGCGATTCTTGGAAGGTTATCTTAGGGAGTTGGCTCAACAACAACGATGGGTTCTTTTTAATAGGTTGTTGGCTCTCCTCATCTACGGACTGATACTTTTTCCCTTTATTCCGGATGTGATTGATCGATCAGCCATGGACGTCTTCTACAGAGTTGAGGAATATGGGGTGAATTTAGTCCCTGCTATCTTAGCTGAGACTTTTCTCTCACTACAAGTTTGTCATCAGAATCAACAAGGAAAGTTGCGGTGCTGTGCACCAATGTTATATGTTTGGATTATGACTCACTTGTATGCTGGAAACAAAATTGATAGAACGGATGACCCGTTGAAAGGATTCATTGGCATGCCGCTAAAGTCACGCAAACTATATGAATGGAAACAAGAGTTTGATCAGGTCGACTCACGTTCATTTAGATGGATGTGCCCATGGTGCAATGGGGATTCCGTTATATTCAGTTGTGGAGGTTTCTCGAATGTCCCATTGATGGGACCCAGAGGATGTGTGTCATATTCACCAGCTCTAGTAATGTGCCAACTCAGGTGGACACAAGATGAACCCCCAAAAGAGTGTTGTGACTCCAGCAAGTGTACCGGGTCGTCGCAAGTAATAAAAACACGGTAAGATTCTACCGAGGTCGAACACAAGGATTGGGTTACCAATTCGACTAAATTGTCAAGAAATCCGATACGTTGGTTAAGCAATAGAAGGTGGTTGAGAGAAAGAGATTGAGATTGCGAATTCAAGAATCGATTCAAATAACGCTACGGTGATTAAATTCAGAAATAAAAGCATCTAAGGTTTCGAATCCACCTACCCAATCATGCAAAGTACCCAAGTGATGATATTCTCCTCCCTAAGTTCAATTTTAATGTCAACCGGGACCCCTAAATTCTCCTAAATCCACTTCCGTGCTCATTAGGACGTATTCGATGATTTGAGTTAATTACTTGCTAGGTCTCTTAACCCTAATCTCGAATTCTATTAATTCTTGTTCCCTATAGGTTGCATCGATCTCCTACTCACTCTCGTGCAATACTCGACCGATGTTCCCAATTCAAGTTCTAAAACGCGAATCGCCGCTAGGCCTCAACACGCTTAACTAGTCGATCACGCTAGCATATAATCGACACAATGAAAACAGAATTGGAAAATCATAATTGAATTAAAGGAGAGAGAGTTACATTACATGAACACTATGCCGCCATGGGTGGCTTCATCGATCCCCTAGACAAGAGGATTAGTTCCTCATGTCCGTAACAACAACGCACGTACAATCGGAATTCATCCTAAGCCTATGAATTAAGAGAAAAGAAGAGAAGAAGAAATCCCAGAATAAGGGTTACAAAAGGTCTCTGAAAATTCTGATCCAAAAAAGTCCTCTTTTCTGTTCTGATCTGCTCTATTTATAAGGAGGCCACGCGTCACGGCCGTGATGGCCATCACGGCCAGGCCGTGACGGCTTCTGCTTCTGGCGCACTTCTGGGATTTGAACATTCGCGACGCGAAGGATGTCTCGCGACGCGAGTCTTCTTGTCACGGCCCGTGATTTCAATCACGGCCAGGCCGTGATGTTCTCTGCCTTGTGTGGATGTTAGGTCACGGCCGTGATATACATCACGGCTAGGCCGTGATGGTCTCTGACTCTGGTTCTTTTCTGGTGTTAACACACTCGCGACGCGAAGGACGTCTCGCGACGCGAACCTTCCTGTCACGGCCCGTGATGTCAATCACGGCTAGGCCGTGATGGTCTCTGTCTTCCCAGATCTTCAAACTATCGCGGGGCGAGCCTCCTCTCGCGGGGCGAGAATCCCCAGAATGGCAATCTCCACTATTTGTTGACTTTCCTTAATTCTTAGAGCCTCACTTATGGACCTGAAAACAACACAAGCAACCACAAGCGTAATTCTCTCCAAAATAACCTAAAAACTACACAAAAGACGCAAAACGAGTCAAAGTCCAACTTAGGAACAAAACAAGGCAAATTTGGGCGAAAACGAGAGTAAACTCGAATAAATTGGCACATAAACCCTAGTTTATCTAGTCTTAAAACTAGATAAGCCAGAGGCTTATCAAAATACCCCAAACTTAAACCTTGCTTGTCCCCAAGCAAGCTTAAAACTCAAAAACGACTCAAGACTTGGCAAGCTTGAAAGATCTAATCAATTTCGCACACATTTCATGCAACTTTACAAAACAATTTTTCTTCTTTGATTCCCCCCCTTTTTTTTTATCAATGTAGTCCCCACATTCATCTACTTTAAACAATTGAGAAATTATCATTCATGCCATCATTACTCTAAGTTGAGGCTCAAAGATACACACAAAGGAAGATCACCTATTTCAAACAATTGCCTTCCTCACAAGGGCATTTAGTATTTCACTCATTCGCTCAAGTTTGTCTAGGCTTTCAACTTTTTCACTCAATTTCACTTATCAAGAGCACTTCCCATGAATTTGATTTTCATCTCAAACATAGTTCCCACGAAAACATGCATGCAACATCAAAAGGTCTTTTAAAGGTTGTAATGGGGCCTGGCTGAGGGTAGGATAATCAAGGATATTTAGGCTTAAGTCCCTAGGAACTAAGAGAGCATGAGCATTAAACACATTTTCCACTCAAATTCCTTTCTTTCTATTTTTCATTTGGGCTCGGGTGACTACAACCTTTTCCTTGATATTATTTTTGTTTTGCCCCTTTTCTTTTGGCAATTTTTGTTTTCTTCTTTTCTTTTCTTTTCTTTTTGCCTTGGGTCAACCTTTATTTTCTTTTTCTCATCCCAATATGACACATACCTTGTAGCCACCCCAAACTTAGTTTCTCACAACCTTTCTCTTGCTCATTTCCATGCTCTCCTAATCCTAAGATTGGGTTAACATGGTTTTTCAGATTTTGGCTCGTAATGTAGGGTCATCAAGAAACAATAGGTCAATTGGGCTCAATTTGGCTAACTAGGGAACATGCATTAGGGATGGTTCTTTTCAGGCCAAGTAGTTATTCAAAGAAAATTGCCTAAATCATTTGATGCAACACATAATCATGCAAACCATATAGAGATTCAAGCAAATTCGGGAAAGTGCAACTTAACAGTGATTCTCACATTCAAAAACAGAGTTGGAGGCTCAAATTCCTCACCTGGACATTTTGCAAATTGTTTGACCGAGATACGATTCCTAGTGTGTGCACCCCCTCACCCCAAACTTATCATAAATCAAGCAATCATAATAAATCTCAAAGTTCAATTTTCAATTTTTTAGTGGGGATAAACTTTTCTATTTTCAGAACCTAGGGGGAAATCATCAATGATCAAGTAATTCATGCAATCAATCATGCTCAATTCAATTAACATCCAACAAGCTTGCCGACACGACATTCATACAACAACTCTTGATCTTCTCAAATTATTCAAGAGTGACAACAAAAACAAAACAAAAAGCAAAAAATAAAACAAAAGTTAAGAGAAGAGATAGATACCTTGCTTGGGTTGCCTCCCAAGTAGCGCTTGTTTAACGTCCCGAGCGAGACTCAAGTCACCCCTAAGGGTTAATTCGGAAGAAACACTTGCTTTCCAGTTGGGATTGACTCCCCATGATAATGCTTTAACCTGTGCCCGTTCACCTTGAAGTTGCTAGAGGTCCCTTCTAATTCCACTGCCCCATGAGGGAAGACTTGTAGGATCTTGTATGGTCCCGACCATCTTGATTTCAGCTTCCCAGGGAAGAGCCTCAACCTTGAATTATACAGAAGCACCAATTGCCCGGGCTCGAACCTCCTAGGCAAGATGTGCTTGTCATGCCATGCTTTCGTCCGCTCCTTGTAGATTCTCGCGTTCTCATAAGCTTGCATGCGGATCTCGGCATAGCTCATTCAAGTCCAACAACCTCTTCTCTCCGGCCTTTGTCAAGTCAAAGTTGAGCTCCCTTATTGCCCAATAAGATTTCTCCTCCAACTCCACTGGTAGGTGGCATGCCTTTCCGAACACCAAATTGTAGGGAGACCTTCCAATTGGAGTCTTGAAGGCGGTCCTATAAGCCCATAGGGCATCATCCAATTTCCTTGACCAGTCCTTCCGTGAGGAGTTGACGGTTTTCTCGAGAATGCGCTTCAACTCACGGTTGGATACCTCTGCTTGCCCATTTGTTTGGGGGTGATAGGGAGTAGAGACTCTGTGCTTGACCCCATACTTCTCGAGAAGCTTATGCATTTGATTGTTACAGAAGTGGGATCCCCCATCACTGATCAACACTCTTGGGACCCCAAACCTAGAGAAGATATTGCGCCTCAAGAAATCCATGACTACCCGCGCATCATCTGTGGTTGTTGGGATTGCCTCCACCCACTTCGACACATACTCCACAGACCACCAAAATGTATTGGTAAGAGAAAGAGGGTGGGAATGGTCCCATGAAATCTATCCCCCAAACATCAAAGAGCTCTACTTGAGCATGCAATTCAAGGGGAGTTCATGCCGCTTAGAAATATTGCCAGCCCTTTGGCAACGATCACGATTTTCAACAAAGGTGTAGGCATCCTTGAAGAGCGTTGGCCAAAAGAAACCACTTTGGAGGATATTTTCTGCAGTCTTCTTTCCCCATAATGCCCACCGTAATCCGAGCTATGACAATGCCACAACACGTTTCCGATTTGGTCATGGGGAATGCACCTCCCGAGGATCCCATCCGAGCACCTTGCTTGAAGAGATAGGGGTCCTCCCACACATAATATTTTGCATCCGAGAAGAACTTTTTTTCTCTGTTGATTAGTCCAACCTTGCGGAACCACATTTGAAGACTTGAAGTTGGCCATATCCGCGAACCAAGGAGGGGAATTTTCAATAAGTGCAAACAACTTTTCATCAGGAAACTCTTCCTTGATGTCTAACAATTCCTCCTCGGTGTCGGGATTGACCAACCTAGATAAGTGGTCCGCCACCCCATTGTCGGATCCCTTCCTGTCCTTAATCTCGAGATCAAATTCCTGTAAAAGAAGAATCCACCGAATTAATCTAGGTTTGGCCTCTTGTTTTGTCATCAAGTGTTTTATGGCCGCATGATCAGTGAAAACCACAATCTTAGACCCCACGATGTAGGATCTAAACTTATCCAAAGCAAACACCACAGCAAGTAGTTCTTTTTCAGTGGTGGAATAATTAGCTTGTGCCTCATTCAAAACCTTACTTGCATAATAAATAACACGAGCTAATTTTTCCACCCTCTGCCCCAAAACAGCCCCCACCGCATAATCACTAGCATCACACATGATTTCAAATGGAAAATTCCAATTAGGTGCAGTGATTATGGGTGCGGTGACAAGCATATTTTTCAAAACAGTGAAGGCATTTAAACAAGAATCATTAAAATCAAAGGATACATCCTTCACAAGAAGGTCGCAAAGCGGCCTTGCGATTTTGGAGAAGTCTTTGATGAATCTCCGGTAGAACCCGGCATGCCCCAACAAACGCCTCACCCCCTTGACAGTGGTTGGTGGGGGCAGCTTCTCAATCAACTCAACCTTCGCCCCTATCAACCTCAATCCCCCTTTGGGAGACTTTGTGCCCTAAGACTATACCTTCCTTGACCATGAAGTGGCATTTCTCCCAATTGAGCACAAGGTTAGTCTCTTGGCACCTTTTAAGCACCAAGGTCAAGTTCTTCAAACAGTTGTCATAGGAGGTCCCAAAGACCGAGAAGTCATCCATGAACACCTCAATGCATCTCTCCACCATGTCCGAGAAAATAGAGAGCATGCACCTTTGGAAAGTAGCGGGGGCGTTGCACAATCCAAAGGGCATCCTCCTGTAAGCAAAGACTCCATACGGACAAGTGAAAGCCGTCTTCTCTTGGTCTTGAGGATCCACCACAATCTGGTTATAGCCGGAGTAACCATCCAAGAAACAGTAGTACTCATATCCGGCTAACCTCTCAAGCATTTGATCTATGAAGGGGAGAGGGAAGTGATCCTTCCTTGTTGCTTCATTTAATCTTCGTAGTCGATGCACACTCTCCACCCCGTGATGGTCCTTGTTGGGATCAATTCATTGTTTTCATTGACCACCACGGTTGTTTCCACCCTTCTTTGGGACCACATGAATCGGACTAACCCAGTTGCTATCCGAGATTGGGTAGATGATTCCGGCATCTAAAAGCTTAATCACTTCCTTACGCACAGCTTCTTTCATGATGGGGTTTAGCGGTCTCTGTGGTTGAACCACCGGCTTATAACCGTCCTCCATCAAGATTTTATGCATGCATAGGGAAGGGCTTATACCTTTTAGGTCCGAAATCTTCCACCCAATGGCGGATTTGTGTTCCCTAAGAACTCTCAACAGCTTCTCCTCTTCATCCTTTTTCAAGGCATTGCTAATGATCACCGGATGTTGTCCCTCCTCCCCCAAGAATGCATACCTCAAGTGATTTGGGAGTTGCTTCAGCTCCGGTGTCTTTCCATCTTCCTCATTGCCTTCCTTGTTGAGTTTCTCCTTTGCACATTCATCCCTTGGGAGACTCGGTAAGGCTTCCATATGTTTCAAACATTCAAGATAGTCCTCATCCCCCAAGGGGTCTTCTTCCTCACTATCATCACCATGGGATTTTACCAACACTTGTGCAAGTGCAGAACCATGGGCTCCTCTAGTGGTCTCTTCCTTGACAATACCATCCACAAAATCCACCCAGTACACTTCCGACCTCTCCACAGGGTGCTTCATTGCTTCGAAAACATTGAAGACTACATTCTCATCTTGCACGCGGAGGGTGAGCTTCCCTTGTTGCACATCAATCAAAGCACGCCCTGTGGCCAAGAAAGGCCTCCCCAATATGAGAGGGATCTCGGCGTCTTCATCCATATCAAGCACCACAAAATCTGCCGGAAATATGAATTTGTCTACCTTCACTAGCAAGTCTTCGACAACCCCATAAGGGTATTTGATAGAGCGATCGGCTAGTTGGAGTGACATCCGTGTATCCTTGGCTTCCTTAATCCCCAACTTCTTCATCATAGAGAGGGGCATTAGGTTGATGCTTGCCCCTAGATCACACAATGCCTTCCCTATATTCATCTCTCCAATAGTACATGGTATCGAAAAGGAACCGGGATCCTTCAACTTTGGAGGAAGTTTTCTCTAAAGAATGGCACTGCACTCCTCGATCAAAGCAACCGTTTCCTCATCCACTATTTTTCGCTTCTTGGAGAGAAGCTCCTTCATAAATCGGGCATAAGACGGCATTTGTTCCAGGGCTTCCGCAAATGGAATGTTGATCTGAAGTTTGCGGAAGACATCAAGGAATTTACTGAACTGTTTATCCTGAAGGGGCTTCTTCAATCTCTCAGGGTATGGTACCTTCATGTAGGACGGGAGGTCCTTGGGCTCTACCCACTTCTTTCTACGGAACTCTTCATCTACAAGCTTTAACTTCCCTCCTTGCTCCGGTGTCTTACCTCTTGCTAACTCCTCTTCTTTTTCAGGTTGCTCTTCCTCAACACGTGGTGGGTTTGAGACCTCAACTTCCGGAGAACTAGGTGCACCCCTGTTAGATTCCAGCACTCTACCGCTTCTAGTGGTTACGGCATTGCACTGGCTCTTAGGGTTGTTCTCAGTGTCACTTGGGAGAGTGCCTGGGAGACGCTCATTTAATTGCTTCGCGAGCTGCGCTATTTGTGTCTCCAGATTCTGAATTGCCGACCCTGTATGAGTCGCCAACTTGTCAATGGCAGTGTTTGTGTTGATCGACGATTTCTCCATTGCTGCACTCATGTTGAACGACGATTTCTCCATTGCCGCACTCATCTTCTCAATAGCCAGCTCCCACGGTTGTCTTCCACTATCTGTCAGTTGCAACTGATTAGGCCCCGGAAGAGCCTGTTGAGGATTGCGCTGCTGGATCCCAATGTTTGGCCTCAGACCCTGTTGAGGTTGTTGTCCGGCCAGACCACCACTAGCATTACTCCAAGAGAAACCCGGGTGGTCTCTCCTCATATACCCCCTATTCTGATTCTGATGGTAGTCATTCTGTCTGTTTCTCTGATAATTGTTCTGGGGCACAGTGTCATAGAAGTTGTGGCATGAATCCACATGTTCCTGAGAGAAATTCAGCGGGCAAATTTGAGTGTCATGATCCCCATTGCAGTTGTCACAACCCGGAGGCATCCCCTCATGAATCACATTAACCCTCTTGTTTCCAGACAAAGCTTCAATCTGCATCTTCAACAATGCTTTTTGCTCAAGAATGGCTTCCATTGCCCCAGAACTGATTCCATTTGAGGTTTCCCTTCCACGGTTGTAATCATTATATGACATTTTCTCCAACAATGCCCATCCATCCTCGGCTGATAAATAAGAGAATGAGTCGCCAGCTGCGGCATCACAGTTCATCTGATAGCGTCCCCTCAACCCATTAAAGAAATGCTGAACTTTGGAAACTGGGTCAAAGAACGCTGAGGGACATCTTCTCAATAAGCCACTGTACCTTTCCCAAGCTTCATTATATGTTTCATCCTCCGTTTGCCTGAATGAAGTGACGGCTATTCTTGCTTGTGCCGCCTTCTGAGGAGGAAAGTATTTGGTTAGGAACTTCTGTGCCATTTGCTCCGAAGTTACGATCTTTGTTCCTATCCAAATCACAACCCAATCGCGAGCGACATCCCTAAGAGAAAGAGGGAAAAGCTGCAAGCGAAACTCATCTTGAGAGACTCCCCTGATCTTCTGCAAGTCACAAGCTTCAAGGAAGCGAGTGATGTGTCTATGAGGGTCCTGTTTGCCACTCCCATCAAACTGATTTTCCCGGAGCTGGAATGTGACACATGCTTCAACTCTGAAGGAGTCTGTGTTCAGGTTGCCCCTCACAATAGAAGAGTCACAATCTCCCAAGCTTGGTAGATCGTACTCGAAGAGAGGCTTGTAACGAGGAGGAGGAGGAGGAGGATGATTTTCTTCAGCCATGCCCTCTATTTTAATTGCTTCCAACCTCTTCCTTTCTCTGGCCTCTTTTCTTAATTGCCTCTCGGTCCTGGTGATCTCTGAATCGAATAGCAAGTCCTCTTGTAGAAGAGTACCTCGCATACAAAAACAGGCAAAGACCAAGTGGAATCAAAGAAACAGAGAAAAATAATGGCAATTAAATAAAAGAAAATAAAACTAAAAATCAGCTTAACCAAACAGCCGAATTTCCTAAAAATTAGGAAAATTGGTTGTGCCAATCCCCGGCAACGGCGCCAAAAACTTGTTGTGACTCCGGCAAGTGTACCGGGTCGTCGCAAGTAATAAAAACACGGTAAGATTCTACCGAGGTCGAACACAAGGATTGGGTTACCAATTCGACTAAATTGTCAAGAAATCCGATACGTTGGTTAAGCAATAGAAGGTGGTTGAGAGAAAGAGATTGAGATTGCGAATTCAAGAATCGATTCAAATAACGCTACGGTGATTAAATTCAGAAATAAAAGCATCTAAGGTTTCGAATCCACCTACCCAATCATGCAAAGTACCCAAGTGATGATATTCTCCTCCCTAAGTTCAATTTTAATGTCAACCGGGACCCCTAAATTCTCCTAAATCCACTTCCGTGCTCATTAGGACGTATTCGATGATTTGAGTTAATTACTTGCTAGGTCTCTTAACCCTAATCTCGAATTCTATTAATTCTTGTTCCCTATAGGTTGCATCGATCTCCTACTCACTCTCGTGCAATACTCGACCGATGTTCCCAATTCCAAGTTCTAAAACGCGAATCGCCGCTAGGCCTCAACACGCTTAACTAGTCGATCACGCTAGCATATAATCGACACAATGAAAATAGAATTGGAAAATCATAATTGAATTAAAGGAGAGAGAGTTACATTACATGAACACTATACCGCCATGGGTGGCTTCATCGATCCCTAGACAAGAGGATTAGTTCCTCATGTCCGTAACAACAACGCACGTACAATCGGAATTCATCCTAAGCCTATGAATTAAGAGAAAAGAAGAGAAGAAGAAATCCCTGAATAAGGGTTACAAAAGGACTCTGAAAATTCTGATCCAAAAAAGTCCTCTTTTCACTTCTGATCTGCTCTATATATAAGGAGGCCACGCATCACGGCCATGATGGCCATCACGGCCAGGCCGTGACGGCCGCTTCTGGCGCGCACTGGGATTTGAACATTCGCGACGCGGAAGTATGTCTCGCGACGCGAGTCTTCTTGTCACGGCCCGTGATTTCAATCACGGCCAGGCCGTGATGTTCTCTGCCTTGTGTGGATGTTAGGTCACGGCCGTGATATACATCACGGCTAGGCCGTGATGGTCTCTGACTCTGGTTCTTTTCTGGTGTTAACACACTCGCGACGCGAAGGACGTCTCGCGACGCGAACCTTCCTGTCACGGCCCGTGATGTCAATCACGGCTAGGCCGTGATGGTCTCTGTCTTCCCAGATCTTCAAACTATCGCGGGGCGAGCCTCCTCTCGCGGGGCGAGAATCCCCAGAATGGCAATCTCCACTATTTGTTGACTTTCCTTAATTCTTAGAGCCTCACTTATGGACCTGAAAACAACACAAGCAACCACAAGCGTAATTCTCTCCAAAATAACCTAAAAACTACACAAAAGACACAAAACGAGTCAAAGTCCAACTTAGGAACAAAACAAGGCAAATTTGGGCGAAAACGAGAGTAAACTCGAATAAATTGGCACATAAACCCTAGTTTATCTAGTCTTAAAATTAGATAAGCCAGAGGCTTATCAAAGAGCTGCTGGGTGGAGCATATTTCCTATATCAAGAATGTGAAAGCATCAAGAGTCAGACAATGGCAATAAGGTCAGCATGGAACAATATTCACATAAAAGGGCGTGATGAGTTAGGAAGGCGGATCATAGCTCGAACAAAAAGATATGAAGCATGGAGAGAGGCAAGAAGGGGGTGTCCTTCAAAACCGGAACCCCCACCCAGTACTGAAAACAATCCTCTTACAGAAGATCAAATGCTGGAAAAAATTGAAATTCTAAAAGCTCAGATGGGGGTTTTGGATGAAAAGAACCAAGTTGCCGAAGTAACTATCGTCAAGCTCCAAAGCCAGGTGCAAAAACTGAATTTACAGATCGAGAATTTGAGAAGTGAATGTGCCGATTCCTACGAAGCCCCAAGTCGCATTAAAAGGGCAAGAAAAGAGAAAGAAGCAGTGATCCAAGAGTTGCAAGCAAAGGTGGAGTGTCAAGAAAACACGCTAGTCAGAATTCTAAAGAAGAAAGAAGGGCTTGAGCGGGACGTAGGGGTTCATGTCGAAACAATACAGATACTAAAAGAGAGAGTTGGATCTCTACAAGAATCCTTGGCCCAGACCGAACTTTACTCTGATCGAGGATGGAGCGAAGCTGCCAGATATCGTCAATTATTAACAGAAGCTAATGAAAGGGAAAATTGGCTCAGGACCAAAATGCAAGAAAATGAAAGAGGAGAAGCTCAACGTCACGCAGAATGGGTAAAGGGATGGAAATTGGTTGTAAGGGATGTGATCTATGAAAGGGAAGCATGGAGAAGAAAATATGAAGACATGATTGGTAGAATTCAATATCATACTTCCCAGTTGGTGGATCGATTTGAAGAAGTATCAATTCAGGTCTACAAGAACCCTTTCCTCCAGATACCACCAGAGTCGGCTGAGTTCTTCAAGCATTTTGGGAAGCTTGCAAAGGGATTCAGGAAAAAGAAGATGAAGCTCTTGACATAATATTTTGAGGTCCCCAAAGAGGGGTTAGAAATATGAAAACTCTCGATGTATTGTTTTTCTAGTTGACCAAAGACTCATGTTTGTATTGCAATATCCATCCAATGAAATAGAAGTTTTCATCAAATTTTTGTGGAATGCTCTCTCTTTTTCCAGATGATATCTGTCGAGGAGTGAATTCTCCCTTAGATACTTCATCAACTATATTTTTACCCTAAAAACGATGTGTTTTCTGCGTAAAATATGGGTATCGTCAAACAATAACATTGCTAGTACAGATGTGGTCTATCGAGGAGTGAATTCTCCCTTGGACTCGACATCAACTGCAGTCAAGCTAGAGGGAATTATACCACTAGATTTGATTGCAGGATGAGTATTCTTGCTATAAGTGTATGCGACGGTCTTCCTCTCAAAAATGGAGTTTAATTGGTTTATGTTCTTTCTTTTGATTTTATTCATTTATTCTTTCTTTTATTAAATAAAAGGTGTGGTTTCTGAACGATTGCTCCAAGACACCCTTATCGCACTCGATCACAGGCAAGAGCCATGGCGGATGAACTAGAAGAAGTTCAAGTGATCAGGGATGAAGTCAGTCAAATCAAGGATCAGATGGCTAAGATGATGGAAATCCTACAAGAAATGCAGAAGGAGAAGAACACAGAGGAGAACCCTCCAGCCTCGAACGAAGGACAGCCAGCCACACCTCTCATCCCGCCCGGTTTTTCTCAGATTCCTATTCAAGGCTTCAACCAACCAGGGGCCATGATGCCTCTCAACCCAACTCATTTTCCATTTGACTCGAACAATCCCCCATACGGTTTGCCTCGTGGGTTTGTACCACCAACAGCCCCCAGTCCACAAGATGGTATTCAGAACTCCGAACACATCACTCAAGCTCAAATCCCCACCAATACTGTCGAAATACCGCAAGCACAGAATGTCAACTCTACAGATGGTAACACCCCGATAGTGACACCTACTGTCAATCCAAGGCCCCCACAATACACCCTACATTACGGACCCCAGGGGGCTCAAATGATGCCAAACTTCGGTTCCTCCTCCATGCCATATTCATTTCCCCATAATATGTACGGAGAAGCTCCGGTGAATCAGTCGGTGGGGGATTCCCAGTCTAAAGAAAAGCTGGAAGTACTAGAGGAAAGATTGCGGGCCATCGAAGGGGTAAATAGTTATGGTCTTCGGGATGCCTCGGAACTCTGTCTGGTGCCAAATGTTGTAATTCCGCCGAAATTTAAGGTGCCTGATTTTGACAAATACCGGGGAACCACTTGTCCCAAGAACCATTTGACCATGTATGTTAGGAAGATGGCGTCACATGCCCGAGATGATAAACTCTTGATTCACTTCTTCCAAGACAGCTTGACCGGGGCAGCTTCAAATTGGTATACGCATCTCGAGCGGGCACACATCCGATCCTTCAAAGATCTAGCAGATGCATTCCTGAAGCAGTACAAGTACAATGTTGACATGGCTCCCGATAGGATGCAACTCCAAAATATGTCAAAAAGGGATGTAGAGACTTTCAAAGAATACGCGCAACGATGGAGGGAACTGGCTGCTCAGGTGGAGCCTCCCTTAGTTGAGAAGGAAATCGTAGCAATGTTCATTGATACACTCCAGTCGCCTTTCTATGATAGGATGATTGGGAGTGTGTCATCAAATTTTTCTGACATGGTCATCATCGGCGAGAGAATTGAAAGTGGAATGAGGAATGGCAAGATCGTTGAGACTTCAGTAGGGAACGGCCCAAAGAAAACCCCATTCGTGAAAAAGAAGGAGGGAGAGGCACATGCAGTAACCTTGGAACAGAAGAAACCGAACCAATGGAGATCAAACCAAACACCCGCCTTCCATGCCCAATACGCCCCATATTACCAACCACCTCCATATCACCAAGCCAACCAACCATACATCGCTGCAACCTCGCAATTTCCAAACCCTCAACAAATGGCTCCCTACCGGCCATCATACCCTTCTCAGCCTCAAACACACCCCACTATGCCTCCTCAAATCGTCCAGCCTCTAAATCCAAACCCAAACACCAGCCAAACAAGACCACCATATAACCCGGAAAGAAAGCCAGTGCGTTTTGACCCAATACCTATGACCTACACCGAACTATTCCGCCAACTTGTGAGCAAATCCGTGCTAACTCCTATCCCGACAAGACCACTAGACCCTCCTTATCCAAAGTGGTATGACCCAAATGCTCAATGTGAATATCACGATGGGGCCACAGGACATTCCACCGAGAGTTGTAGAGCTTTGAAGTTTAAGGTCCAAGATCTGATTAATGCCAAATGGTTGAGCTTTCAGAAGGATGCTCCAAATGTGGCACAAGGTCCTATGCCAAATCATGGGAGTTCGGGGGTTAATGCCATTGAGAGCTTCTTGGAACATACTCTAAAGAGTAAAGTGGCCGATGTTAGGACTCCTATGAGAGTTGTTTTTAGAGAGATGTGCAAATGTGGATTGATCCAAATCCCGGCCACGGAAGAAAAAGCTCTCGATGGAGAGATAAGGTGTGACTTTGATGGAAACATGGGGCATTCGATTGAAAACTGTTCAGAGTTTCGGCAAGTCGTGCAGCAGTTAATGGATATGAAGATTATCTTAATTGGTTGTGGATCAAATGAATGTGCCATTAATATGGTTGCTGAATCTACAACTTCCCCAACCCCAATTAAGATAACCCCTTTTACTGTTGTGGTTAATTCTCGGCCAGTTCCCGAGCAAGTCACTCCGAAACCAGTGGTGATATACTATACCGAGAAGAAACCTTTGCCGGTTCCAAGGGGGCCAACACCGATCGTCATCCGAGTTCCAAGTCCTTTCCCTTACAAGGACACCAAAGCGGTACCATGGAAGTATGAGATGCAGGTCCAACCCAATCCTTCCAACGGGACTACTGTGGTCACCAACATTTCAGGAATTGGTGGAATGACTAGGAGTGGTCGCATTTACACTCCAGAGGTATTGCGAAAAGGGGAAATAGAAAAGGAAGGAAAGGATCACAAAGGGAAAGAGAAGGTGGAAGAAATCCTAGATGACAAGGAAGCAAACGGGGGTGAGAATAAAAAGGGTGTATCTAATGAGGAGGTAGGCGAATTCTTGAAGTTCATCAAGCAGAGTGAAAATGGGGTTGTGGATCAGTTAAATCGGACTCCGGCTCGGATATCTCTTTTGTCTCTATTAATGAACTCAGAGCCACACAGAAGAGTACTGATGAAGGTGTTGAATCAAGCGCATGTCTCCCATGACATCACAGTTGATAAGCTCGATAACATTGTAGGTAACATAGTTGCTGATAATTATGTCACTTTCACCGATGATGAAATACCAGCCGAAGGTATGGGGCACAACAAGGCCTTGCACATTTCTGTGAAGTGCCGAGACCATGTCATGGCCAGGGTTCTCATTGATAATGGCTCTTCTTTGAATGTAATGCCAAAGTCAACACTGGCGAAGTTGTCTTTCGATGGAACTCATATGAAGCCAAGCACAATGATTGTAAGAGCTTTCGACGGCACCCGAAGGGAAGTCATGGGAGAAATTGAATTGCCCATTCAGATTGGCCCCTGCACCTTTGAAGTACTTTTCCAAGTAATGGACATCACACCAACATACGAGTTGTCACCTAGGACGACCATGGATCCATTAAATGCCTGGAGCTGTACCTTCCACATTGCACCGGAAGGTGAAGTTCATTGTTGATTGTAAGCCGATAATTGTCTCCGGAGAGGAGGATGCGTTAGTAAGCAAGTCATCAACAACCCCTTATATTGAAGCTGCCGAGGAAGCTCTCGAGACCGCCTTCCAATCACTTGAAATTGCCAATGCCACTTATGTTGGGGAGGGAGCTCCACTCTTGAAACCTCGGTCATCCAAAGCATCCATCATGATGGCCAAGGTTATGCTTCAAGGAGGATACCAACCTGGAAGCGGTGCCTGGGAATAATAGCCAAGGTGTCGCAGACATCCTCATGCTCACTGAGAACAGGGATAGGTTTGGGTTGGGATACAAACCCACTAAGGCCGACAGGATGAGGGTGATAGAAGAGAAGAAAAGAAAGAGGTTGGCTCGGCTGGAAAATCGTGAATGCGAGGCTGAAAGGGTTCCCATCTGTGACATTCGACAGAGCTTCCGAAGCGTAGGGTTTGCATTCCTGGACCAAGCAGCAGCTATTGAAGATGATTATCCTGCCGATCGTGGTATCAATCTGGTGTATCCATGTTCTCCGGATACAGAGCTCAACAATTGGGAGATCATTGAGTTCCCCAAGACCATAGGGTCCTTTTCAAAGTAATTCTGTAATGCTTATCCTTTAGCTCTGCCCAAGGCTTTAGGAGTTTTGTTGTAATGGGCTTACTTGTTTCTGTTTCAGTATGACTTATCAATAAATGCATGCATTCAGTATCTTTGTCTTGTTATCTCTTTTTTTTTTACTTTCATTTTTGTTCACCATCCCTCACCAATAAATGCAGTCTCTCGTCTTTAACCTTTATTCATTCATCTTTCCCTGATAATTACCAAAATGCAGTTCTAAAAGTGACTCTCTTGAAAACGACAGTGTTAGTAACCCATCATACAATTTTGACTATTTCGTTGATCATGCTGAGGAGGTTGTTGATGATGACGGGGAAGTTCCCCTTGAACTTTTGAGATTGGTAGAACAAGAAGCCAGGGAAATCCGGCCCCATGAAGAGCTGAGTGAACTAATCAATTTGGGAACCAAAGATGATATAAAAGAGGTCAAGATTGGCTTTTCCTTGAAAGAAAAGGAGCGGAACAGATTGATCAGGTTGTTGACAGATTATAAAGATGTTTTCGCATGGTCATACCAAGACATGCCAGGGTTAGACCCCAGTGTAGCAGAACACAAACTACCATTAAAGCCGGAGTGTCCTCCAGTAAAGCAGAAGCTACGAAGGATGAAAGCGGAAATGTCCTTAAAGATCAAGGAGGAGGTCAAGAAACAACTGGATGCAGGTTTCCTAGAAGTTGTAAAGTACCCTCAATGGGTTGCTAACATCGTTCCTGTTCCCAAGAAAGATGGAAAGGTTCGAATGTGTGTCGACTATCGAGATCTGAATAGAGCTAGCCCAAAAGATGACTTTCCTTTACCTCACATTGATGTTCTTGTAGATAACACTGCTCAACATGCATTATTCTCTTTCATAGATGGCTTCTCAGGATATAATCAGATCAAAATGGCACCTGAAGATATGGAGAAGACTACATTTGTCACGTTGTGGGGAACTTTTTGCTATAAGGTTATGCCCTTTGGCTTGAAAAATGCTGGGGCAACATATCAGCGAGCAAAGGTGGCTTTATTACATGACATGATGCACAAGGAGATAGAAGTTTATGTAGATGACATGATCGCCAAGTCCAGATCCGAAGATGATCATGTTGATGATCTGCAGAAACTTTTTGAGCGGTTAAGAAAGTTTAAGCTCCGATTAAATCCAGCCAAATGCACCTTTGGAGTGAAATCGGGCAAGCTTTTGGGGTTCATTGTTAGTCAAAGAGGAATAGAAGTTGATCCTGAAAAGGTTCGAGCAATCAACTATATGCCAGCACCTCAAACAGAGAAAGAAGTTCGTGGGTTTTTAGGAAGATTGAACTACATTGCCAGGTTCATTTCCCAATTAACAGCGACATGCGAACCAATCTTTAAAAACATTGCGCAAAAATCAAGCTGTGACATGGAATGAAGATTGTCAAAAAGCCTTTGAGAAGATCAAACAATACCTACAAGAGCCTCCAGTCTTGGTTCCCCCAGTGCCAGGGAGACCTCTCATCATGTATTTGACTGTACTAGATCAATCTATGGGTTGTGTACTAGGGCAGCACGATGAGTCAGGGAGGAAGGAACGTGCCATCTATTATCTAAGTAAGAAATTCACCAGTTGCGAAGCCAATTACTCACTACTAGAACGCACTTGCTGTGCCTTGGCTTGGGCGGCTCGCCGTTTGAGGCATTACATGTTGTGTTACACTACCTGGTTGGTATCCAAAATGGATCCGATCAAGTACATCTTTGATAAGCCTGCTATTTATGTAATAATCGCTCGCTGGCAAGTCCTGCTATCAGAATATGACATTGTCTATGTCACCCAGAAGGCAGTAAAAGGTAGCGCTCTTGCAGAATATCTAGCCAGTCAGCCAGTAGAAGATTATGGATCGATGCAATGTGATTTTCCAGATGAAGATATAATGGCTTTGTTTGATCACGAGCAATCACCAGAAAAAGAAAAATGGACCTTGTTATTTGACGGAGCTTCTAACGCATTGGAGCACGGAATCAGGGCAATTTTAATCTCACCAGAAAATGATTATTTCCCTGTCACTGCGAGGCTCTGCTTTGATTGTACAAACAATATAGCCGAATACGAAGCTTGTGTGCTAGGGATTTTGGCAGCAATAGAGGCAAAAGCAAGGATACTGGAGGTATATGGGGACTCTGCACTAGTCATCCACCAGTTAAGAGGGGAATGGGAAACCCGAGATGCCAAGTTAATTCCGTACCATGATTACATCAAAGGTTTGATTGAGCAGTTTGACGAAGTCACGTTTCATCATATTCCCCGAGAAGATAACCAGTTAGCTGACGCGCTGTCTACCTTGTCCTCAATGTTCAAAGTAAGTGACGAGAGGAACCTACCACTCATCAAAATGGAAAGTCGTGGTCATCCTGCATATTGTCAAGTGATAGAGGAAGAGTCTGATCAAAAACCGTGGTACCATGACATCAAATGTTTCATCCAAAGAAGGGAATACCCTCCGGGCGCTTCGGAAAATGACAAAAGAACTCTAAGAAGACTTGCAATGGGTTTCTATTTAGATGGAGATATTCTCTACAAAAGAAACCATGACATGGTGTTGTTGAGGTGCGTTGACGCAAAAGAAGCTAAACTGATAGTTGAGGAGGTACATGAAGGACCTTTTGGAACACACGCGAGCGGTCATGCAATGGCCAGGAAAATCTTGAGGACTGGCCAATATTGGCTGACAATGGAGGCTGATTGCTTTAATTATGCGAAGAAGTGCCACAAGTGTCAAATATATCTTTGATAAGGTTCATGCGCCACCAGCTCCTTTGAATGTCATGTCGGCACCCTGGCCGTTCTCAATGTGGGGAATGGATGTGATCGGGCCCATCGAACCAAAAGCCTCAAATGGACATCGCTTCATTCTTGTTGCCATCGATTATTTCACCAAGTGGGTTGAGGCTGCATCTTATTCTAATGTGACCGGAATGTCGTGATCGATTTGTCAAAAGAGAGCTAATTTGTCGTTATGGGTTGCTGAGTGAGATTATCACTGATAATGTGACCAATTTGAACAATAGGATGATGAAGGAGATGTGCGAAAATTTCAAGATAAAGCATCATAATTCCTCTCCGTACCGCCCAAAGATGAACGGGGCAGTGGAAGCCGCTAATAAAAATATCAAGAAGATTGTCCAAAAGATGGTGGTGACGTATAAGGATTGGCACGATATGTTACCTTTTGCTTTACACGGCTATCGTACCTCTATTCGCACCTCGACAGGGGCAACGCCATATTCTTTAGTTTATGGGATGGAGGCAGTGCTCCCGATTGAAGTAGAGATCCCCTCATTAAAATCGAGAGAAGCAGAATTAGAAGAAGCTGAGTGGGTCCAGGATCGATTAGACCAATTGAACCTCATTGAAGAGAAGAGATTAGGGGTGTTGTGTCACGGCCAATTATACCAGAGAAGGTTGATGAGAGCTTATGAGAAGAAGGTACGCCCACGATAGTTTCGGGAGGGTGACCTGGTGCTCAAGAAGATTCTACCAATCCAAAAGGATCATCGAGGGAAATGGACTCCGAACTACGAAGGACCTTACGTTGTGAAAAAGGCCTTCTCTGGAGGAGCTTTAATTCTCACCAGGATGGATGGGGAAGACCTCCCGCTCCCTGTGAACTCGGATGCAGTAAAAAAGTATTATGCTTGAACACACTTCCCAAGAAGAAGAAGAAAAGAAAAGAAAAATGAAAAATGAAAAGAGAAAAGGCTCGCTAGACTGAAAATCTGAAAAGACAGTCTAGGCAAAAGTTAGAGCAACCCGCTAGACTGAAAACCTGAAAAGGCGGTCTAGGCAAAAGTTAGGGTTCAAAAAAATAAAATAAAAAATATAACAATGGAAGTGTCGTCAAGCCGATGAACTGGGGCAGTCCGTAGGTTGGATATATGAAGATTGGGGCAGACAACATCTCTGAAGCCAATTAATGAGCAGTCAAGATTGTATGAGGGATACTAAAATTAGTCATTGAAAGAGACATCACTTGAGGAGATGTGAATCTACTCCGCAACGTTTTGCAACTTATGCTTTGTACACCTTTTTCAATCCAAATATAATGACATTGACTTCCTTTACTTTATTTCGCTACCTTGGTCCTTTCCTCTTAACTTTTGTCATTTGTGTGTGTGCATTCATCCTGATAAGTATATACTGAAACGTGAAGCAAGTAATGTTTTTTTTTAAGCAGTTAGAATTCCTTAGAAAGCCTCAAAAGGTCTTGGGGGGACACGATGCTTCCCCTATAAAGGGCATCGAAGAAAGGAAGGAATACTGAGACTCAACCATCGAGATAATTATCATCAAGAACATCTAATCATCAGGGGATAAAAGTGCAAGATATCTCTCCCAGATAAGACGGGCCTTGTTTTAGTTCATCCTCAAGACTGACTGTGATCGATGCCTTTAGGGGGTCAAGGATCCAATAATGAAAGAAATAGCAAAGAAGAAATAATCTATCATCAATCTTTTGCATTATGCCCAAAATTAATAAGGGTTCTCATCATCATCATTCTTTCTGTAAATTGAAAACTAGTTATTTGAGTTTTCGCATTGTCATTCCATCAGTGAGCAAAATCTACATTCATATATTGCATTTGTCTATATGGCCTCACAAGCTTTTTATCTTTCAGTTCGAGCTTCTCACGGGCAATCCACCCCGTAAGCTGTTTTATCTTTCTGTTCGAGCTTCTGACGGGCAATCCACCCCGTAAGCTCTTTTATCTTTCTGTTCGAGCTTCTGACGGGCAATCCACCCCGTAGGCTCTTTTATTTTCAGTTCGAGTCTGACGGGCAATCCACCCCGTAAGCTTTTATCTTTCAGTTCGAGCTTCTGACGGGCAATCCACCCCGTAAGCTCTTTTATCTTTCAGTTCGAGCTTCTGACGGGCAATCCACCCCGTAAGCTCTTTTATCTTTCAGTTCGAGCTTCTGACGGGCAATCCACCCCGTAAGCTCTTTTATCTTTCTGTTCGAGCTTCTGATGGGCAATCCACCCCGTAAGCTCTTTTATTTTTATGTTCGAGCTTCAGACGGGCAATCCACCCCGTAAGCTCTTTAATCTTTCAGTTCGAGCTTCAGACGGGCAATCCACCCCGTAAGCTCTTTTATCTTTCAGTTCGAGCTTCTGACGGTCAATCCACCCCGTAAGCTCTTTTTATCTTTTTGTTTGACCCTATGATGGGCAGTCCACCCCGCAAGCTTTTATGTGTAAATCTCAGTGGGCAATCTAACCCACGGGTTCTTCACAGGAAATCGGTTTGTAGACACAGGTCCTTTGCTTGTCAGTGTACCTCGGACAAAAATTGGAGTTCTTGTCTTTACTAGTTTCTTATAACGATAATCGGTTAACTACGGTTACACCAAATATCTACTAAGAAACAAGTAAAGAGGGGCAGCTGTGAACACCTAATTTTGTCCGGTTCCTCTTAACAAGCTAACTTAAATAAACCAATACATCTGGCTTCTGATTAAAATAAATAAATCATAATAATAATAATGAAAATAAAATAAATAAATAGATAGGATTTGTCAGAAATTTTTTCTTCCCAACAAACAAAATCCCCACAATGATCTTTCTCCTTCAATTTTTTTCTTTAACCAACATACTCCCAGGTTTTTTTGAGCTAAACCAGAAAAGCAACAGCCATTGGGAAGCTGGTCCAACCACCAGAACAGTTCCCCACAAGGCTGAAGTCATCAAACACCATTTTGGGTAATTTTCCAGAGCTTAGGGAAACGTCATGCCTAGATCAGAGGAAGAAGAAACATAAATAGAAATTGAAAAGGGACTAGAGAGAGTGGAGCTTCTGCACACACAAAATCATCTGGTCCCAAGGTGAAAGCAGATGAGATCTTCCTATATAAAAAGAGAGCATCAACAACACAGAGGGGAGGGAACACACAGAAAAATCTGAGGAAGGGGAGAGAGGACACAGAAAAATCTGAAAGAGGGAGGATTGGCAGCAGAAAAATTCAAAACAACAAGGAACCCAACAACAGAAAACAGCAAGAGATGGAGAAAAATTTCTGATCAAAACACCTGAAAAAATATAAGAGTCTTGGTTAGATGCTCCTCCACGAGCTCCGCCACGAGCACTGCCACGGCCACCCTACCACACTACCGCTCATCCACCATTGACCACCGTAACCACCATGGCACAAAGCCGCTACTGCTGGTTGTCGTGAATCCGCCGCTGTCACAGGCCATCGGTCCTAGATCCACAACAAAGCCCGCACGTTCCCACCATCCCCGCCGTGCTCGCCTCCTATCTCCGCCGTCGCAGCCGTCACCCTTTCCGTGTCGTCATCTCCCCACAACCCAGACATCATCAACCGAGCCACCACTCTCCTTCCTCTCACCATAAGACTCTTCCTCCTCACCTTCGCTCAACCGCACGCCACCGTCCCTGGGAGGACCTCCGGCCGCCGTGCGACGTGGGGGAAGACGCCGCACCACACGGATCTAAAGCCACCACACCAGATCCGTCCTCCCCGCGTCGTCCCTCGCCGCCACGACCTCCGCCTCTGCCTCTCGTTGCTCCTCCGCGAACCGGATTGCCCCTGTCTCCTCCATAACTCGCGAACCACATGACCACCGCTGCCCCGAACGCTGCCACGCACTCACATCCGCACGCCGCCGCTTGCGACCCCTGCTCCGCCGTCGCACTGCTGGCAATCGCCGCCGCTTGGTCTTCCGGTTCAGCCATCCTTTCCTCTCCACTGGCCTGAGGGTATGGTAAAAAGGGACTCAGAAGCTTCTAGCTTCTGAGTATGGTACTTTCCTTTGGTTTTTAGAGTTGTTATTAAATTATCACGTTTCATTTACTTGGGGCTTCTCATGGGATTATGTGGGTTTTGAATCAGTAAGTTTTTTATCTAACCTGTTGGTTTATTGGGCAAAAAAAAAAAACAACAAAAAAATTCAAACCTTTTATCAAAAAAAAAAAAGAAAAAAAAAGAAAGAGAACTACGTGGCTTTGAGTTTCTCATCGCACCCGGGAATACGTAGGAGCAAGATAAATCATCTTGTCGGGCCAAAACTAATTTTTCCCTTTTTTGTATCTCCTTTTTATGTCAAAATAATTAATCAAAAAATTAAATTTTTCTATTTTTAGGGATGCTCTATGGACACGGTGCCATGTTCAGTCCCTTAGATTTGAGGTTGCCATGTGGACTCATGTGCCACGTTCAACCTCATTTAATTAATTTTCCTTTTTTTGCATCCCGTTTTTTTTGTTAAAATAATTAATCAAAATGTTAAACTTTTCCTTTTTAGGGATGTTCTATGGACACGGTGCCATGTTCGGTCCCTTAGATTTGAGGTTGCCCTGTGGACTCGTGTGCCATGTTCAACCTCATTTAATTTTTCTAAACAATAAATTTAAAAATATAAGAACTGATAAAAATCTAAAATATTTAAAATTAAACATAACACTTTCTTGTAAATAATTTTTGGGTAGAATAAATATTTAAAAGGTTATTAAAATGTTTTTGCACAATTAACTTGAGGTACCGTTTTTTAAACGGGCGATGTGGGGTGCTAATACCTTCCCTACTCGTAACCGACTCCCGGACTCATATATCTCTTTTTTAAAAGACCAGTTTACCTTTAAATAATTGGGTTTTCTAAGATTTTCCCAATAAAAATTTTAGTGGCGACTCCTCTGTTTTTTATCCATCTTTCTGCGGCTCCCGGACGGGACGGTCGCGACACAAATTATCACATAGGTTGGTCAAAATTTTAAACTTTCTAGTTGTATTATACTGTAGTCAAACTATATGAATATAGTATATTGTAGTATAATATATATGCTTTTTGTATTTGCAAATTTAACTCATATTAAAATAATGTTTTTTGATTAAAAAAATTATTATATTACAAAATATTATTGACAACAAACATTATTTTAATTCATGTTAAAATATTATTTTGTAATATAATCAGTTTTTTTAATAGAAAAACATTATTTTAATATGGGTTAAATTTGTGAATACAGAGAGTACATATATTATACTACAATATATCGTATTCATATTGGACTACAGTAGAAATACAACTAGAAAGTTTGAAATTTTGACCAAACTTATGTGGCAATTTGATTGGTCCAAAATTTACCACATATGAGTAGTATAGTGGGTGATGCAAAATATGGTTGGTGCACCTTAGCCCAACCCATTTATATCATTAGTAAAACCATAATTTACACAGGATTCATTAGTGTGCTGTCTTACAATGTTTGGATGCTTTGCACCCTTGTTTTTCAATCAAGAATTCAACAGAAAATTAATGAATAAGGAGGTACTTGAAGTCTCTATCAACGTTACTTCTAACTAAGCCGACATGATATGGTTTGTTGTAAAGGATAGTATTGGGGGAAGTGATCAATCGCGTATTGGCAAGGCAATTATTGGACTCATGCACTTTATTCGATCTTTTCCATGCATATATATGGTTCCTGTGAAGCTCAAACTCAACACGTCATCATATGTGTGTGCGTATATATATTGAGCTAGCTAGGCCAACAATAGCCATAAGAGTACGTGTGACTCCAAGCCCGAAATAAACTTCGATCACAACTACAAACGAGATTATTTTTTTTAAATTTTTTTTTTTTGAAGCGAACTACAAACGAGATTAATGATTTCAAACTTTCAAGAGTTATTAATTTCAAAATATATATTTCAAAATTTTCTAAATAAAATTCATTGGTGAGATTGGTTAAGCGATTTTTTTTTTGTTTTTTAGGGTATCTTCCGCACATAATTATATATAGAGACTAATCATTCAAGGTACTTGACGATATTTAAGGACTGACCTCTCCCAACCAAGTTTTTTCATACGTAAGAATCAGGAATCGAATCCCTGACCACTTGCTTAAAGGGTCCAAGCTCGTTACCATTTGGACCAACCACATATTGGTGGTCAAGCGAGATTATTAATACAATGTAGTTTGTAATATTTCAAGAGTTATTAATTTTGTAATTTTCAAAATAAAATTCATCGGTGGAGTGGGTCAAACGAGATTAATATAATGTAACTTTCAATATTTTAAGAGTTATTAATTTTGAAATTTTAATTTTGAAATTTTCAAAATAAAATTCATTGGTGGAACGGATCAAACGAGATTAATATATTGTAATTTCCAATATTTTAAGAGTTATTAATTCAAATTTTAATTTTGAAAATTTCAAAATAGAATTTGTTGCTAGAATGGATCAAGCGAGATTAATACAATGTAAAATTTTTTTATTTTAAAGAGTTATTAATTTGAAAATGTTAATTTTTAAATTTTCAAAATAAATTCATTGGTGGAGTGGGTCGAGCAAGATTAATAGAATGTAGTTTTCAATATTTCAAGTACTATTAATTTCAAAATATTAATTTTGAACTTTTCAAACTAAAATTCTTTGGTGTAATCGCTCAAGCTAATACAAACTAATTTTTCAAACTACTACATTATAGTTCTCAATATGGAGTATAGTTCCAATGCATGTTTAAATAATGAATATAGTTCCAATGATTTTAAATGTATTTTTTTATTTATTTTGATTACCTTCAAAATATTTATTTTTATATAAATGATATTTTTAAATTTTTATTTTTTGTCTAGGGGAAGGATCATAGGAGGCCTTACATTGGAAAAGGTGAAAGGGAAGAAGATAATGGGAAAGGGGCGTGACAGAGCGCATAGCAAGAGTATTAACTCGCAAACTCACAGTTCATATCTCATGGCTTAAAGTCTTAAACTGAGCTGAATCAAAAGGACAAATGTTTTTCATAAAATATATATACATTACATAAGATACCTGTAAATTTAATTTTAAAATTCGGGTATAAAGAGATAATAAAATGAATGTAAAAGAAAAGATATTTGACATAAATTATTATTAAAAAAAGCCTTATATTTATCAAATTAATTCTTAAGATTTTTAAAAAGTAAATTTTTTAAAATTTTTATTTTAATATATTTATGTTACAATTATAATAAAAAATTAAAATAAAATATTTTAATATTTGTATTATTGAAATATTGAATGTTACATCATGCCATGCTTTGAAGATATTCATATGTGACACTGAAGGTCACATCTCGAATTCCACTACAAATGTAGTTTATAGAGAACTCTTTTAGAATTTAACATACATAAGTTACAAATAATTTTTTACTTTTATCTTGTACATTTTCCATATATCTTTCTCATTATTTTCTCTCTATTTTTTTTAAAATCTCTCCAGTTTTTTTTTTTTTTTTTGCATTTAAATTTATTGATAGAGTAAGTTAAATTTTGAAAATATTTGTTTATGTCACTGGAATGGTCAATTTTCTTAATCCTTTCTATCATGACAAAAGTATTATGTTTTTTAAATAATAAATAATTATATTTTCTACATATTATTTATCCATGCATCGCACTCGTCATGGTCTAGTTGCTTTATAATACGCTTCCACGATATGACGTTAAACATATTCTTTTAATGTATTTTTTTAACTAACTATGGTGTTTTAAAGTTTATTACCTGTATATCATGACCCAAAAAAATACATATTATATTACATAATATAAATGTATGTAAATATATCAATAGTAAAACTATAATTTACACATGATTCATCAGTGTGCTGTCTTACAATGTTTGGATGCTTTGCACCCTTGTTTTTCAATCAAGAATTTAACAGAAAATTAGTGATTAAGGAGGTACTTTGAAGTCTCTATTAACGTTACTTCCAAACTAAGCCGTCATGATGTGGTTTGTTACAAAGGATAGTATTGGGGGAAGTCAATCGCGTATTGGCAAGGCAATTATGGGACTCATGTACTTTATTCTTTTCCATTTGTTCTTTTCCATGGTTCCTATGAAGCTCAAGTTTAATTACTTCGTCATCATATCTATATATATATAGATATGAACTAGGCCAACAATAGCCATATAGAGTGTGGCTACAAGCCCTAGCTAGCTAAGGTTTGCTTATAGATATGAGTTCTCTGATATTTATTTTTCTTCTCGTTGTCATTGCTCATGGCGTCCTTGCCAGAGGAATTGAAAGTGAAGAAATAAACTTTGATCAATATTACAAGGTTTTATGGGGCGATAGTCATGTCGTATTCTTAAACCAGGGGAAAGAAATTCAGCTCACAATGGATAATTCTTCAGGTTATAATAAACCATTCCCTTATGTAGAATGCATATACTTTCGTTTTATTTTCTTATTTACTTTTACTCTACAAGTACTTGTAGTACTCTTCTTCCACTAGATGTTTCAGAACATTGAAAACGGTATTCGTCATTGAAATTTCAATTTGGATTACATGCTCAAAACAATTGAATGTGCATGAATGATTTAAGTTGATGTCTAGATCTTACCGAACATGCACTGGTATATAAAACAAGAATATAATAATGATGGTTTCCTAAACTCGTCAGTTATATATTTATTTACTTTTTGTTTTATTCAGGCAAAATAGATAGATTAGTCCTATATATTTATTTTTAATTTTCATGTCGGTCCTATAAGTTTTTTATTTTTTAAATTGATCCTATAAATTATATATGTTTCGGTTTCACGTTAGTCATTTTCGTCAATTTTGACCTAACAGCGTCAGAAGTATCCGGGGATCCCTATAAATATAAAAAATGAAGAATCTATATATAGAGAAGCTACCCTTCTCTTACTCAATACGAAATGATGGAATGTAATGGGATGGATGGTAGAGTTTTTGACTTGACGTGACTATCACATTAGTCTGACACGTGACTTTTGATCTAACTCCGTAAGGTCGAAATTGACGGAAAGGATTAACGTGAAAACGAAACATAACATACATGTAGGATCGATTTAAAAAATAAAAAAACTTATAGGACTAATATGAAAAATAAAAAACATGTAGGATCAATAGCCTGTTTTGCCTTTTATTTACCAAACTATAGTAATTATTCATTTTTCAACCGTGTCATGCCATTTCTTACAAAGTTTTAAGTAATTATATACTTGTAAGATTGAGATAATCCTTCGGACCGGGTTAGTTATATGTCTGCTACTCAATATCTCAGATATATCAATAATGGATATAGATCACCTGTCCCATTTTGATGTACCACTCTCTGTCCCCACCAATAATATGTTGCTACATAAGTTAAATTTTTATGTAATATTAAAAATGTAAAACACGTGGTAATATATTATTAGTGGGGACATGAAGTGGTACACCCTGGCCGTCAATAATTTCCCACCCCAGCCTATAGCATTAAGATATCTCTCCTTATACTATACCATTTTTACCATCTAAGGAAGAAAAATATATACTTGTAAGATACCAAAATTTTGGGATAGCTAATTAAAAAGTTATTGGTAGATTATTAGACTACAAATGACACGGTTTCTTTAATTTTTGGTGATTTAATTTATATTTTATTTGATCACAGGATCTGGCTTTGCATCCAAGATGACCTACGGCTCTGGATTGTTCCATATGAGGATCAAAGTACCAGGGAGGGATTCTGCAGGGGTTGTCACAGCTTACTATGTGAGTTCTTTCTCCTTAATTTGATATTAATTCAAGATGAAAATTCATTGCATGCATGTCATAAGAAGAGAAATTGTCCTTATAAATTAATTAATGGCTAACCTCAAGGATATATCATACTCCTATATACTATTGAATCATTATGTATTCTGGTGCAGTTGACTTCCCAAGGAGATAAGCACGACGAGTTAGACTTTGAATTCTTGGGTAATAGAGAAGGGAAGCCATACACATTACAAACCAATGTATTTGCAGATGGCGAAGGGAATAGAGAGCAAAGACTTCACCTTTGGTTTGACCCCACAGCAGATTTTCACAATTATCAAATTCTTTGGAACCAATATCAAATTGTGTAAGATATAAGCCCCTGAGACTCTTTTGATATATATATATATGGTTCTGTTTGAAGAACTAACAAATATAATGTCAACTATATAATTATGCATAACCATATAATGTAAACTACTGAACAAATATTTGGCTTGGCAGATTTTATGTGGACAATATCCCCATTAGGGTATACAAGAACAAAAGCAATAATGGCTACCCATCAAAGCCAATGCAAATAGAAGCAACTTTGTGGGATGGGGAAAGCTGGGCAACAGATGGAGGCAAAACCAAAACCAATTGGACTTATGCACCATTCAAAGCAAACTTCCAAGGCTTTGATGTTAGTGGCTGTCAAGTTCAAAACTCAGATACTCAACCTTGTGCTTCCAATAACTACTGGTGGAACAGCCAAAAGTTTTGGCAATTGGATCCTGATCAACAAAGCCAATATGAAAATGTAAAGCAAAATTATTTTACCTATGACTATTGTGCTGATAGGCAAAGGTATCCTACACCTCCCTTGGAGTGCCAATAGTCAATTAGAATTGAATACCTCCTAGTAAACATGAATCATATATAAGGCTATACTGCCATTGAATGCAACCTTCTACATATTAGAGTGGTTCTTTATAGAGGTATCAGGGACTAAAATAAGAATCCTTAATATATAAATTTGGTTAAAGTAATCTTTTGGTCCCTATACGTGACACTGATTTTCAATTTGGTCTCTATACGTAAAAAGTTATCAATTTGATCCCTATACATGACACTGATTTTCAATTTGGTCTTCACCGCTAATTGGTCCCTATATAAGAGGGACCAAATTACAAATTATTATCACATATAGGGACCAAATTGAAAATAATTGTCACATGTAGGGACCAATTTCAAATTTTTTTTGTTGAATTGGTCCTACATGTGACAATAATTTGCAATTTGATCCTCTTATATAGGGACCAATTAGCAACGAGGACCAAATTGAAAACCAGTGTCACGTATAGGGACCAAATTGATAACTTTTTACATATAGGGACCAAATTGAAAATCAGTGTAACGTATAAGGATCAAAAGATTACTTTAACCTATGAATTTATGTAGAGAAACCCGTCTCTTATTTAATCATTTGATAATTATATTTTATTATTTTAAATAATATATTGATTGACACGGGAAGAATACAACTCTTTCTTCTATCTTTCACCTTTGATTCATTTTGATTTAGTGCCTTTGAATGACAATTTTATAAATAAGAAGAAGAAGAAATAATAGTGAAGCATTGTTTTAATAAAGCAAGAGAAGAGTCGAATAACATTTTTTAATAAAATGAAGGAAGTACATATTTTAATAAAAATATTTACATATTTTTGGTGTGACTTACGTGTGTCACGCCAAGAACTACTGTCTATCAAATTTGCAATGATAAAGGGAAGGATAAAAAACCCACAAAGTAGCAAAATTCATGCAAAGGTAAATACTATGGTTAAGAAATCAAAAAATAAGTTTTTTTTTTTTTTAAAGAAAGAAGCGTGTTTAATAAACGAGAAACAATATATTTCACTTTTCAAGAGAAACTCCTTAACACCCTCGTTACAAAACTCTTTTAATATGCACGCTATTGTCTGAATAACATTATCCACTCTCAAATGATGAATTACCGAGTTCAACTGTCCAAACTATTCTCAATGATTCCTGCCATTTGGCAGCAGGATAACATTGAAAGTTTTTTCGAAAAAAAAAAACATTGAAAGCGATAGGCAACGACAAATAATTTTTTATTTATATAACATAATATTTTTATAATTGTTAACAAAAATAAATTTCCACTAAAAACCAAAAACAGAAAACAATTCAAACATCGCCCAACATTCCCAAATATGGATTACGAATATTCTTTCTGTGAATCAAACGGCTGAGTTGAAAGCGCTAAGCTTTTAAAAACAGATATATATATATATATATATATATATATATATATATATATAATGTAACATATCCTATTATCAGCAAAGAAATAACTTACCGTCTCTTTTTTTTTTTTTTTTGATAAACTTACCATCTCATATATTCGTATCATCACAAGCAAATATAAAAAAGACCTACACAAGACATGAATAGCATTTATCCTCACGGCTCAGGTTAAAACCAATCCTTTTGATAACTTATCCTATTAGCAGCAAAGAAATAACTTACCATCTCTTTTTTTTTTTTTTTTTTTTGATAAACTTACCATCTCATATATTCGTATCATCACAAGCAAATATAAAAAAGACCTACACAAGACATGAATAGCATTTATCCTCACGGCTCAAAAACGCTTAGAGGTATTAACAGATTATCAACCAACGAGGACCTCACATCAACAGTGTGTTCGAACTCACGATCTTAAGGGTTATAAACCATATCCTTACCTGGACCAATCTTCGTTGGCAGCAACACTTATCCTCTAGTTCAAAGTTTTTTCACATCACGGCATGAAGCGAGCAAAATGAATTACAAAATCGAACCATTTGTAAGACTGTTTTTCCCCCATTTTCATTCTTAATTTATTATTACTTTTTTACCCATAAACAGTCAAATAAAGAGAGGATAAAGGAAAAGAAAAGAAACATAAAAATCATAGTCCCGTGTCTACATAATAGCTGCAGGTCAAACGCAACAGTTTTTTGCTAATATGAATACATAATCAGCTTTTTTTGTTTATTGTTTTTTGTGTTGTTTGTTGAACTTGAACTAAACAATAGGCAGCACATCATGAAAAGACTGAGTGCTGCTTACTCGTTGGAAGGTGCATCCTCAGATTGAACACTTCCCCCTTCTATAAAACGGAAAACACATGACAATTTAGTTCACTTTGAAGAACCTAAGAAAAAATTGTTGGTGAAAAAACGTACCTTCGTCGGAAGGAGCATAAGGAGATTTCCGGTAACGTGTCTGCTGCTGTGTTGGCTGAAACGTCAAAAGGAAATTATTCTACACTTGTTCTTTGTAATCTTGAATTCATTATCCATGGTTCAACTTAGCTATTTTAACGACATTTATTTGTTACAATAAGGCCATCTCTGCGATCATTTATAAAGAGAAACACTAGCAACACATTTTATCATCATTTAAAGAAAGAGTAAGATGTGGTCCATAAAAATTAGTGTTAAAATTAGTGTATGAAAGAGTGCGTTGCTAGCGTTCCTCGTTTGTCAAAAGGCACAAACACTCCAAAATTAGCAATAGGCCAATAGCTAAGTTAACACTAGCTGTCAGTTTTATTGCTATCTCTCTTTTATTTGGTTTGGAGTGGTTAGCAATAAACAAATCACACATTTGTATTACAACTGCAAATTACATTTTAACAGAATACCATGTCAACAAGGTTAAAGAGCAACAGTTAGCATGCCTTTTAGACAACAGAAGAATAATTGTTCTCATCATCAAGCTCAAGAAAGCATTATAATTATCTATAAAATTCAGATATGACTTGTGAGAATGTTACTGTAATAGTTAAATACCTGTAATTTAGGCCGAAGAGCCTCGAGTGGTCCCTTAGGTTTCTGACCACCTTGCTGTTACATGTAATGGTACAAAATAGAGTTAAGAAATAAATTTGTACATATTCTGCTTCAATGCAATTAATAAGATGTGTGTTTTCCAGAAGTACCTTTCCAAGTGCCCAATCAGCAGAATCAAAGTATGCACGTTCATGGTCCTGCCATAAGATTTAATTTTTAAATGAAAATAAAATGAACACATATCACCAAATATTTATGGGTACTCACCATCTTGATTTCATACACTAATGTTACAAAGAACTGTAAACAGACACTCACACACATGTACCTTAGATATGAGTGGTGGCTTTTTTTTCATAACTCCTCCATATTTTTTCTTTATAGCTTCCTCCTACAAGATTTGTAAACACAATAAGCCACAAAATATGAAATTCTATTGCTAGTAAAAATCCTTGCCGAAAATCACTTTTATGCAGGAAGATAAGATATGCATAAAACCTGATCCTCGGATGATGGCATGTTAGCTGGCTCATCAGACACATTTACATCCATCTGATCTTGTTCTTTCTTATCCTCTATGCTAGACATAAGGTCCTTCGGTGAGTAAACTGTAGCTCCAATAACAGGTAATTTAAGAATATAATCCCCAAATACATAAAATGCCATAGTTGTGAATAAGCTTCAGACTAAAATAATAGTTACAAATCTCTAAAGACTGCACAAACTACTTTTTTCATTGAAATAATAATTTGAACCAATCTCATCATCATACATACAACAACAACAACAACCAAGCCTTATCCCACTAGGTGGGGTCGGCTACATGGATCATACGGCGTCACAATGTTCTATCATGAATCATGTCAATAGTTAAATCATTGGCCTCCAAATCTTTCTTAATAGCTTCTCCTATAGTTTTTTTTGACCTACCTCTGCCTCTAGCTATTGGATTGCCCTCCACCTGGTCCACTCTCCTTACTACAGAATCTAAAGGTCTCCTCCATACATGCCCAAACCACCTAAGTCGAGATTCAACCATCTTTTCTACAATAGGTGCTACCCCAACTCTCTCTCTCTAATGTTTTCATTCCTAATCCTATCACGTCTAGTTTTTCCGTTATTGACAAGCCATCATAATCAAAACTCATTTCAAGACAGACAAGGTGCTAGGAAAAACATACACGAGCTAAGAAACAAGCACACGCAACTGCCAGGCAACCCATCCCAATACATCTCAACAAAAAGACAGTAAATCTTTTATTCTGGGTGACAATACATCAAAAGCCAAATTTTCAACCAACCTATTTAGTTTAGAGTAAGAGAGAGAAAGACCTGTATGGTATAGAGGTTCAGTAATGCAGTTCAATCCCCAAAAACATCAAACCATTAAATTTGTTTAGCGAGACAAGGAAGGGCATGTGGGGGCGTTGGCTAGAATAAACTATCAAACCTAGTCACCATAAACCTACGCAGCTTATACCCACATCAACTGCAAAGAAATGTCTTGCAAAAACATAATACTGTCATGTAATGTAAGTGCTATCAGGAGATTGAACATATTACACAAGTTTCTCTATCCTATCAGAAAAGACTCTCCAATGAACATTACTTCCTCAAAGAAATTCTCTAGCTTACAACTTAAAAACTAAGACTGCAATCAAAGAGATCAAAACTGACAAAGGAAAACAAGATGATGTGGTATCCCAATAAGTCAAAAGCTAATTGGACACCACCACAATAGCAGAATCATCTCATTCTCGATCCACATGTTAACATCAAGTACTTGCAAATCCCATATAGAAGTTAACATTAAAACACAAGTTCCAAGCTCTATTACATAAAAACACAAACTTTAACAAGAAAACATTGGTGTTGAAACTCAATAAGCCAAAACCAATCAATATTAAAGCCTTCAAGCCCATAAAAGCATCATGGGTCGAAGCTATTGCAGCTGAATCAACAAATTAGCTTAAAATAAATGCACCAGCTTTGAAACCCAAAAGGGGAAACATTCAAAGAACAAATCAGTGAACAAATAGGGAGATGATGAAGGAAAAATGGCAGATCCAAGCATGGAGTCACTCACCGGATCAGTGGGGCCCACGACCGTAATCAGCGGAGGCTCCGAACGACAGTCAATGGCCCGATGTTGTTCGCGTCTCTCTCTCTCTCTGTATCTGCAATGCTCCTCCTCTGGCAGTTGTCTTAGATCGCATGGTTTTTTATTTTTTATTTTTTTATTTGCTTCATCAAAATGATTTGGATTTTAGCTTTTATTTTTCTCTCCGCTGACACAAGAAATTTTCTGATTAATATCATTAGTTACAATTTTATTATTTTTTAGATTTCATTTTTATCTTTGTTTTGGTGATTTTTATTTTTAAGTTTTTTTAACAATAATTGTTTTAGTAAAACAAAAATTGGACACTAAAGTAAAGAATCATTTATGTATAATAATATAAATTATTGTTTTGTTATTTATTTATCTTTAAAAGTTGACAAAAATGTATTTAAATGGTCTAATAATTATAAAAATAAAAGACCCATTATGTTTTCTGGTCAGATTTAGGATGCTTCATTTGTCTCAACTTGACTTGATGTCACATATTTTTGGGTTTTTGACGAAATTGGATTCCTTTTAGAAACTATTTACCAGTTTAGGGTTATTCTGAAACTATTTACCAACGGGGGGTCGTTTTGAATATTTTTTTTATCTTTTGGTCTGACGAGTCAAAGGCGCCACTACAGATGGCGCCTTTGAAGGCGCCACTGCAGTTGGCGCCTACACTTTTATAAAAAAAAATCAAAAGGGGAGGCGCCAAAGGCAGTGGCGCATCTGCCCCTCCCCTGCTAGCTACAGTAGCGCTACTGTAGCAGCACTTTTTTTTTTAAATTTTGATTTTTTTAAAAAAATAAAAAAATTATTTCTAAAAAAACTCATTCACCAGATAATGAACTAAATTCACCAGATATTTGTACCCGATTCACCAGATATTTACACATACTTAACAAAAAAAAATTATTTCTCAAAAAAACTCATTCACCAGATAATGAACTGAATTCACCAGATATTTGTATCCGATTCACCAGATATTTACACATACTTAACAAAAAAATTTATTTGACTTTTTTAAAAAAATAAAAATTTTATTTCTAAAAAAACCCATCCACCAGATAATGAACTGAATTCACCAGATATTTGTACCCGATTCACCAGATATTTACACATACTTAACCAAAAAAATTTATTTGACTTTTTTAAAAAAATAAAAATTTTATTTCTAAAAAAACCCATTTACCAGATAATGAACTGAATTCACCAGATATTTGCACATACCTGACCTGATTATGGAGACACCGCGGTTTCTCTTGTATTATATATAATATAATGAGAGTGACCTCTGTATATTATGAGCTTGCTGAGAGAGCTTTAGACGGAACCATCAGCGACAGGATCAAGGAATATTCATCTCAGGTAAACCCATCTTCTTAATTTCACTCCGGAGATTTTCTGCAATGCTCTCACCAAATAATTTTTTTTACTACTGTAATAATTGATGAATATTTATTAGTGTAAATTGTTATTGCTATTATTTTTTTATGCCTACTGCGATATTATTTGCTTCTCATTATTACAGGATTTTTTTTATTACTTCTTGATTTTTTGTATAGATACTTTATCAAAAAGGAACCCAGTTTGGTCAAAAAATCGAGATCAGTTCCTTGCTTGGGAGATGGTTGGGAGCCTTGGGTCTCCCTTCAGACCATTCTCTTCCGCGAACATTTTTCTCTTTGTATTTTGTTCAGTTCAGTAAAAAACTTCATCTCTCTGTGGGAAGAAGGCAGCGAATGTTTTTTTGTGTAAATCGTTATTGCTATTAATTTTTTATGCCTCCTGTAGTGCTGAGGTGGAGGCCTCACAAATATTTGGGTACAAGTATGTGTAAATATCTGGTGAATCGGGTACAAATATCTGGTGAATTCAGTTCATTATCTGGTGAATGGGTTTTTTTAGAAATAAAATTTTTATTTTTTTAAAAAAATCAAAATTTAAAAAAAAAGTGCTGCTACAGTAGCGCTACAGTGCGCTACTGTAGCTAGCAGGGGGAGGGGGCAGAGGCGCCACTGCCTTTGGCGCCTCCCCTTTTGATTTTTATTTTATTTATAAAAGTGTAGGCGCCAACTGCAGTGGCGCCTTCAAAGGCGCCATCTGCAGTGGCGCCTTTGACTCGTCAGACCGAAAAATAATAAAATATTCAAAACGACCCCCCATTGGTAAATAGTTTCAGAATAACCCTAAACTGGTAAATAGTTTCTAAAAGGAACCTAGTTTGGTCAAAAAGCCCATATTTTTTCTTATAAAAATTATACTACTTTTATTATTAGATATAAATAATAAGACTTTTTTAGAGGTGTTCGCTGATTGGATTGGATCGATTTTGAGCTAAAAAGTCATCCGATCTAATGAAGAGAACACCGTGCGGTTTGGATTGGATCGGTTTGCTTCCTTAAAAAAATTCGATCCGATCCAATCAAATGTGGTTTGGATTGGATTAGATAATTCGGTTTTTGTCATACATTTTTTTTCGAATGTCAAGTGTCATTTCTACTTATTTAATAGTGGATAAAAGATAATCTTCGTTTTAATTTGGGAGTTTGAGAAGAAAAAATTATTGATATTTTTTAACACGTTCTTTTATATTAATTATTTATATCTACTTTCATTTATTCTATTTTTTCCTTGAATCGACTACAAATAAATTGTAGCTAATTATTTTTCAAATTTACTTAATTGATTTCCTATTTTTCATGTTTACTCAATCAAATATATATATGATATGCATCAAAAATTTTAGCAAAATATAACTTCAAGACATTAATATTTATTCTAAATAGTCTCATATATGTCATTCTAACAAAAATATTAAAGAGAATGAGGGACATAGAAATATGAAGAATAATGTTTAAGTATGAGTAATACTATAATTTCAAAAATAATAGTATATGTATATAATAGATTGGTTTTGATTGGATTTCACTAGAAGATCCGAAATCCGATCCAATCCAATAAAAGAATTGCGGTTTTTTCGGTTTTCGATTTTTCGATTCAGTTTTTACGGTTTGGATCGGTTGATGAACACCCCCTAGACTTTTTGACTTAAATTAATTTTAATTTCATACTTCTTTACTTTTTATGATTTAATTATTCATGACTTTCAAATTTATATATTATGTAATATATATATATATATATATACCAACTCGATCATTATTGAGTCAAGTCAGCAAATAGCGCGATCAAAATATTAGACCAAATTGCTTATCAAAAAAAATATTAGACCAAATTTGAATCAAACTAAACTCACAATAAACACCCACCCCTAGCATGAAAGAAAGTTACGAGGATGATACATATGACATCAACATTGGTTTCAAAACAGAAATTTTGGAATATATGGATGTCAAAAATTATTCAAAGACACGAAAATAATTCAAAGGACCAAAGTGAGAATTTACTTTATCTGTTGTTTGTATTATTGTAAATAGGTTTCCAAGTGTATTTTAGAGAAAGACAAAGGCCTGGCCAGTAGTTAGGACACAGGATAAACAGCGAAAAATGAAAATATCTTCAATTTATCGTGTGAATACAACAAAGGTCCATATTTACAAGATGGTACTCTTGCCAAAACTTCCTAGTCACGGGGCATCACACCAAAAAAAATGAAAGAAAAAAAAAGAAACACAAACTACGGAACTGTTACAAATTTTACAGGAGTTAACAAGCCTCAGAAAAATGAAATAAAATAATATTAAATTGAAGAACTAATCATTGTCCATTGATGTTTACATGCTTTGATCATATTGTACAGTGAAGGTTGTATTTGCAGAACTTGAAGCAGCTATTGCTGTAGTGCCCTGGCTGTCTGAGGCAGAGGATGCATTGTATGAAGATGAAGTCTTCATATCAATGTCACGTTTTTGTTCTCTAATTTTAAGGTCCATAATATCTGATATCAAGCCTGGTTTTGTTATCTTTCTTTCATCAACATCCATTTCGCCGGTGAGCATCTTGACCACAGAAGACATGGATGGCCGGAGTTTCGGATTATCCTGAGTACAAAGAAGGCCAATCTTCAGAATTTTACAAGCCTCCTCGGCATCAAATGCCCCATTTAGTGATATGTCTACCAGCCCTACCAATTCCTTTCGCTCATAAAGCTCCCATACCTGTAAGGACAGAAGCTTACATAAGAGCTGGTCCAAAAATCTCATATAATGCTGTAAGAATATGATCACAATTATGCAATGAAATGCCTTGGAAAAAATGAGACAAATACTTTCTTCCTGAGAGAGGGGAAACAAATACTTCAATATTTTATAAGATTCGTTCATGTGTTTACCTAATATTATAAGACTAGAAGCAGGTTTTGACAACTGATGTTTCATAAATCTTCAATGTTTGTCATTTTAACTTGAAGCATAATTCTACAATCATTTTGATCTAGCCTTTTGGCTTAAGGAACAAAAGAAATTATGAAAGGTTTCACTTATCATCTGCTTTTGCATATGTTTTTTGTGTTCTACTAGCAGTTCAAATCAAATGCAGAATTTAACTTCTACCTATAGAATGAGCACAGTTTAGTATTAGTGACTTCAGGTAATTAAAAAATGAATATGGGGACATTGAGTGTAGTTGGAGCAGATAAAGATTAAAGAGGAAAAAAGTGGTTGTTAGAACTGAAGGGGCAAACAATACTAAGAATAAACATATTTTGGTATCTCAGTTCAATGGTTCAGAATGACAATAAAATTAGTCACGTTGTCTTAAATAAAATTAGAGTTCCAAAGATACAACTGAGAAATGTACATGAAATTTTATGTTACACCCCAGTTGAAGCAAACAGTCTGAAGTTTACGAGTCTAGCAAGTGCCTCGCCATCTATGACATATAAATGAGCTTCTTTTTTTTTTTTTTTTTTTTTTGATAGGCAGCATATAAATGAACTTAACATACAAACGAGTATAAAACATTTGATAATTGAATGGTATATGACTGCTAATACTAGAGAGATAAAAAGGAAAAATGAATCTTAATGTATATACTAACTTCTGCTAAAGATGAGTCTAGAGAGATTAATCAAGTTTCTTGACATGCACAATAAACAATGTGAGGGGAAATTTTAAATAGAGAGAATCAAAGTGGATAATAAAAAAGAACAAGAATTGACCAGTGGAGTTTTATAACAAAAAGAGATTAATGGAGAATATAATTTGGTTAAGTACAGAAAATCCATATTTTGGACTCCAATCAGATATAATACATAAATCTGATAAATGGCTCCAAGTTTATTGATCAAGCCTTGCACTCAATTTGTTGTTTAAAGCACCATCTTCTGTACATAAACACACATACATGCAGGAAGCCAGGATCATTATTGAAAAGCAATTCAAATGCACAACTAGGTTTGTTAAAGACATAAAACATCATTGTACGTTTAGATATTTTCACAGCAGAAAAAAAAAGGACATGGATGTTAATGCATCATTGGGAGTGTCCATAACACAACCTTTTTGACTCCAGTTGTTCTATAATCGTTTCCAAGCAACTTGAAGCATAGGAAAGACGGTTAATAGGTTATGTTATTTAATATCACTACCTTAGCCATCAAAGAAACTTAACATTTAAAGTATTATGCCTAAAGAATTTTCCTTCTTAATAGTGAGATGAGCACAAGAAATTATTTTATTCTATTCCTCTCTTACAATGTTTTTTAACTGACCAACGAAAGATACACCAATACAACTGTGAAATAGGACATACATACCCTTTCTAGAATAAATTGATCTCCTATTGGTAATCGTGCATTTGTGTTACATCTCCCACTGACTATCTCCACAAGGAGGACACCAAAACTGTAAATATCTGCTTTCCGTGTCAACTGCCCCCTTATTGCATACTCTGGAGCCAAATAACCTCTGAAATAAAACATGCAGCATTAAATTCCTGATATAAATAATAGGTAGGAAAATGGGACATAATATACATATGCAAACAGCAAAAGAGAAGCTTTCCTCTTTTGTAAGGAGTGGAAAGGTGATGAATGAATGGGTATAGTATATCCTGAAGAAAATATGCATGCTTATTATTAAAACATAAGTGTGGTTTAACACCACTGTCAATGATCTCATGGTTTTAGTTGACACGTTTAGTACCAGCCAGACTGTGTGTGACTTGTGTGGCATTTTTCAGACTAAGGAATCTGCTATGTCACCATTATTAAACTATTGTGATAATAGATGAACCAAGAAAATATGAATATAAATTTCAAAGTCATCAATTGACACCAAAATGGATTGATATAAATTATATGGAACAAAATCAATCTACATTGTTCAAATAGATATTTTTACTTTAAAACTGGAAAATTGAAATGGGGGGACTAAGTCTTACTATTGAAAGGCTCCTGCACAAGACAAAAGCTTCTAATTTCAGTACAGACAGTAAATTAGAATGCTTACATTGTTCCTGCTACACGTGTGCTGACATGAGTCATGTCAGCTGGAATAAGCTTTGCAAGACCGAAATCTGAAATCTTGGGTGTAAGGTCTTTGTCAAGGAGAATATTGCTTGCTTTTATATCCCTATGAACAATATGTGGTGTTACTTCCTCGTGAAGAAAGGCAAGCCCTCGAGCAACCCCAATGCATATCCGAGTTCGTGTTATCCAATTGAAGTGGATATTACTGTGACCTCCACCTGCAAGTGAAGAGAAAATAATTCGAAAAAGAATTGGGGTGAGGTTGAAAGTCAAAGACTAGTTACTAATAAAAGTCCATGAAAATCTAAATGACGCAATATAAGCCCTTGTTCTTAAATCTTCAAGAAAACTTTACCAAAACTTTTTCCAACAATATTTCAGGAAAATATATTTTAAGAGATGACACTACTTCCCGTGTCCCATGTCCCAACTCAAGCATCAACAGCTAAAAAAACATAATAGTTTTCCAAATAAAAATTATAATGCATTTACCTAGAAGGGTTTGTGCGAGGCTGTTATTCTCAAGGTAATTGTAGACTAATATTCTATGATCTCCTTCCACACAACAACCATACAACTTAACCAAATGTTCATGCTCTATTTCTGAGATCACATTAATCTCAGTCAAGAATTCCTTCGCCCCTTGTCTTGATTCAGCTGAAAGAACTTTTATAGCAGCAACTTTTCCATCTTTTAGAAATCCCTGATCATCCCACCTTAATATTGTTAATTTCATTATAAGGAAAGGAAGAAGAAAACAATGATCACACCAATTGATATGGTGATGCAAGCAATACTTTAAGTGATTTAGTTACCTTATAGACAGAACCGAAACCACCCTCCCCGATTTTATTGGCTGGACTGAAATTGTCAGAGGCAGTTCTAAGTTCTTTGTAGGTGTAGATTCTTACATTTTGAACGCCTGAAAGTTCCGTTCACAAGTATATTAAATTAAAATAAAACATTGTAAATAGGTGTATGTTCATGTATTATATCATAGATTCCTTAATTCAAGTAGGCATCCAGGTTCCTAAAAAATATTTAAAATTAGCAAACTTGAACAATTCCATCTTAGTGTAATCTTCGGTTATTTGTTATATAGCATGTGGTTATGTTACCTTCATCAATGTCTGGATCTCGTCTAGCGATAGAAGACACCTTCTTACCAAAGAAGAAAGAAAAACAAGTCATGACCGAATGCGGTATGGGAACAAGGCTTTTAATGTCAAATGGAATCAATGTCTTCAAATGAAACTACTTCCAAGGTCACCTGACTGAACTGTAAAAAAATGTCAACTGCTTGAGTAATACTAATAATGAAGTAGAGCGATACAAAGGACGCGATAAAGATAATACAAAAAATTAAGGTCTTACAAGAGCAGAACAAACTACATTCATGGTATTGTACATAAAAGGTGCGACATACAAAAAGTTATAAATGATATCATAGCTCCAACATTTTCGCTAATTTTCCAATGATTTTGAAAGAGGGTCCTGTCATAAAATAGAAGTAATGCAAAATAATTGAAAGCCTAGTCATAAATAATCTACAGTGAGGCATAAAGATCAGCATCATGTTCTATTCAAGTAATGCAGATTAAACTAATTTGGCCTACATTTTTTATGTATTAAACAAATTCTATGAAATGTGAGGGCGACCTAAGATGAATTATGTCTGAATTTGATTGTTGTTCCAATAACAATAAGACCAAAAAAAGAAACAAACAAATGGAATTGATCAAACTCACAATTACTCTATATCAGTTACCAATTCAATCCATTCCATTACTTTATTCCACATTCTTGCAACACCTTTCCACTCTTTCATCAAAACTAATTATCTGTATCTCAAGCTCTAAATTCAGAATTTTCACAAACTGCTGCATGAAAGAGCATAATTTCAAAGGAAAACCATTCTTTTGAACTGTAATCTATTTTGTTTAAGGGTTAATATATTCAGACTGGTTCAATTTGTGCTGCTTTTCACAGCTCAAAGCATAATGAGAATGAAGCTGTTAACTGAAAACCCCAGGAACTGAAATTATAGGAGGAAGAAATCAGAAAGCCTAAATATTTGAAGCACGAGAAAAAAAAAAGGTAGAAAAATTAATCCCAAAAAAAAAAACATCCAAAAAAAACTATAGCTACAGAAGAAAAGTAACGACCATCTGTCTCAGAAATCCAAAAACCATTGCAAGTGTCCAAGGGAAAAAAAAAACAAATCAAAACAGAAAACAAACTGTAACGTAAGTAAAGGGTAACCAAAAAAAACAAAAACAGAGAAGAGAAAGGCATAATTGAAAGGTGAACAAGACTAGGATAAAAAGAGCAACATATGACTGAAACAAACCTCAGAAGCACTTTGACAGAGGTGGAAAGAAAAAAGGAAAAAGGAAAGGGATGGAAGCACTTTGAGAGAAGTATTTTGGTTTGGTGAAATGATTGAATTGAAGGTCATGCATTAATGGGCACAGCAAGGCGTGTGAAGAGACGTGTCTCTCTCTCTCCATTGACTTGTAAATGGTTGATTATGATTATAGTCACTAATCAATTCATATCCATGCGCTTCATTAGTGAAAACTAGAGTCACAATGTCGAAATTAATACTCGCCGGCGCCACCTTACCTATTACCTAATACGGTAATACCTATCCTTCACTTAAAAAAAAAATGAAAATCAAAGTCTAAGGATAAGGGTCATGTCATGTTTCCTAATTAAGGATGGACAAAAAGGGAGTTCTCCTTGAAAAATGAAGTTTATACTTTATAGCTTGTGTTAAAATATCAAATACATTAATTTTTAATTAGTTTTTTAATTCTTTTAGAGTATTATTATCTCTTGATTCAATTATAAATAAAAAAATATTTATATTTTTTTGATTTAAATATAAGTAAAATTCAACCAACTCAACTCTATTTAATATAATGAATAAAAAAACTCTATTTAATGTAAGTATTCCAAAAATCAAGAAAAATAATCAATCAAATCAATTCTCCATTTACTTTTCCAAGAGTATTACACATTCCCGATATAATTAAAGGATAATTTAGTAATTATAACCTTTTTTTTTACATAAATCAAGACAATTAAACTAAATTAACTAACTTCCTTAACAAGTGTGAAATTATTTATTTTTGCTTATAATTGAGTCTTGAAGTAGTAGTTAGCATTTTCCTAAGGACTATTCAATTAAGGATTATATGTTAAAAAAGTGAAATTTTTGACACTGTGAATTATTTATTCTAATTATTTATTATCATATTCATAAAATAACGACAACTCATAACATCATCATCCAGCAGTTACCAACATCAATTCAACCAGTCAAACAATCCAAGCAGACAATCATTAAATAATAAAATAATATATAATAAACATAACGACGATAAACGCACAATTTCAATATCATCACGGGTACCACTAAGTAGTCCCCAGCGTGATATGGACATTGTCCGTTACTCGCTATCATGTAGGGTTTAGGTCGTCCTACGCCATTATCGAATTAAACGTCACCGTGCTGTTTCCGACGTTAAATAATTTATTTCCCCCACCTGGAGAGACGTATGATGTCCGAAACGAAACAAAACGAAGCGTCCTCTAACTTCCTCGATTCTGACCTGCTCAGTTTTAGGGCCTCGGAGCTTCTAAAATTTCACCTAAGCATCACATTGCGAAGCGCATGTTACTACGAGTTCAAAATTGAAGACGGAATTAAAATCCGTTAAGAGAAATAAAAGATACTTAGAGAAACGTAACAAAACGAGTTTTGACATCAACAAGGATGATTTACCTTCCGTTTATGAAGAAATGAAAAAGAGAAGAAGATAGATATCGTCACTACGATCACGACCAGGTGCTCCGATTCTCAACGGGACGATCGAAACTCTCAAAATCTTGCTCTAACTCCTTTCTCTCACTAAGATTTTCTCTCATCCTCTCTCTAACTCTCCTCTCTGTTCTCTCAGACTTCTGTTCTCTGTCTTTCTGTTTCTTATGCCTAAGTGACTTAAGTCACTTAGGCTTTTATTTTTGCAAAGCCACGCAACCACACTCAAGCGTGAGAAGGGCCACGCTTGAGCATGGGAAGCCACCGCGCCATGCAACTATTCAGAAGCTGCCACGTAAGCCCTTATTGACACGTGGCAAGTCAAAGCATGGCCCTTGTCTGTTGACTTGGGCTCTTGAGCGTGGATACACCCACGCTTGAGCGTTGACTTCTGAACAAAAGTCAACTCTTTGCGTTCAGGGTCCGTCCGACGTCCGATTTAACTCAAATTTGAGGTATAGGCTTATTAGGACCTAATAAACAACCTCCAACCATCAAAAAGTCCTAATCTCATCTCTAACTCCAAATTCCTTATTTCACACTCAAACGTCTCAAAAATGCTAACCGGAAACCCTAGTTGGTCTCTACATTCAAACTCACCCGAAAAAGTTGTGTACTTAACATGCAAAGGTCTCTATGCCTCAAACCACATCTCAACTACATAATCCAAGTCCTAACCCTAATCCTCATAGATAAACCATACATAAAATAACGGATGTTACATTATAGCTGATAGCTGGAAAGCTAACTGGTTGAATTTAAAGTGTTTGGTAAAATTAGTGGTTGAACTAACTTATTAATATAAAATGACATAAAAAGGACATATTTATAATATTCATGGTAAAGTGGGAATTCATTAAATGAATGGAGGTAAAATTGAGAGAAAATTCAATAAGCTATAAGCTATCAGCCATAAGCTAAATAAATTAGCTTATGAAGAAAAACTATAAGATAATGAGATAAGCTTGTTTACCAAACACCTCTATTTCAGTCAAACATGCTTTTAAGCTGGTCAAATAAGCTATAAGCTAGCTTATTGGACTTGCCAAATGTAACACCCCCTTGGGTATTACATGACTATCACATTTCGGAAAAAAAACTTAAAATAATAGCTGGTTTGCTTTCGGAAAACAATTATTATTTTTATTATAAGTACTTAAGTGCAGATCTATAACTTTTACAAAAATTTCGACAAAGTCTCCTCTGTAATTTCAACCTCCCCAAACAAAAACACTTGCTAATATATTTATAGTTTCATCCAAAAGAAAGGCTCTTCGAGCCATAAACACAGATACTTTCATTACATTAAACAACAACATCTTAAAAACCTAAGCTAGTCGTTATACCCAACATCCACCGAGAAGGTCCTAAATGGTCATCTCATATTGATAAGTCCTCTTCAAAGATCAGGACGAATATCCTCTAGTGAAAACCGGAAAACTCGTATGCACAATCTGTACTCGTGTACCGAGGTACAACAGGAAAACCAAGAAAACAAATATATGCAAGGGTGAGATACCTGTTGAGTCACCGGCAAGTGTACCGGGTCGTCGTAAGTGATAAAACTCAGTAAGCGATTACCGAGGTCGAACTCAGGGATTGGGCTATCAATTTTACCAATTCGCAGGAAATTCGATACGGTTGGTCAAGCGAGGCAAGTGGTTGAGGGAGAGAGAAAATAGGGTCGCAATCTAAATTAACAAAACTATTAGATAATAATTAACTAAAAATCTGAAATTAAAATATCTAAGGTCTCAAATCCACCTACCCAATCATGCATAGTACCCAAGTGATGATGATTCTTTCCTAAGTTCAATTACAATGTCAACCAAAACCCCCAAATTCTCCTATATCCACTGTCGTGCTCAATAGGACATATTCAACGATTGGATTAATTACTTACTAGGTCTCATAACCCTAATCATCAAACTCTATTAAATCTGGTTCCTATAAGGTTGCACCGATCTCCTATTCACTCTCGTGCAATATTCGATCGATGATCCCAATTCAAGTTCTAAAATGCGAATTGCCTCCTAAGCCTCATCACGTTTAACTAGTCAATCACGCATGCATATGATCAACGCAATCAATTCAGAATTGGAAAACATTAATTGAGAAAAGGGAGAGAAACATACATCACATTGAATTCTACACCGCCATGGGTGGTTTCATTGATCCCTCAGACGAGGGGATTAGTTCCTCATGCTCGTGACGACGCACAAACAATCGGACATAACCACCATAGTAAAATAAGAAAAAGAAAAGAGGAGACGCAGCTCCAGAGAACAAGGAATTCGGCCAAAAATGCTACAAAACAGTGGAGAACCAAAAGCTCCCGTTTATGCCCTAAAACAGCAATATATAGAGTTCAGATTCTGCGCGCGCTCACGAGGCGAGCTGCCTCTCGCGACGCGAATATTAAAATTGGCGCGCTTTCAAATTAGACTCTCGCGAGGCGAGAGTACGTTTCGCGTGGCGAGACTTCAAATCCTAGTTTGTCACAGCCGTTACCTTCATCACGGCTAGGCCGTGATGGTCGCTGTCCTCCAGGGTCTTCAGGATTCGCGAGGCGAGACAGAAAGGATGACTGTTGCTGCTCAGCTGGTCTTCAGGTTCGTGAGGCGAGCTCCCTCTCGCGGGGCGAGTATCTCCAGAATGGCAATTTCCACTATTTTCTTGACTCGAAGTGCTTCCTTGACTCTAGGAGCTTCACTTCTAACCCGAAACAATAAAAAGAAACAAAAAGCGTAATTCTACTCAAAATAGACTAAAAACTAAAAAAAAAATGCCTAGAACGAGTCAAAGTCTACTTTGGAACAAAACAATGCCAAATTTTGGCAAAAACGAGATTGAACTCGAATAATTAGCACATAAACCACAGTCTTACTAGTTATAAAACTAGATAAGCCAGAGGCTTATCAAAACACCCCAAACTTAAACATTGCTTGTCCCCAAGCAAGCTAAAACTCAAAAAGACTCAAGACTTGGCAAGCTTAAAGATTCAATCAATTTCGCACAAATTTCATGTAATCAAAACAGTTTTTTTTTTTCTTCAATGAATTCCCCCCTTGCATCAATGTAATCCCCACATTCATTTACTTTAAACAATTGAGAACTTCATCATTCATGCAATCATTAATCAAAGTTGAGGATCAAAGTCACACACAAAAGGAAGATCACCATTTTCAAACAATTTCCTTCCTCACAAGGGTATGTAAAATTTCACTCATTCGCTCAAATTCGTCTAGGCTATCAACTTTTCACTCAATTTCACATATCAAGCGCACTTCCCATGAATTTGATTTTCATCTCAGAAATAGTTCCCACGAAAACATGCATGCAACATCAGAAGGTCTTTTAAAGGTTGTGATGGGGCCTGGCTAAGGGTAGGATATTCAAGGATACTAGGCTTAAGTCCCTAGGAACTAAGAGAGCATGAGAATCTGACACATTTTCCACTCAAATTCCTTTTTCCATTTTTCTTTCTGCCTCGGGTGACTATAGCCTTTTCCTTGCTAATCTTTTTGTTTTGCCCCTTTCCTTTTGGCAAATTTTTTTTTCTTTTTCTTTTTTCCTTGGGTTTCAACCTTTCTTTTTCTTTTTCTCAACCCTAAATGACATATCACCTTGTAGCCACCCCAAACTTAGTTTCTCACAACCCTTCTCTTGCTAAGCTTCCATGCTCTCCTAATCCTAAGATTGGGTTAACATGGTTTTTCAGATTTTTGGCTTATAATATAGGGTCATCAAGAAACAATAGACTAATTAGGCTCAATGTGTCTAACTAGGGAACATGCATTAGGGATGGTTCTTTTTAGGCCAAGTAGTTATTCAAAGAAAATTGCCTAAATCATTTGATGCAACACATAAACATGCAAACCATGAAGAGATTCAAGCAAATTCGGGAAAGTGCAACTTGAAAGTGATTCACACAATCAAAAACAAAGTTGGAGGCTCAAATTCCTCACCTAGACATTTTTGCAAATTGTTTGACCGAGATACAATTCCTAGTGTGTGCACCCCCTTACCCCAAACTTGTCATAAATCAAGCAATCACAATAAAGTTTCTCAAAGTTCAATTTTCAATTTTTTTAATGGGGATCAACTTTTATATTTTCAGAACCTAGGGGGAAATCATCAATGGTCAAAATAATTCATGCAATCAATCTATGCTAAATTTAATTAAAATCCAACAAGCTTGTTGACACAACATTCTTACACAAACTCTTGATCTTCTCAAATTATTCAAGAGCGACAAACAAAAACAAAAACACAAACAAAAACAAAGAACAAGGCAATTGGTTCCCTCCCCCACACTTAAAGCATACATTGTCCTCAATGAAAGAACACAGATATAAAGTAAGAGCGAGGAAAGGAGAGGGTGCTCCCTGATCAAGTTGTAGTGGCCGCTTCCACGCAAAGCTCTTCTATGGTTGCATCCTCATCCAATTGGTCTCTCAGGCACCCCTCTGCTGGGCCAAAGGCCTCTCCTGGAAGAAATCCTGCAAATCAAAACTTAATTACAGATTCGCGAGGCGAGAGATCACTCGGGAGGCGAATCTGGAAAATTGTTCTTCACACTTTCCAGAATCGCGAGGCGAGTAGTATCTCGCGAGGCGAATCTGGAATTCCAACAGATGATGATGCCCAGAATCGCGAGGCGAAAGTATCCCTCGCGACGCGAGACAGAAGCGTGAGCAAGCCTCTGAGATTCAGGGCTTCTATCTCGCGTGGCCACCGTGGATTCGCGTGGCGAATCAAGCTTTTTTTTATATATAAATGAAAATGACAGAAAAATAAAGAATACCTAGTTTGGGTTGCCTCCCAATAAGCACTTCTTTAACGTCACTAGCTTGACTTATTAAGAAGCATCCACCTGGATCCCATAGCCTGTGGCACAAGGGCCAAGAGATGCTCATCATGTGAGATCCTCCACCCGGATCCCATGGTTTGTGAAGTGGCAATTGCAGAAGCAATACGACTCTTTCCACAATTCCACCTAGCACGTGTGTGAAAACTCCATTGACCTCTGCAATTATGAACTCACTTCCTCTCGGGTCAAATGGTGTTTTCTCGAGGAAGTGTGCCAGACAAGTGGGAGGGACTAACTTACCAGTGTCCACACATGCATGCAAGCCAACATATTTATCTAATGCAGCAAAATCAGGTTGCTTGGCAAGCATGGTGAAATCCACTACCACATCATCTGCATTTTGATCCATCCCCCCAACCATATTCTGCTCAAACAATGCTTCATGTGGGTATTGTACTAGCCGTTTGCAAATATCCCCCACTTGCTCCGGTGCCTTGTCAATCACTAGTGCAATAAGTGCTTTTTACGTCAGTTAAAATTGATTTTTTACGTCAGAATACTGACTGACGTAAATACAGCTGACGTTAATAGTTAATATTTTAACGTCAGTTTAGAACTGACGTTAAATATAACACTATTAACGTCAGTTCCTTAACAAAACCGACGTTAATTTTGTAAGAATTAACGTCGGTTTTTTAAACAACTGACGTTAAACTAAAACTATTAACGTCAGTTCTTTAATACAACGGACGTTGATTTTGTTAAAACTAACGTCAGTTCTACGTCAGTTGTTATAAAGAACTGACGTTAAATGTTTAATTTTAACGTCAGTTGTAATAAACAACTGACGTTAATAGTGTACTGTATATTTTATAAAATACTATTAACGTCAGTTGTTTGATACAACTGACGTTAATAGGTTTTTTTTTTTTTTTTAAATTCAGTTTTAAAATATCACTCCCCTCAGCTATCCCTGCATTCAGTCCCAGTAACACAGAATATCACACACATTACAGAATTGCAAAGGAAAATTGAACAATGGGGGGACTTAAAACCAAAACCCATGTATATATATAAATAAATTTTAGTTCCAATGTCTAAAAAACAAAACTATCTAAGGATATATATATATACATGTTATTAATTAGTTTCTAAAGTCTAACAAAAAAACTATTTATCTAAGTAGTGCGGAGGTATGTTGGAAATTCCTTTTTCAGCAGCATACTTGAAGAAGAATTCAGCGTAGCGCATCCTCAAGTCTCTTAACTCATCTTCTTGAATAGGCGATTGGTCGATAAATGCCTAGACACGTTCAAATAATAACAATAACATCAATGCAAGTCATCTTCAAAACTATAATATATAATTTAACAAGTTGTTTAAATATTACCTTCTTCCATCCATCCGTAATAGATGCGGAGACTATGTTCAGCATATGAAGCATCACATAATAGTCGCACGACCAACTGTCAGGTTGAAATCGAGACTACCAACAAAATTAATTTCAACGTCAGTTGAATATACACATAAATTAGTAATTATAATAATAATTATTTGATAAATAAACTACCAAACCTTGAGGATGTTCCATACAGGATTTGCTTTAGCCTTAGAAGTCCTACTTCTCCCGTTGGCGCAACTTATGCTACTCGCCTTCAGCGCGCTATCATAAACAAATAATCATGTCGATCAATTAACAAACTCATTTATCATGTGTGTAATAAACTAAAAACAACTAATATTAAAACTTAAATTAATTTTAAGATTAGTTACTTACATATTTACAGCTTCCACCACCTTCGGTGGCGGATCATGGTGGAGAGAGCAGAAGAATATGACAGTATGCCTAGACGGGTGAAGTACCAACAACTGTCAATGGTCATCCATACAGTAGGGAGCCAGATATAATTCTTTCGGATTGTCTCCCAACAACCTCCCTATGTATTTACTCAATGCATCGCCAGCAAAGAACTCGGGCAGAAGGATTGACGGATCTAAGAAACCATAAACTGATGCAACGCCCTTATCAAGCTGAAGACGATGGAGATACCTAAGATATGAAAAGGGTGTGGATGTTAATTACATAATATATATATTGAAATTAAAATAAATTATTAAATGGAAAAATACCAAAAATAAATAAGTTATAAAATTAAAATTAACTTACGTGCACCAGAGACTGATGACATTGCTGTTCATCCAGACGTTATTTCTGCAGGCGTTCCCGAGATCGTCACCAACGAAGGAAAATATCCTCTGTTGATCTGGGCGTGCCACCCATCCATCGTGATCCAATGGACATTCAAAAATCTCATACGCATAATACTCACCAAGTGAGAACAAACGATTGATAGGTGACAGTGACACCGACGTCGACTTGGCCTTCAGTTTAGGAAAAATAAAATATATAAGTTTTTGATAATTAAAAAAAACACAAGTAATTATTTGACTAATTTGGACATTAATAATGAATAAATACCTTTGCTAACATTTCGAGCCCACGTCGTTTGGAGTCCAACTCAAGCTCACGCCTTTTCATTTCCAAATCATGCTCATGGCGCTGGACTTCCAACTCCCGCACCCTAGCTGCCAACTCATCGTCCTCCACATGTGCCATACTAAAACTCTCTTTTGTGCTCACATGTTAAGCGTTGGCAAGCCTTGCGGTGTCCTGGGATGTACCGACGGAGGAAAGCTCTCTGGCAAGCGCCTGCTTGAATTCTGGGTTGGCTATTAAGCCTTGCATCAGATGTGTTGTAATATTTCGGTTGGTCATGAGGTGCTGAGTAATGTCAGCCAAAATTGATGCTTCATTGACCACCCGCTTTCGTGAAGCAGACTTGCCATAATATTGTTTGATGGTCACGTTCCCAGGAACACCGAGAACCCGACCAGGATGGTCTTTCTTGCCTAGAGCAGTCATCAAGACGTCCTGCCGTCCAGAAGGGATGAATGCGCCCTGGGAGGATTTTGCTTTAAGATCCATCTACAATGAAAAAAAATGAAAAAACGTGCAAGTGAAATGTGTTGCAAAGATCAATACAAATATCAATTGAAATCAAGTTAATTAATTAGTTACAATCTTATCTGCCACTTCACCAGTGGCATCGACTTTAAAAGATCCCGCCTTTGTCATGCGGTAGGCTAACCCAGACATCCTCGCGGTCGATGTCCGACGGAGGACTTGATGGTGTGCCCTCAGGCACCTCTCCTCTTTCAATCCTAGCAGAGTGCTCTTCCTACTTCGCCCTCAGCCTATCCGCCATCATCTGCTGGATCCGAGTATGGTACCCACCCTGAGACATGGTGTGGCGGTGGACGTTCTTCTTTGATTCTGCCGACCCTTATTTGCCTTAGCCTATTCAAACAAAAACACATAATTAAATATAGTTAAATGATCTATAATAAGCATACAAAATTACCTTAATCAACCAACCTGAAATTCTTCATCCTGTCGACTCCTGGCAAACATATCCCAAGTATCCTGATCAATCCAGGGATAATCCGAGAACATTTTATCAAGCCGCTTCTTCCCAGATAGATAGTACCTGGTAAGATCATGCTTGAACCCGTTCCAACGCTTTGATGCCATTTTCATACATTTATGACGATGATCCTCGTCATTTGGCACAGTCCAAGCTACCTACACATTAGATACATATATAACAATTGGATGGATTATAACTCGGATAATTATCTAATAATGTAAATCAAACGAATGTAAAGGTAAAATACCGTGATAGCCTCCCAAATCTGATCCTTAACGTTCTGTGGAACGTCATTCTAGTGGTTGTAGTTGATGCTTACGTGCTGCTTCGCTTGTAGAAACACCCACTTATTAAATTCTTTAGCACGGGGTCCCTGGGCATTTAGATTAGCATCGAAGGACACCTCAAGCTTACGTCCGCTCCGCCTGTCCTTCTCTAGTTTCTTCAACGAGGTGACTCCTCTACCCCGTTTCCTATGAGCCTGTGATGTCCGTATGGACAAAAAAAAATGATAAAATAGAGGGTTGTAACATTATAAACTTACATTAACAAGAAGGACTAAAGATAGTATATAACATGCATGTAAACTTACACTAGAATCGCGAGCGTAGGCATGATCGGGTCTCGCGAAACCCCCACAAAGTGTCCTCCCGTGCATGTGGGCTATCCGACCGATCCATATGTATGCCTGTTCAAAAACAATATATATGTATTAACATAGGTTATAACTCAAAATAAATACGAAGTATAAATAAAAATAACTAGATAGGTCCTGTAGATATACAAAACATCTATATATCCAATATAAGGACAATACGGGATATTGAAAACTATAGTTTTTGAAGATTGCCAAGCAATCGGTCACGGCCTGGTCGTGATGTCCATCACGGCCGTAAGCGTGCCAATCGAACCAGACCTCATAGGCGAATCGATCACGGCCTAGCCGTGATGAGCATCACGGCCGTGACAGATCAACCACAGAGCAACATGTACTCAAAACCAAAAATAGAGACATTCCAAACAACTCAAACTCACGGTTTAAAGTTACAACTATCGAGACTACAGTTTCAACATACACTCAAAACCAAAAATAGAGACATTCCAAACAACTCAAACTCACAGTTTCAAGTTTCAACTCATCGAGACTACGAGTTTCAAACCAAGAGAGCAACATGCATGCACTCAAAACCGTGAATAAAAAAATGTGCCCTAATTAAAGACTCACCAGAAATAGGCGCTCGTGTGGTGGTGGGGGGGAAGCTCGAGTGGTGGCCAACGTTCGATGTGGTTACTGAGAGCAGAGGGACAAGGAGAGTTAGTGCGCGGGAAGGCCAGGGGAAAGAGAGATGTCAAGTTATTGCAAAGAAGGAGCGGGAAAGACAGAGTTAGGGGTTAAGAGTGTACCTCACGGTGGTGGCGAAGAAGCCCTCGCGGTGGTTGCGGTGGAGATGAGCTCGCGATTAGGGCAGAGTGAGAGCGATAGTGAGGGTTGAGCGTGATGAAAAGAGAAAAGACGTAGAGAAGTGGAGGAGGCACGCAGGGGTAAACGTTATAATTAAAATAAAACAACATTTTACGTCAGTTTTTGGTAGAACCTGACGTTGAAGATCATATATTTAACGTCAGTTGTCTTAATAAACTGACGTTAAACACTCTCACACTTATTACGTCAGTTGTTAGTAATAACTGACGTTAAAGGTCATATATTTAACGTAAGTTGTATTAAGAAATTGACGTTAAAAACACTTACAACTTCTTACGTCAGTTGTATTACACAACGAATGTTAAAGGTTTATTAGTTTCTGCAAAAACATTCATTCCCTTGACTACTGTGCTACTTACCCATTCACCTTTGTACCTAATCCTCTTAATGAGCATTAAGTTTATAGATAAGTTTTCAAGAAAATCAGAATAACTTAGTAACTTCATCCACTGCTCCTATAAATAGCTTCCTAGCTTCCATCTCCTTTTAATTAATTTTCTGCTTCACAATATGGCTCTGTAGTGAGATTAACTTCATCACTCTTTCTTCCTATTCCTAGACTCAAAGGTCTTTGTCTTAATGGTCAAACAACTTCTGAGTTTGAGTAAATTACATTGCATGGATATTAAGGTTGGGTGAATCACGTAATGTGATTCTCTCACTTTATTTCATCCCCGTCATCCCTTTCACTTTGCTTTGGAAGCAAGTGATTGTGGATTCAAGATGATGCATCAACGAACTCCATTGAAGAAGAAAGATGCAAAGATCCATTTCACTTTGCTTTGTTGCTAGTGATCGAGGATTTACTTTGCATCTTGGAATTCAAGTGAGGGATGTGATGCATCCATTGGAGTTTCTGATGACAGGACTGAGAAGAAAATGATGTTGATGCAGAAACTTTTTTATATTTTAGGGCTATGTTGCAGAAATTTTTTATCTTTTAATCATGTAATTTTAACTTATGAATCGCTTCAATGTCATATGATTTGATTATACATATAACTTGTTTTATGTTAAGTGTTTATTTATTTTTATTTGCACAATAATTTGTTTACTAATTCAAGCTAATTAATAAAAATTAAAAATAAACTTGTATAAATAAAAGGTTTAGAAATAAACTGCAGTACTATATGGAGTGATCTACGTTAAGAGGGACAACAGGGACATGACAACCAATGAAATGAGTTTCATAATTATTTACGTCAGTTATTTATAGAACTGACGCAAATAGTTTACCCACCACCTCATTTTTAACGTCAACTTAATTGATGACTGCCAAGTTCCCGTATATTAATTACATTATTTCCAATATTCATTCGCGACGTTTATAATATATAGGATTATTTACGTCAGATATTTATTTAATCAAGTAAAAATCAAACTTTTAACGTCGGTTGTATAAAAAAGCGGCGTTAACAATTAATATTTTTTATTTAAAAACACTTTTAACGTCATTTTTTAAAAAAGCGGCGTTAAAAGTGTATAGATATCTGCAAAAACATTCATTCCTTTGACATCTTTGTGCTACTTACCCATGCACCTTGTAACTCAATCCTCTTAATGAGCATTAAGTTTATAGGTAAGTTTTCAACAAAATCAGAATAGCTTAGTAACTTCATCCCCTGCTCCTATAAATAGCTTCCTTCCATCCTTTTAATTTTCTCGCTTCACAATATGGCTCTGTAGTGGAGATTAACTTCATCACTCTTTCTTCCTATTCCTAGACTCAAAGGTCTTTGTCTTAATGGTCAAACAACTTCTCGAGTTTGAGTAAATTACATTACATGGGTGATAAGTCCGAGTAAATTACATTATGTGAGTTGCTCACCTTATCACCTTCCGGAGAATCCCTTTGGAGGGCTAATCAGGTGCTCGGGGGTCACAGTTCCAAAACCTCAACTTTGGCAACAAGTGACCGTCTTGGAAGTCTCTGGAACCACTGCCTTTGCTTGAAACAGATCTAGTGCACCTGTTTTTGCCTCTCTCTTGAGCTCTCTCATGCCCCCCAGTTTTCTGAGGTCTTCGGAGTATATATAGTTTTCCCTTTGGCATATTTCATAAAACTCTCTGATGGGATGTAGCTTTAATGTTTAGGATTTTAAACCCTTTCAATGTAACTTTTTATAGGATTTTAAACCCTTTCAATGTAACTTTTTATAGGATTTTAAACCCTTTCAATCTTCTGTATCGATCAGTCTGTATTACACTTCATGAATGAGATCCGGTTTGGGTTATTGATTAAACTTATACTTCGCACATATATTTTAGTTTTCAAAACAGAAACACAAAACATCAAAGCAATTCATGTGAAACTGAAACTTTGAGGAAGGCAATGCGGAAGGAATCGTAAACTAGATAAAAAAAAATTATTAAAAAAACTTTTAACGTCTGTTGATGTAGGGACTGACGTTAAAAGTGAAGAGACTTACTTCTAACGTCAGTTCTTTATCGAACTGACGTTAAAATGTTCACTTGTAACGTCAGTTCTTTATTGAACTGACGTTAAAAGTGAGTCACTTCACTTTTAACGTCAGTCATTAAAACAACTGACGTTAAAATTGAATTAATGAAGCCTGATATTTACAAAACTGCCACCGCCTCCTTTTTAACGTCTAGCTTTTGGTTAACTGACGTAAACCTTTACCGTCTAATGTATATTTTCCACTAGTGAATTGTCAACTCCTCTTTCTCAAGTTGCTCTTCCTCAACATGTGGTTGTTCTTCCTCAATTTCCCGAGAACTAGTTGCATCCCTGTTAGATCCCAACACCCTACCGCTTCTAGTTGTTATGGCCATGCATTGGTTCTTAGGGTTGTTCTCGGTATCTCCTGGGAAAGTGCCTGGGAGACGCTCATTCAGTTGCTTTGCGAGCTGAGCGACCTACGTCTCTAGATTCTGAATTGCCGCCCCTGTATGAGTTGCCAGCTTATCAATGGTTGTGCCTGTATTGATTGCCAACTTCTCAACTACCACACTCATCTTCTCAAAAAGCCAACTCCCAAGGTTGCCTTCCACCATCTGTTATTTGCAATTGATTAGGCCCCGGAAGAGCCTGCTGAGTATTGTGCTGATGGATTCCAATGTTTGGCCTCTGACCCTGTTAAGGTTGTTGTTGCTCGGCAAGACCACCACTAGAATTACTCCAAGCGAAACCCGGATGGTCTCTCCTCATATAACCCCTATTCTGATTCTGAATATTCCTCTGATAGTTGTTCTGGGGCACACTGTCATAGAAATTGTGGCATGGGTCCACATGTTCTTAAGAGAAGTAGAACGGACAGCTCTGAGTGTCATGATCTCCATTACAATTTTCACAACCCGGAGGCATTCCCTCGTGTATCACATTCACCTTCTTGTTCTCAGACAAAGCCGCCATTTGCATCTTCAACAGTCTATTTTGCTCTAGAATGGCTTCCATTGCTGCAGAACTGACTCCACTTGAGGTTTCCCTACCACGGTTGTAATCATTGTACGACATCTTTTCCAATAACGCCCATCCATCCTCAGCTGATAAATAAGAAAAGGAACCGCCAGCTGCGGCATCACAATTCATCTGATAGTGCCCCCTTGACCCTTTAAAGAAATGTTGGACTTTGGAGACCGGGTCAAAGAAAGTTGAGGGCCATCTCCTCAAGATCAATCGCTTCAAGCCTCTTTCGCTCTCTGGCTTCTTTGCTTAAGCGCTTCTCGGTCTTGGTGATCTCCGAATCAAATAGCAAGTCCTCTTGTGAGAGGGTACCTCGCATACAAAAACAAGGCAAGACCAAGTGGAATCAAAGAAGTAGAGAGGAATAATAGTAAATAAAAATAAAAATAAAAATAAAAATAAAAATAAAAATAAAAATAAAAATAAAAATAAAAATAAAAATAAAAATAAAAATAAAATAAAAATAAAAATAACTTTACCAAATAATCAAAATTCCCTAAAAATTAGGAAAATTGGTTGTGCCAATCCCCGGCAACGACGCCAAAAACTTGTTGAGTCACCGGCAAATGTATCGGGTCGTCGTAAGTAATAAAACTAAATAAGCGATTACCGAGGTCAACTCAGGGATTGGGCTACCAATTCTACCAATTCGCAGGAAATTCGATAAGGTTGGTCAAGCGAGGCAAGTGGTTGAGGGAGAGAGAAAATAGGGTCGCAATCTAAATTAACAAAACTATTAGATAATAATTAACTAAAAATCTGAAATTAAAATATCTAAGGTCTCAAATCCACATACCCAATCATGCATAGTACCCAAGTGATGATGATTCTTTCCTAAGTTCAATTACAATGTCAACCAGGACCCCCAAATTCTCCTATATCCACTGTCGTGCTCAATAGGACGTAATCAACGATTGGATTAATTACTTACTAGGTCTCATAACCCTAATCATCAAACTCTATTAAATCTGGTTCCTATAAGGTTGCACCGATCTCCTACTCACTCTCGTGCAATATTCGATCGATGATTCCAATTCAAGTTCTAAAACGCGAATTGCCTCCTAAGCCTCATCACGTTTAACTAGTCAATCACGCATGCATATTATAAACTCAATCAATTCAGAATTGGAAAACATTAATTGAGAAACAAAAAGCATAATTCTACTAAAAATAGACTAAAAACTAAAAAAAAATGCCTAGAACGAGTCAAAGTCTACTTAGGAACAAAACAAGGCCAAATTTGGGCGAAAACGAGATTGAACTCGAATAATTAGCACATAAACCACAGTCTTACTAGTTATAAAACTAGATAAGCCAGAGGCTTATCAATACCAATATATGGATTTAAATACGATAACTACATTCGCGACACACAAAAACAGCATATATACAGATATCCATATCATAAGAATTTTTCAACATGAACACAATAATTTATCAAGGGGTTTCATACCCGACAGTTGCAACCATTTTTAAAACAATGACACTTCAATATTCATCATCTAACTTTGATACCTAATCTCCGGATCCCCAACCAACCAATAAATGAGCTGATCAGGCTCTCATTGCCGAATAAGGCAGAATCGTTGCTAATAAAGCAGAATCGTTGCCAAATAAGGTAGAGTTCAAATTTAACCATATCATTGTCCAAAACGAGGCACAGTGAGTACTATTCTTAGTATATGGTTTCGTGGCCATATATCAATCAAGGCACAGTGATGCAAACGTCATGAATGCTTGCCATCAAGCATTCAAAACCTTTGCAAAGGCACGTCTGCCCCAAAAATACATGTAAAATGTTTTGTTCTCGTAGTTTTCTTTGTGTTCAATCTTTCCGTGTTGGAGCTAAAAGTCTCACGACAAAATCACCATTTTAAACTTTCAAGTTTAATCCATTATTCCAAAAATAACTGACTCTAAGTCAAAAATGTGCAAATCACGAAATCTAGACCGATGCACCAATCTTAAATACGTAGATTTTAGCACACAAAAACCAATACCCGTTTTATAGGACATCTAGTCCATAACTTCACATTTTGGACCCTTGGCCCATATCATAGATCACTAGATCCCGACGTATAGGCATTTAGGTCTGTTTTTCATCTTGAAAACCATTTTCGTTCAGTGAAACACAAAACAAAACAAAATTTCCTCAACTTATCTAAGTTGACGGAAACAACACCGTTGTTTACCGAAAATCATTTTTCTTTGGAAATTCGTTTTATAAATCCGTCAAGATCATAGAGAAACCCATTTTTCTCAAATCCGTTTTTTTTTTTTGGAAACTCCTTTACAAAAGTTCTTCATAATCATTGTTAAAATATCATTGACACTTAAATTTCTTGGAATAACTTTTCATCTTATTTTTGAATTTATTTTGAAAAAGATAACGTAAGTGAAAAATTTTCAAGATGTCGTCCTCGCTATTTCTCATTAATCACTATTTTCCCCGAAACATCATCAAATATAAATATTTTCCATATTTTTCTTCCACTTCACTAAATCGAATCCTTTAAATTCTTCCTCAAGATTTTTCAAAGTTTTTATCTTTAATTAGTTGAGCACTGACCACTGTCGGGCTTCTCAGTCAATCAACCAACCAAAAGATAATTCTTACATAGTAGATATCCATACATCACAGATATAATCATACTTTCACAAAACATTAAAAACTACATAATAGTCATATAACAACCTAATTTAACACCACACATCCCAGCAGATAAACTCAAATACGACACACAAATAGCATGCAATTATCGAAAATCCCTCAGGCAATCTCCCCTTACCTTTGAAGATAATAGAATGATCCCCATCTTAAAGCTCGCAGTAGTTCCAAGAGTGCGAACATCTACTCCACTAAACAAGCATAACCGTGTTCAACATCCCGGAGACACAAACCAAGCATGATAACAAACAAGCAATTTCACCAAATCAATTTTCATCCTCAAAACATATAATCAAAAGAAATCATATACTTAATTCAATAAATAGAATCGATTTCTCAATAAAGTCGATTTGGGTAAAAAGGATCAATAATTAAAATTGGAGAGAATTTGATTTGGTTTGAGAAACATGAAATTGAACTTCTAAACCATAAATTAAGTCTCAATTGCATTAAAATAGAGACAATTTCATAGTTGAAGTCAAAATAAAAATTATGGGACTTTAGTGAAATTGGAAAAAATGAGATTTGCTTACAAGAAAGCGAAATTGATTTGTCATAACTTAAATTAACAGTCCCAATTTCATAAATGCATAGTTAATTTTACCAATCATAACCAATTTCAATAAAAATCAAATTGGGGCTTTAGGGTTGACGAGCTGTCGCACACGAGTCAAAAAGCGAGCGGTTTTATAATATTGTAGTAGAGCGCGACAACTCGGGTATCGTCTCACAAGGACTCTTGAAGTGTTATTTACCACAAAAATCAGTTTTTTTTTTTTTTTTGGGGGGGGGGGTTGGATTGAAATTCAATCGGAAAACAAAGCAAAAACAGAGCAATAAAAACAAAGCAGTTTAAGAGATTATCAAATAAGCTAAAGACGATTAATCTACTGTTCTCGATTTCCCAACCATCATCAGTTCATATAAATTCCAAGCCCTGAGCAGATTCTAATCCCCTTTCGGTTGTAGCAACAATTAACAAGCGAAATCGCTACTACGAGATATATGTTCCTAATTCCCGAATTAAGTAAACGGGGTTAAGCCCTTCGTGAATTAAGCAAACACGAATTGAACACACGCGAATTAAGTAAATGCGATTAAATATAGGAACATAACATCACCGAAATAAATCAACACAAACACTATGCACTCCTGAATTAAGCAAACAGAAATATATAGCATAGTATTGAAAAGGGAAAAGCAAACAAAACAGGAATTACAGAACCTCAAGTGCGGTGGAAATCGATTACAGTAGACTAATCCAAGAAAATTAGTTCTCCATGGAAAACGTATCACAACCAGAAATTCTATAAAAAACAGTGGATAATCAAAAAGTTCTTCTAATCTGCCCAGAACAGCAATTTATAACATTCAGGAACTGCGCCCTCTCGCGAGGCGAACACTCACTCGCGAGGCGAATCTTATGAAGAAATCTGAAACGTTTGGACTGCTCGCGAGGCGAAAAATGGCTCACGAGGCGAGGAATTGAAGAGTCTTCTTATTACGCCCGTTATGAGCATCAGGGGCTAACCGTGATGCTTTCTGACTTCCAGGATCGCGATGCGAGACATGGATTCGCGAGGCGACACAGAAGGGTTTGCATTTTTCTGGAACAGTCAGCCTTCAGGCTCGCGAGGCGAGAAGAGGATTCGCGGGGCGAGACAGAGAGGATGACATTCTGCTGTTCAGCTGGCTTTCAGGTTCGCGAGGCGAGTGGACTCTCGCGAGGCGAATACCTCCAGGATTGAAATTTCCCCTGTTTCTTCATTCCCATAACTTCTAAGTTAACCTGAAAACAATGAAATAGCCATAAGTGTTTTATTTGACTCAAAACTGGCTAAATTAACCTAAAACTACTTAAAGGACTCAAAATGTTGCTTGAGGACAATCGAGTCTAATTTGGGCGAAAACGAAATATAATTAGCACAAAACCCTGGTCATACTAGCCATAAAACTAGATGAACCAGAGGCTCATCAAAATACCCCAAACTTAAACTTTTCTTGTCCCCAAGCAAACTAAAACTCAAAAACTCAAAAAGACTCAAGACATGGCAAGCTTAAAGGATTCAATCAAATTTTTGCACAAATTTCATGCAATTTAACAAAACAATTTTCCTTCAATGATTTCCCCCCTTGCAAACAAAGAAATCCCCACATGCATTCACTCTAAACAATTGAGAATTTCATCATTCAAGCAGTCATTAATCTAAGCAAGGGATCCAAGTTACACACAAAAGGGAGATCACCAAATTCAAACAATCGCCTTCCTCACAAGGGCATTTAGTGTTTCACTCATCCGCTCAGTTTGTCTAGGTTATCAACATTTCACTCAATTCACATTTCAAGAACACTTCCCATGAATTTGATTTTCATCTCGAAATGATTCCCACGAAAACATGCATGCAACATCAAAAGGTCTTTTAAAGGTTGTAATGGGGCCTGGCTAAGGGTAGGATATACAAAGGTTAGGCTTAAGTCCCTAGGAACTAAGAGAGCATGAACATTTTGATACATTGAATTTCCACTCAAGTTCCTTTTTCCATTTTTCTTTATGATTTGGGCGACTATAGCCTTTTCTTTAGATATCCTTTTTTGACATTTTTGTTCTTTTATTTCCCCCCTTTTTTTTTTCTTTGCCTTTGGCTCCAACCTTTTTATTGTTTTTCTTTTTTTTCTTTTTCTCACCCCAAAATGACATGCCACATCCTTGTAGCCACCCCAAACTTAGTTTCTTGCAACCATTCTCTTGCTAAGCTTCCATGCTCTCCTAATCCTAAGATCGGGTTAACATGGTTTTTCCAGTTTTTGGCTTATAACATGAGGTTATCAAGAACAATAGGCTAATTAGGCTCAATGGGGCTAACTAGGGAACATGCATTAGGGATGGTTCAATTTAGGCCAAGTGGTTATTTACAAAGAAAATGCCTAAATCATCTGATGCAATCACATAAGCATGCAACCCAAGAAGAGATTCAAGTAAATTCGGGAAAGTGCAACTTGAAAGCGATTCTCACAATTAAAAACATGCTGGAGGCTCAAATCCTCACCTGGACATTTTTGCAAATTGTTTGACTGAGATTCTATCCCTAGTGTGTGCATCCCTTCACCCCAAACTTATCATAAATCATGCCATCACAACAAAATATCTCAAAGTTTAGGAACCAATTTTTTTTTTTTTTTTTGATGGGGATCACTTTTCAAAAAAAATTCAACCTAGGGGGAATCATCACATAAATCATGCAATCAATCTGTGCCAAATCAATCAAAACCAATCAAGCTCACCGACCAAAGACTCACACAAATTATTCAAGAGCTAAAAGAAAAACAAGACAAAACACAAAACAAAACTACAATTGGTTCCCTCCCCCACACTTAAAACATACATTGTCCCCAATGAAACAACATAACTATAAAATCATAGTGAGGGAAAGGAAATGATGTTCTCTGATCAAGTGGCAGTGTAGGTGGGAGCTTCCAAGGAGAGCTCCTCAACAGTAGCATCCTCAGGCACCGAGCTCTCATGGAATAGCTTTAGCCTCTGCCCGTTAACCTTGAAGGCCTTGTTGCTACCTGCACTTTTAATCTCTACTGCACCATAAGGAAAAACATTAGTAACAACAAATGGGCCAATCCACTTGGACCTAAGTTTCCCAGTCATCAATTTCAGGCGGGAGTTAAACAGTAAGACCTGTTGGCCCACAAAAAATTCTTTCCTAGCAGTCATCCTATCATGAAAATGCTTGGTTTTCTCTTTATAAATCCGAGAGCTTTCAAAGGCTTCTAGCCTAAGCTCCTCAAGCTGCTGTAATTGGAGTTTTCTTTCAATACCAGCTTTTTTCATTTCCAAATTACAGCACTTGACTGCCCAATAAGCACGATGCTCAACTTCCACAGGGAGATGACATGCCTTACCAAATACAAGCCTAAAGGGGGACATCCATATTGGCGTCTTGAAAACGGTCCTCTGAGCCCAAAGTGCGTCTTCTAGACGGCGGCTCCAGTCCTTCCTATTCGGCGGCACCATTTTCTCCAAGATCTGCTTGATCTCCCTGTTTGATATCTCAGCCTGGCCATTGGTCTGGGGATGGTAAGCAGTGGAGACTCTATGCACAACTCCATACTTCCGGAGTAGAGCTTCCATGGTGCGGTTGCAGAAGTGAGTTCCCTGGTCACTGATGATAGCCCGAGGTATGCCGAACTTGCAAAAAATATTGGATCTAACAAAATTTGAAACAACTTTAGAATCGTTAGTCCTAGTGGGGATAGCTTCCACCCACTTTGAAACATAGTCAACAGCCAAAAGAATGTATAGAAAACCAAAAGATGCAGGGAAAGGACCCATAAAGTCAATTCCCCACACATCAAACACCTCACAAAAAAGCATGGGCTGCTGAGGCATTTCACTCCTACGAGTGATGGCAGTGCCTGCTGTTTGACACTCCTTACAAGTCCGGTAGACCTCATAAGCATCTCTAAAAATGGTGGGTGAACGCGCTGTCGCCACGCGCCAAAAAGAACGAGCGTTTACAAAAATAATGCAGATAGGGAAGCTACAACTCGGATGTCGTCTCTCAAGGACTCTTAGGCGTTGTTATTATTAACAGAAAATTAAATTTGGGGGTTGTTTGAATTGAAATAAAATAAAGAAGACAAAAACAGAAACAGAGCAATTAAAACAAGGCAGTTAAAAGAGATTAACAAATAAACTAAAGACGATCAACCTACTGTTCTCGGTTTCCCACTATCATTGGTTCATGTAAATCCAAGCCCTAAGCAGATTCTAATCCCCTCCCGGTTGTAGCAACAATTAACAACGCAATCACTACTACGGATGTATGTCCCTATTCCCGAAATAACAAACGGGGTTAAGCCCTCATGAACAAACGAACATGAACGAACACACGCGAAATAACAAACGCGATTATATATAGAAACATAACATCACCGAAATGAATCAACACAACACTATACATTCCTGAAATAACAAACAGAAACATATAGCACAGTACTGGAAAGGAATAGCAATTCAAATAGGAAATCCAGAACCTCAAGTGTAATTGAAACCAATCCCAGTAGATTAATCTAGGAGACTAGCTCTCCATTACAGACATAAGCACAAAAGAAAAGAAAATAAACTACTGGAAACTACTACTACTACAGCCTAAGACTGACTAAAACTAGCCAACCTAGCCAACACTGCTTCAGTTCTGTCTAAAACGCTTAAATACAATTTCTGGATTTTGCTGGCTCGCGAGGCGAAGCACAACTCACGACGCGAATCTTGTGAACAGTCTGCAACCTTTGGTATTCTCGCGAGGCGAACAAACCTTCGCGAGGCGAGGAACTGAAGAGTCTTCTTATTACGCCCGTTATGAATATCAGGGGCCAACCGTGATGCTTTCTGACTTCCAGGCTCGCGGGGCGAGAGCTTCTTCGCGGGGCGAACCAGAATTATTTCCTTTTTATTAACCTGAAAAGCAGAAAATAACATAAGTACTTTATTTAACTCTAAATCAACTAAATTAACCTAAAAACACTTTACATACTCAAAATACTACTTAAGGACAATCAAGTCTAATTTGGGTGAAAATGATATAAAATTAGCACAAAGCCAAGGTCTTTACCAGTTATAAAACCAGTCAAACAGAGGCTCATCAGTGGGCTAGTAGAACCCAGAATCTAGGACTTTTCTTGCAGTCCTCTGTGGCCCAAAGTGTCCCCCTACTTGAGAGGCATGAGAAAAGTGCAAAATGGACTCGATCTCATAGTCGGGGACACACCTCCGAATTACCTGATCACTACAAAACTTCCAAAGGTACGGATCTTCCCAAACATAGTACTTGGAATCACTCTTGAGTTTGTCGATCTTGGATCTACTTGCACCTGCAGGAAAAACACCAGCAACAAGATAGTTAACAATGTCAGCAAACCAAGGAGTTACCCCATGCAGATGTAGAAGCTGCTCATCAGGAAAGTCATCCTGGATGGGAGAAGGATCCTCATCCCTTGCTATTCTGCTCAAGTGATCATCTACTAAATTTTCAGCTCCACTTTTGTCTTTTATCTCCACATTAAACTCTTGGAGCAACAGCATCCACCGAATCAATCTTGGCTTCGCTTCTGGTTTCTTCAACAGGTACTTCAGAGCTGCATGGTCGGTAAAAACAATAACCTTGGAACCTAGAAACTATGATCTAAATTTATCAAGAGCAAAAACAACAGCTAGAAGTTCCTTTTCAGTGGTGGTGTAATTAGACTGTGCAGCATCTAAAGTCCTAGAAGCATAATGAATGACATGTGCAGCCTTGCCCACCCTTTGTGCCAGGACCGCTCCCACAAAGATAGTTAGAAGCATCACACATGAGCTCAAAGGGAGGGTCCAAATGAGGGGCTGGATGATGGGGGTAGAGGTCAATGCCCTTTTCAGGTAGTCAAATGCCTTCTTGCAGTTGTCATCAAAGTGGAACATGGCATCATTCTTCAGCAAGTTTGACAAAGGAAGAGCTATCTTGATGAAGTCCTTAATGAAGCGCCTGTAGAAACCTGCATGACCAAGAAAAGAACAAATCTCGCGAACGCAAGATGGATAAGGCAATGTAGAAATCACATCAATTTTAGCAGGATCTACTGAAATACCCTCTTTAGAAATAACATACCCCAAAACAATCCCCTGTTCAACCATAAAGTGACACTTTTCATAGTTCAAAACCAGGTCAGTTTCAATGCATCTTTCTAGAACCAAATTCAGATTATGCAAGCATGCATCAAATGAGGAACCATATACAGTGAAATCATCCGTGAACACTTCCATGCAATTTTCAATAAATTCAGTAAAAATGCTAAGCAGGCATCTCTGGAAAGTGCCAGGAGCGTTGCAAAGGCCAAATGGCATCCTCCTGTAGGCAAACGTGTCGAAGGGGCACGTGAAAGTGGTCTTTTCCTGATCCTCTGGTGCAATGTGGATCTGGAAGTAACCGGAAAAGTCATCAAGAAAACAGTAGTGGGATTTACCAGCCAACCGTTCGAGCATCTGATCGATGAACGGCAAAGGAGAGTGATCCTTTCTGGTGGCCTGGTTCAACTTCCTATAATCAATACAGACTCGCCAGCTATTCTGGACTCTAGTGGCGACAAGCTCATTATTATCATTTCTTACCACTATGAGGCCGGACTTCTTGGGTACAACTTGCACTGGACTTACCCAAGTACTATCAGAGATGGGGTATATGATACCCGCATGCAGAAGTTTAGTCACCTCCTTCTTTACAACATCCAGAATCAATGGATTGAGCCGCCTTTGGGGCTGCCTAACTGGTTTAGCCCCATCCTCCAACAGAATTCTATGCATACATCTGGAGGGACTAATTCCTGGGATGTCAGTCAAGGTCCACCCAATCGCCTTCTTGTGCTTCTTCAGAACCTCCAAGAGCTTAGCTTCCTGGTCAGAGTCAAGGTTGGAGGAAATAATAACTGGAAGTTTTTCATTCGTCTCCAAGTAAGCATACTTCAGATTCCAAGGAAGTGGCTTGAGCTCTAAGGAGGGTGGCTGCTCAATGGATGGTATATTTGGAGCAGCCATGATGTCAAGAACTTCAGCTAAACAGACAGCTTCACTCACACTATCACCCTGCAAAGTAGAATCAATGAACTCAGCACAAACAGCACAAGGGTTAGTGTTAGTGCAGTCAGTACATGAATAAATATCATCAAAGCCAGAAATAAATGGAAAATCAGAAACCAAGTCATTACAGGTGTCATCAATAATTTCAGAGAGCAACTCTATTTGGAAAACAGAGTGCTCTTCCAAGGGATGCTTCATAGCATCGAAGATGTTAAACTTTGCAACAATGTCACCAAACTCCATGGACATGGTTCCGTCATCAACATCAATCTTTGTCTTTGCCGTCTTCATGAACGGTCTGCCCAGGATGATTGGTGATCTACTTGAATTTGTTTCCCCTGCCATGTCCAGGATGTAAAAGTCAGCAGGGAAAATCAACTCATCAACTTGTACCAGCACATCTTCTACCATTCCCATGGGGCGAGCACTGGTCCTGTTGGCCAACTGGATAGTGAGACCCGTATGCTGCAAGGGACCAAGATCAAGGTTGTTGAAAACAGAGGTGGGCATGACATTTATGGAGGCTCCCAAATCCAACATGCAATTTTCGAATTTGATGTCCCCAATGGTGCATGGAATAGTAAAAGTGCCTGGATCCTTGCACTTCTGTGGTAGTGCCTGAGTGAGGGCTGAAACAGTAACCCTTTCAAGTGCAGGCTTAGGCTGAATGAGGGCTGAAACATTTCGCCATAGATTAACTCTCTCATTACCCTTCAACCTCCTCTTGTTGGTGCACAAATCCTTCAGGAACTTAGCATACTTCGGAACCTGCTTGATCACATCCAGAAGCGGAATGTTTACCGCCACCTTTCTGAACACATCTAAAATTTCCCTCTCCTTGTCTTCCCCACCAATCTTCTTATTTTTCTGCACTCTTTGTGGGAAGGGGATTGGTGGCACATATACTCTCTCGGCTTCAACATCAACTGAAGGCTCAGGAGTTACCTCAACAGTTTCTTCATTTTTTTCAGGGGCTACCTCTACAACTTTCCCAGATCTCAAAGAAATGGCACTCACATTAGGATTGGGGGCATTGGGATTCACCACTGTCTGTGCAGGTAGTTGGTTTGATCCTTGAGCTTGCTGTATGTTATTCATGGAAGTGGCAAGCTGTCCAATCTGTGTCTGCAAGGCTTGAATGCTAGCATCCGTTCGCTGCTGAAACTGTCCAATCTGTGTGTGCAAATTATGAATACTAGCATTTGCTTGCTGCTGAAACTGGAGATTGTTTGCAGCCATTTGCTTGATCATGTCCTCTAGGGAAGGTCCAGAAGGTGCAGAAGTGGTCACTTGGGAAGGATCCTGTGGTGGTGCCGTCGATTGTTGTTGGGATGAGTTCCCATACCGAAGGTTAGGATGATTCCTCCAGTTGGGGTGGTACTTATTTGTGGAGAGGTCAGGAGTGTTGTACCGGTTCTGACTGTTGCCTTGATTGTAAGGATGGACTGCATAAGCTTGAGGCAAATCAGTAACTGACCCTTCTTTCATAATGGGGCATGCATCGTACAGGTGCTCAGAAGAGCTGCACATGCCACACAACCTTGTCGGCTGAACCTTATCCATTGCCAATTGCTTCACCAAAGAAGTGAGCTCATCAATTCTATTCTCAAGGGCCTGGTTGGAAGAAGAGCTATGGACCTCATTCACACCCCTTGTCTCAACAGAGTTTCTCCTGGTTGTAAACTGTTGGGAGTTTAGTGACATATCTTCAATCAATTGCTTGGTAGCAGCCGGAGTCTTATCAACAAGTGCTCCCCCACTAGCAGCATCCAAAATATTTCTATCCATCGGTAGTAACCCCTCATAAAAATACTGAATAAGGAGTTGCTCGGAAATCTGATGCTGAGGGCAACTGGATACCAACTGCTTGAATCTCTCCCAATACTCAGCCAATGACTCATTGCCTTGTCTGATGCCACATATTTCCTTCCTGATTGATGCAACTCTGGAGGCAGGAAAATATCTCTCTAAGAATACCTTCTTTAAATCGTTCCAGGTGGTAACAGAGTTTGGCTCAAGATAGTACAGCCAATCCTTTGCAGCGCCCTGTAGTGAGAACGGGAAGGCTCTCATCTTGATGTGATCCTCAGTTATTCCCTCTGGTCTCAAGGGTGTGGAGCAGACGACCTGGAATTCCTTCATATGCTTATGTGGATCCTCACCTGCAAGACCACTAAACCTTGGCAACAAATGTATTAAACCGGATTTTAATTCAAAGGGAGTAACAGCACCAGCATATTCAATACACAAGCCATTATAATTAACATCAGGGGCAGCAAGTTGTCTTAATGTCCTTTGGTCACCCATGTTATCAAAAACAATTTCAGAATTAGAATCACCACTAGTGCTAGCCCGAATTGCTCTACGGCGTGTGTGTAGTGTTCTTTCAATTTCAGGATCAAAATCACACAAGTTAGGGCAAGTAGACCCAGTAGCCAGACTAATTCAAAACAAAAACAAAAACGAAAAGAGAAAAAAAAATGCGAAAATAACAACAAGAGTCCCCGACAACGGCGCCAATTTTTGACGCGCTATCGCACACGGGTCAAAAAGCGAGCAGTTTTATAAAATTGTAGTAGAGCGCGACAACTCGGGTATCGTCTCACAAGGACTCTTGAAGTGTTATTTACCACAAAAATCGGTTTGTTTTTTGGGGGGGAGGGGGGGTTGGATTGAAATTCAATCGAAAAACAAAGCAAAAACAGAGCAATAAAAACAAAGCAGTTTAAGAGATTATCAAATAAGCTAAAGACGATTAATCTACTGTTCTCGATTTCCCAACCATCATCAGTTCATATAAATTCCAAGCCCTAAGCAGATTCTAATCCCCTTTCGGTTGTAGCAACAATTAACAAGCGAAATCACTACTACGAGATATATGTTCCTAATTCCCGAATTAAGTAAACGGGGTTAAGCCCTTCGTGAATTAAGAAAACACGAATTGAACACACGCGAATTAAGCAAACGCAATTAAATATAGGAACATAACATCACCGAAATAAATCAACACAAACATTATGCACTCCTGAATTAAGCAAACAGAAATATATAGCATAGTATTGAAAAGGGAAAAGCAAACAAAACAGGAATTACAGAACCTCAAGTGCGGTGGAAATCGATTACAGTAGACTAATCCAAGAAAATTAGTTCTCCATGGAAAACGTATCACAACCAGAAATTCTATAAAAAACATTGGATAATCAAAAAGTTCTTCTAATATGCCCAGAACAGCAATTTATAACATTCAGGAACTGCGCCCTCTCGCGAGGTGAACACTCACTCGCGAGGCGAATCTTATGAAGAAATCTGAAACGTTTGGACTTCTCGCGAGGCGAGGAATTGAAGAGTCTTCTTATTACGCCCGTTATGAGCATCAGGGGCTAACCGTGATGCTTTCTGACTTCCAGGATCGCGAGGCGAGACATGGATTCGCGAGGCGACACAGAAGGGTTTGCATTTTTCTGGAACAGTCAGTCTTCAGGCTCGCGAGGCGAGAAGAGGATTCGCGGGGCGAGACAGAGAGGATGACATTCTGCTGTTCAGCTGGCTTTCAGGTTCGCGAGGCGAGTGGACTCTCGCGAGGCGAATACCTCCAGGATTGAAATTTCCCCTGTTTCTTCATTCCCATAACTTCTAAGTTAACCTGAAAACAATGAAATAGCCATAAGTGTTTTATTTGACTCAAAACTGGCTAAATTAACCTAAAACTACTTAAAGGACTCAAAATGTTGCTTGAGGACAATCGAGTCTAATTTGGGCGAAAACGAAATATAATTAGCACAAAACCCTGGTCATACTAGCCATAAAACTAGATGAGCCAGAGGCTTATCAAGGGTTCATAACCTAAATTGGGGAAAATCCAATCCACTTAAAGAATGATGAAATTGATTTAGGAAAACACTAATTTACAATCTCAATTGTGTGACACCCTAAAACCCGACATCACATGGTTACCCGTTGCGGAAAAGAAACTTATTTAAAACGCTGGTCGCTTTCGGAAAAATAACCTTTTATATCGGGTTACTGAAAAATGGTACTCAATTTTTTTTGTTAAAAGAAGTTAAGAAAATGTGATGAACATTCAAAACATGGAAATAAACATCATACATATAAATATAACTGTCCCACTTGGGATCTTAGGTTTGATTACGAAACAGGCCTTGTCGAACTGGCCAACATACACTAAAACAGCTACTGAAGAAATAGGATAAAAAAAGAAACATCAAACCGGGGATAGCGAACTGGGTACAAGACTTAAAAGATGACTCTAAAAGCCCAAGGACTATCGGGACAACTCCAAAAGCCGACGAACGATCTACCAATGCCTCCTACATGCAGAGTGACCACAGACGCTACCCCCAGACTAGATATCAGATGCTAGATCGATAAGTCACCACCATCGTCTATAGAGACGTCGTCATCCTCGGGATCCTGCGGATGGTACTCTGGCTCCTCCTCCTCCTCCTCGACCTCTATCAGCTCAAGAGGTTCTTCCTCTGGATCCTCTTGGGGATCCTCCTCCACTGGATCCTACGCAAGCGGTTCAACTAGATCAAAATGCTCATGAAGGAGACCGGTGACTTGTAGCGTATGAAGGTAGTACCATGGAGGTGGAAGTGCCACATTCCTCGTCTCGACGATATGAATCCTTCGTACGGGCACTCCATTAGCATTCGTCTCGATAGTCGTGACTGGTCCTCAATACGTTACGGTCGTCGCACCCTTATGTATAGTCCAGTTCCATGTCGTCCCAGCATGATCAAACCCTTCATTCCTCGAGCTCGACTGTGCCAAGGGAACGTTCGGATCCATCTGAAAGCACGCGTATACCCGATACAAGAAGAAAAGAATAGAACATACAGATGTGCAAGAGTGAGATACCGTCATAAGATATATACCACAAAAACCATATACATGATACATACATCACATAATCATATAAGCAGTTAAATCATGCATATACATAACATAACAGTTTTATATCAAAGGGTCTCAAACCAGCACAGTCAACCTTTGAAAATATGCATGGCACTTCAATATCAGACTCTAACTTAATCTCATGAGATATCAACACCGTTTTACATTGGAGAAGAATTAAAGTTGGTCAATCTCTAGCCCACCGGGCAGTTGCCTCCATACCCTCATGCATTTAAGGTCTCAGGACGAGCAACGTCACATGTGCCTCTGAACCGGTCACAAGGACCGACTCCCAGATACCACCTTGTATCTGATATGTAAGAAAGAACGTCTGCCGGGGGAAATGCACATGAGAAAATATTTTATTCAAAAGGTTTTCTTTGTGTTCATTCTTTTTCGTTGTCGCAGCTCAAAGCTAACGACTTAATCATCATTTCCCCATCACTTGAAAACTTAGAAACATAGGACACATAGTCCGAATGCTCAATCATAAGGCCCGAGACCAATGCCGCAGTCAAGGTTTGTGGTCATATAAATCACTTATGCTTTTATTCATGTTTTGAACTTAACATGATAAGGACAATAGCCCACAACAACGAAAGCAGAACGCATTGTCCTCGATTTCGAGAATTGGACTCTCAGTCCAGAACATCATGAATAGGACTCATGGCCCCGAATTAACACTGATCCAAGATCACGTGCGTATAAATGAATACTAGAGGTGACGTCTCGCGTATTAGATTCTCTTTCTTAAGTACTTATTTTTCGTTTAGTGAAAATCAAATTCAAAATAGAATCCTCGATAACCTATCCAGGCTATCGGAAAGTTTCTAAAACATTTAGGAGAAAACATTTTCTTTTAAAATATTTTATAAAGCATCTTTCAAATACTTTTATCTTTGAAAATCCCCAATAGGATATTGCCAAATAATCTTGAAAGTTTTCACTTGAAGACACATAGTTCCAAAAGGATTTTTGTCTTGTATAACAATAGTTCACCAAAACATTTCAACATTTAAAACAAGTACTTTAAGTTAATGAGCTTTTGGAAAAGAACACCAATCCTTTCATCTTCAAAGCTTATTAAGGTTTTTAATCCTTATAATAGTTGAGCACAGACACAAGTCCGGCTTAGCAAACTTTCAATCAACAGCAGTATATATTCTCAGTTCAATGCTAATATCACAGTTGAAGGCAGTTCTTCATAGATATACATCATAACATTTAGAACAAGCACGGTTCAACATCAGATAATAGCATAACAGTTCAAGTACATTAGATAACAAAGTAAGCTCAATCAACATATAAATATCCAGTTAAGCACATACACACATGCATACAGTTATTGAATATCTTTAGGAAATCCCCTTTTACCTCACGTCGGAGTTAAGAGTTTTGGATTTGAAAAGAAGGTTCACGAACGTCCTCGCTTCTCCGACGATGGAAGTCTAAGGTTACCAACATAAAATCACGAGTTAAGAAAAATCAACTCGGGAACACTAACCACAAGGTATAGGTTCAGTTCATACAATAAACTAGGATTAGGGGTTTCCGAAATTTATGCGACTCTTGGATTTATGATCCTTAAGTGCTAGAAGTTCATAAACAACAATCTTTTAACAAAGTTGAATTAAAAATCCCACTAAGTACTTGACTTAGGGTTTCGGCAAAGCATAGGTAAATAGGCTAGGAATTTCTAAACTTTCCAATCTCTTTAGGTTAGCATCCATACATAGTAAGGAGCTTGAAACCATGATCATTTCGGAAAATGGAAAAATCAAATGTCTTAGACCATGAACTCTTAGGTTCGGCCTTAACAAGTTTGTGAGGTTAGAGATCTTTAAATCATCCAATCTTTTGGACATAGCATCCTTTAACATGAAGGAGCTTTAATCCATAATCATCTTGGAAAACAAAATAAAATAACACATCCTAGGTCAAATGTTACATTCGGTCATCATAGGAAAATAAAGCAAGAAAATATTTTAAACTTTCCAATCACTTAGACATAGCATCCTTTAAAATTAGGAGCATTTTAGTCCATGATCACTTTGGAAAACAAAACTCAACATCTTTGCCATAACCATTTAAGGTTTCGGCCTTTTCAAGAAATAGGGGTTAGAAATATTTGTTTTACACAACCTTTTAGTATGTGATAGTATGAGTAAATACAAGAATATAGAAATTGGTTTCAACTCAAAAGGAGTTTTCTACCATTTTTGAGAGGTTTTAGAAGTTAAAAGCACATAAAGGACATATGAAGAAAACTTTGAAATAAAAGATGAAACTTTGAAAAAGAACTATATAGAATTATTACCCTTAACAAGATGAATAACTTTGATGAAGACCTCTAAGAGAAAAGCTTGATAAAAATGTAAACTTTGTAAGAGAGAAGAAGAAGAAATGTAGTAAAGTGTAAATGTGAGAAATGGAGGAAAGTGATGAAGTGTGGAAATGAAGAGTGTTTATAGAGAGTGAGAGGAGAGGGTCACGGTTTTGGGAGAGGAAGAAAGAAGAGAAGAAAGAAGGTGGGTTGCTTGTAGAGAGGATAAGGAGTTAAGGTGATGTGATGTGATTGGAGAGAGAAATATGAAAAAAATGAGATTTTTGAAAAAAAGTCACGATTCACCTTTTGAGGTGTGTCATAACCTTCACATCAAGTCACTTCATGTCACTTCATCCTCTTGATGCTCTGCGCCATTCATTATCAGATGAGTTCCCAGATCGTATTTCCCTACGATTTCGCCAGGGAAATCCCTAAGATTTGGCCCCGAACAAGATTTTTCGAAAAACTCCAAACCCATACAAAACATCATAAAAACACTAACCGTCTCGCTCACGAATTAAAATTTGGTCTCTAGCTCAGTAACCTTGTACTGGCAATGAGAACCCAGACCGGTTTTCGTCTGAATTTTCGACCGAAAATTTTACCGTGACTTCATACGGTAAAACAACACAAGAATTTCGTCCTAACGAAAAACGCATGTATTTATTGATAAAGAAGCATACGAAAAATAGGGTGTTACAACTCTACCCCTCTAAAAAGAATTTCGTCCTCGAAATTACGTACCTTGAAATAACTCAGGGTACTGCAACTTCATCTTGTCCTCAGCTTCCCACGTTGCTTCTCCGGTTGTCTCATTCCAGATGACTTTGACCAAAGGAATTTGCTTACCTCTGAGCTGCTTTATCATCCTATCCGCGATTTGTGCTGGCGAAGTCACAAAGGACAGTTTCTCTTTTAATTGTACTTTATGAGGCTTTATGATATGTGATGGATCAGGAATGTATTTTCTCAACTGAGAGACATGAAAGACATCATGGATATTGGAAAGAAAGGGTGGTAAAGATATTTTATAAGCTACTGGACCTACACGACGAAGAATTTGGTAGGGTCCAACGAACTTGGGAGTAAGCTTTATGGACTTTAGTACTCTGCCAATCCCAGTCGTTGGCGTGACTCTCAAGAATACATGTTCGCCTTCCTCAAACTCTAGAGGTCATCATCTCTTGTCCGCGTAGCTTTGTTGTCGGCTCTGAGCAGTCCTCATTTTCTCCTGGATCATCTTCACCTTTTCTGTCGTTTGTTGCACGAAGTATGGACCTAACAGCAAACTCTCACCATCCTAGTACCAACACAAAGGCTTCCGACATCATCGACCATACAGGGCTTCATAAGGTGCCATTCCAATGCTTGAATGGAAACTATTATTGTAGGTGAATTCTATCAACGGTAAGGACTCGTACCAACCCCCGACATCCTCCAAAACACAAGCTCTCAGCAAGTCCTCTAGTGATTGGATTGTCCTTTCTGTTTGTCCATTAATCTGTGGATGATATGCGGAACTCAATCTGAGTTTCGTTCTAAGCGATTTTTGTAAACTCTTCCAAAACCTCGATGTAAACCGCGGGTCTCAGTCTGAAACAATGATTGAAGGCACACCATGCAGTCTAACAATCTCTCCGATGTACAGTTGGTTAACTTCTCCATAGAGTATCTCATATTGATTGGCAAAAAGTGAGCTGACTTAGTCAGTCGGTCCACTATTACCCATATAGCCTCATAACCCTTCTTAGTCCTTGGTAAACTGGTCACGAAATCCATTGAGATTCCATCCCATTTCCATTCTGGAATATCTAAAGACTATAACATTCCTACTAGTCTCTGGTGTTCCACTTTGGCTTTCTGACATACCAAACAAGAAGCAATATATTCCATTACATCTCTCTTCATCTCATACCACCAGTATAACTTCTTAAGATCTTGATACATCTTAGTGGATCCTGGGTGCATACTCAACCTGCTCTTATGAGCCTCTTCTAAAATCAGCTTCCTCAGCTCAGCATCATCAGGTACACATATTCTCTCGCCAAACCTCAAGATTCCATCTGTTCCTTCTCTAAACTCTGACAGAGCTCCTTGACGTACTAGGTCTCTTTCTGTGTGCAGATACTGATCAGTCTCTTGCTTCTCCTTTATCTGCTACATTAATCCATTTGACACGGTGGTCCAGTTCAGACACAGTTTTCCTGACGTACTCTCAACTGACAAACTTAGATCTCGGAATTGTTCCAGCAATTCCTGCACCTTAACCATCATCACTGATGCGTGGATTGACTTCCTGTTCAAGGCATTAGCCACTACATTCGCCTTTCCAGGGTGATACTGTAGTTGAAAGTCATAATCATTCAGGAATTCTAACCAACGTCTCTGACGCATATTCAACTCCTTCTGATTAAACAGGTACTTCAAGCTCTTATGGTCACTGAAAACATTAAAAGTAGCCCCGTACAAGTAATGTCTCCAGATTTTTAAAGCAAAGACCACATCAGCCAGTTCTAAATCGTGCGTCAGATAGTTACTCTCATGAATCTTCAACTGCCTCGAAGCATAAGCTACAACTTTCCGATTTTGCATCAGCACACAGCCCAAACCTTGATGCGAAGCATCACAGTAAACCTCAAAAGATTCCTTGGGATCAGGTAGGATCAATACCGGTGAGGTTTTCAACCTCTTTTTCAGCTCTTGGAAGCTTCTCTCACAGGCTTCTATCCACACGAACGCTTGGTCCTTACGAGTCAACTGGGTGAGAGGTCCTACAATCTTGGAAAATCCCTCAATGAACCTCCTGTAGTAGCCAGCTAAACCCACAAAACTACGGATTTCTGTTGCCGTTGTCGGTCTTTCCCATTCCAAAACAGCCTCGACCTTCGTCGGATCCACAGCGATTCCTTCGTGGGATGTTACGTGACCCAAGAATTAAACTTGATCCAACCAAAACTCACACTTCTCTGGTTTCGCATAGAGTTGCTTCTCTCTCAGGATCTGAAGAACAATGCTAAGGTGTTCAGCATGAGTCTCCTTGTACGGAGAATAGATCAAAATATCATCAATGAAGACGACTACGAATCGATCCAAAAAGGGACGAAAGATCCTATTCATATAGTCCATGAATATAGCAGGTGCATTCGTCACTCCAAATGGCATCACCAAATACTCATAATGCCCATAGCGTGTTCGAAACGCTGTCTTAGGAACATCTTCTGCTTTTACTCGTATCTAGTGGTATCCTGACCGTAGATCTATCTTTAAAAACACTGTCGCGCCACGAATCTGATCCATAAGATCATCTATCCTTGGAAGAGGATATCTGTTTTTAATCGTGACTTTGTTTAACTGACGAAAGTCCACACACAGTCTAGTAGTTCCATCTTTCTACTCTACTAGCAGGACTGGAGCTCCCCACGGTGACACACTAGGTCGTATAAACTCTTTCCTCATCAGCTCCTCAAGTTGGTCCTTCAAGGTTTCTAACTCTGATGGCCACATGCGATATGGTGCCATGGATATTGGTCCACTGCCTGGAATTAGATCAATCGCGAACTCGATCTCCCGAACAAGTGGCAATCCAGGTACATCCTCAGGAAAAACCTCTGAAACTCTCGAATGATAGGTACGGATTCCAATTTAAACTCGCTCTCGACGTCCAAGGAAAACAGCAGCATGTAACCTTGAGCTCCTTCTTTCAAAGAAGATCTTACCTGACTAGTAGATAAAAATCCAAAAATATCCTCCCTAAAGATTAAGGTTTTTTTAGCACAATCTATTAGGATATGGTTGAAAGATAACCAATCCATGCCTAAGATTACATCTAAATGTACTAAAGGCAAACAGATCAAGTCTACAAGGAAATGTCTATTATGAACGATGATAGGACAGTTTAAGCAAACATAATTAACAGTCACGGGTTCAACAATTGGGGTAGAAACAATCAGATTATATGGCAAGGAAGAAACAGGCAAGTCTAGAATTTTCACACGATCCATCAAAATAAAAGAATGAGTTGTGCCTGAATCGAAAAGTACAGACAAGATCACATGCGTATAACTGATTACTAGAGGCGACGTCTCGCGTACTAGATTCTCTTTCTTAAGTACTTATTTTTCGTTCAGTGAAAATCAAATTCAAAACCGAATCCTCGATAACCTATCCAGGCTATCGAAAAGTTTCTAAAACATTTTCTTTTAAAATCTTTTATAAAGTATCTCTGAAATACTTTTATCTTTGAAAATCCCCAATAGGATATTGCCAAATAATCTTGAAAGATTTCACTTGAAGACACATAGTTAAAAAAGGATTTTTCTCTTGTATAATAATAGTTCACCAAAACCATTTCAACATTTAAAACAAGTACTTTAAGTTAACGAGCTTTTGGAAAAGAACACCAATCCTTTCATCTTCAAAGCTTATAAAGGTGTTTAATCCTTATAACAGTTGAGCACAGACACAAGTCTGGCTTAGCAAACTTTCAATCAACAGCAGTATATATTCTCAGTTCAATGCTAATATCACAGTTGAAAGCAGTTCATCACAGATATGCATTATAACATTTATAACAAGCACAGTTCAACATCAGATAATAGCATAACAGTTCAAGTACATTAGATAACCAAGTAAGCTCAATCAACATATAAATATCCAGTTAAACACATACACACATGCATACAGTTATTGAATATCTTTAGGAAATCTCATCTTACCTCACGTCGGAGTTAAGAGTTTTGGATTTGAAAAGAGGTTCACGAACGTCCTCGCTTCTACGGCGATGGAAGTCTAAGGTTACCAACATAAAATCATGAATTAAGAAATCAACTCGAGAACACTAACCACAAGGTATAGGTTTGGTTCATACAATAAACTAGGATTAGGGGTTTCCAAGATTTATGCGAATCTTGGATTTATGATCCTTAAGTGCTAGAAGTTCATAAACAACAAACTTTTAACAAAGTTGAATTAAAAATCCCACTAAGTACTTGACTTAGGGTTTCGGCCAAGCATAGGTAAATAGGCTAGGAATTTCTAAACTTTCCAATCTCTTTAGGTTAGCATCCATACATAGTAAGGAGCTTGAAACCATGATCATTTCGGAAAAAGGAAAAATCAAATGTCTTAGACCATGAACTCTTAGGTTCGGCCTTAACAAGTTTGTGAGGTTATAGATCTTTAAATCATCCAATCTTTTGGACATAGCATCATTTAACATGAAGGAGCTTTAATCCATAATCATCTTGGAAAACAAAATAAAATAACACATCCTAGGTCAAATGTTACATTCGGCCATCATAGGAAAATAAAGCAATAAAATATTTTAAACTTTCCAATCACTTAGATATATCATCCTTTAACATAAGGAGCTTTTTAGTCCATGATCACTTTGGAAAACAAAACTCAACATCTTTGCCATAACCATTTAAGGTTTCGGCCTTTTCAAGAAATAGGGGTTAGAAATCTTTGTTTTACACAACCTTTTAGTATGTGATAGTATGAGTAAATACAAGAATATAGAAATTAGTTTCAACTCAAAAGGAGTTTTCTACCATTTTTGAGAGGTTTTAGAAGTTAAAAGCACATAAAGGACATATGAAGAAAACTTTGAAATAAAAGATGAAACTTTGAAAAAGAACTACACAGAAGTATTACCCTTAACAGGATGAACAACTTTGATGAAGAACTCTAAGAGAAAAGCTTGATAAAAATTTAAACTTTGTAAGAGAGAAGAATAAGAAGAAATGTAGTAAAGTATAAATGTGAGAAATGGAGGAAAGTGATGAAGTGTGGAAATGAAGAGTGTTTATAGAGAGTGAGAGGAGAGGGTCACGATTTTGGGAGAGGAAGAAAGAAGAGAAGAAAGAAGGTGGGTTGCTTGTAGAGAGGATAAGGAGTTAAGGTGATGTGATGTGATGTGATTGGAGAGAGAAAGATGAAAAAGTGAGATTTTTGAAAAAAAAAGTCTTGATTCACCTTTTGAGGTGTGTCATAACCTTCACATCAAGTCACTTCATGTCACTTCATCCTCTTGATGCTCGGCTCCTGTTGAGTCACCGACAAGTGTAACGGGTCGTCGCAAGTAATAAAATAACACGGTAAGAATTTACCGAGGTCGAACACAAGGATTGGGCTACCAATTCTACCAATTCGTGGGAAATTAGATAAGTTGGTCAAGCGAGGAAAGTGGTTGTGAGAGAGAGATTAAGATAGCAATTCAAATAACAAATCAAATAAAGCTAAGGTATTAAATTCTGATATTAAAATATCTAGGGTCTCAAATCCACCTACCCAATCATGCATAGTACCCAAGTGATGATGTATTCCTCCCTAAGTTCAATTACAATGTCAACCGGGACCCCCAAATTCTCCTATATCCACTGTCGTGCTCAATAGGACGTATTCGATGATTGGATTAATTACTTACTAGGTCTTATAACCCTAATCATCAAACTCTATTAATTCTTGTTCCCTATAGGTTGCACTAATCTCCTACTCACTCTCGTACAATATTCAATTAGTGATCCCAATTCAAGTTCTAAACGCGAATTGCTGACTAAGCCTCATCAACGTTAACAAGTCAATCACGCATGCATATGATCAACACAATCAAATCAGAATTGGAAAACATCAATTGAGAAAAGGGGAGAAAAACATACATCACATGAACACTATACCGCCATGGGTGGCTTCATTGATTCCCTAGACGAGGGGATTAGTTCCTCATGCCCGTGACGACACACAAACAATCCGACATAATCACCATAGTAAACTAAGAAAAAGAAAAGGGAGACGTAGCTCCAGAGTAACAAGAACTCGTAACAAAACTGATCTAAACAGTGGCTAAAAAACTAGGATTCGTCGCCCCCTTCTTCTGATCTGAAACAGCAATATATAGAGTTCTGATTCTACGCTCGCTCGCGAGGCGAACAGCCTCTCGTGAGTCGAACATTAAAATTGGCGCGCATTCAACTTGGACTCTCGCGAGGCGAGCATCCTCTCGCGGGGCGAATTTCAGTTTTGGCTCCATCCTGAGTTTGAATGATCGCGAGGCGAACTGTTATTGGCGAGCGATCCCGAAAGGATGACTTATCTGGCACAGTCAGGTCTTCAGGTTCGCGAAGCGAGCTGGTTACTCGCGAGGCGAGCCAGAATTGATGACTGTTGCTGCTCAGCTGGTCTTCAGGATCGCGAGGCGAGTTTCCCTTCGCGAGGCGAGTATCTCCAGAATGGAAATTTCCACTGTTTCTTGACTTTCCTTGACTCTCGGAGCTTCACTTCTAACCTGAAACAATAAAAAGAAACAAAAAGCGTAATTCTATTCAAAATAGACTAAAAACTACTAAAAAATGCCTAGAACGGGTCAAAGTCTACTTAGGAACAAAACAAGGCCAAATTTGGGTGAAAACGAGATTGAACTCGAATAATTAGCACAAAAACCACGTCCATCTAGTTATAAAACTAGATAAGCCAGAGGCTTATCAGCTCCATTGCATATCAGATGACTTCCCCGATCGTATTTCCCGATGATTTTGCCCGGGAAATCCCTAAGATTTGGCCCCGAACAAGATTTTTCGAAAAACTCCAAACCCACACAAAACATCATAAAAACACTAACCGTCTTGTTCATGAATTAAAATTTGGTCTCTAGCTCAGTAAACTTGTACTGGCAGTGAGAACCCATACCGATTTTCGTCGTAATTTTCGACCGAAAATTTTACTGTGACTTCATACGGTAAAACAACACAAGAAAATGATTTCATTTTAAATAAAATCATCCTCTGGGTTTTATAAAAAATAAACACATTAAAGCATGTATTTACTGATAAAGGAGCATACGAAAAACAGGGTGTTACAAATTGCATAAAAACAAGTTTTAATTTCATATTACAACATGAAATCAAGGAGCTAGGGTTAGGGTTTGTAACTGAAATTTGGGGTTTCTTGAAATTCAACAAGATAAGGTGAGGAATCACTCACCCACAAGGAAGAAGAAGAAGCACGTGGTGGTGCTGTGATGGACGCGCGGTGGCGGTAGCAACACGGCGGAGGGAGGTAGAGCTCCGTTCTGCAGCAACCATAACCAAACAACAAGAGCTAAGCTTCTTAGAAGGAAGGAAGAGAGTTGAAACGCAAAAGGATGGTGGAACCACCATGAAAGGGCGGCGGAAATCCTTACCGTGGGGGAGAACGAAAACGCAACGGCAGGGGCGCGTTTTCGCGACGGAGGGACGAGCCAGGCGAGCAGGCGACGGCGGCACGCGGCTTCCCTATCGCGTCGTCGAACGGCGAGCAGCGGCTGGCCATCTGGGCTGGGCGGCACCGGTCTAATGGAGAGGGAAAGAGATGATGTGAAGGGGAAAGAGGAAGAAGAAGAATAGTAGTAAGGAGGGGAAGGGGGAGGGGTATCGGGTCTGAGATAGAAATAGGAAAGAAAAGAGTGAGGGGGGTCGTGGGATGACTAAAAGGGGAGAGGAAAAATCTTATTTTTGTATTAGTGGGTACAAAATGAGTCGTAAATATTGAGCCTAAAAATAAACACATTTTTAACTTTTGAATCTAAAAATAATGGTTGACAATTATATACCTTCAAAATTTAAATTAGAGTTAAAATTGATAGTTGAACTAATCAACCAAGAAAATTAACGGTCTAAAATTTAATCTCCGATTAATTTTAAACCGACATATTTTCAAATCTAAAATCAAATAGAGTCAAATAAAAAAATAATTTTCTTTCCATCATATTATTTAAAATATTTTTTCTAAATAAATACTACTAGTGACAATAACATAATATTATTGTCTAGTAACCGTACATACACTGACATAAGACGGTATTAATACACTCAAACATTAATTTAAAATGAAAAATTAAAATTTATCAACCAAATCATATAAAATAAATCAAAATAAATATTTAAAAAATTAATTAATCCAAATAAAATAATCTAATATATACATCTATTTACTATTAATAAAAAATAATAAAAATGGGGACGTCACACCAACCAGAGCCATTGCACGTCATAACGTAGAGATTTTTTTTAAATGGATTGTTAGACTTCTTAAAGATATTTCTGATTCTGATAACATGACGTATAAGTAATGTAAATCAATAACCATGATAAAGGTGATGGGCGCGTCGTAGAAGCTGACCGAATACAATTGAGACGTATACCTTAAATTAATTTATAACTTTTTTTCTTATGAAAAAAATTTATTTATAACTTTTGTTATTTAAATATTTTAAATAAATTTTTTTAATAATATTTCTATTATATTTATATAAGGTACATTTATTTTAGTATCATATATATTGCATACAAGAATAATAAATTACATTCACATAAATACGGTGCTTCATATGTAAATATCCGGCAGGTATTCCAAAAATAATTAATTATTTATTTTCTTAGTCAAATGAACCTTTTGGATTTTAATTTCTGCCACATGTAGTAATTTGTGTTGATACTCGTGATTCATGATTCCTAAGGCAGCCTTTCTTTGATTTCTGTCAATTATACTTTTTTATTCGAATATTTTATTGTAATTATAAATTCAAGTAATTATTGTACAACTGAAGATGTAGGCAATTTGATGAAAAGAGATATAAATTTCGGCAATCTTTTTAAATTTAAATATAGACAAAAACAAGCATGAACGAAACTTCCAACTCAGTGCGTGGATGAGCCGTGTTTACATGCTCAATTTTATAGTCTCATCGTTCAAACTTTTTGGTATTGAATATTGACGATGGGCATAAAGTCTACTCCCACTTTTTATATATTGCCCTGAGACCTTGATTATCTCACTTTAATCATATACATGACATAAGAAATAATACGATGACACATTTGGTATTTGGTATATAAAATTGACGCACTTTTAGAAAACCGGAAAAAAATTATAATAGTCAGATTATTCGTAAATATCAAAAGATAGCTTGAGGGTGACTTTATGCAAAAACAAAAATAGGAAATACAAAAGCTTTACAGAAATTCCTATTAGAAAAAGATATTTGGAATCAAACATTGTTTGATTACAGGTTAACAAAATGGGCACATCTCTTTCTATTTTATTCATAATGTCAATTATTTTGTAACTTTTATAATTTTATTAATTTTTAAATAAGTTCTTATAATTTAAATTTTTTTATAAGCATTTAAAAAAAAAGAGGTTTTGGAATAAGTCCTTACTTCCTAACAACTAACAAGGACTAAAATTCCAATAACCTTTGAAGCTAAGGTGATGTATTTAAAAACTTATATACAATACAAGAACCTATTTGAGAGATAAACACAAATAAATACGTTCTTATAATTTAATTGAATTTTCATATATAGTGAAACTAAGGACTTACAAAATAATGTTCCGTTAAAATTGTTTACACTTAAAAAGAGGAGGACAAGCATAAAAACAAGTGTACTTTTAAGTTATAAGTAACATATTAATTTGTCAGATTGTGAAATCATACGGAGAACTATAATTCGTTCAATTTTTGAAGTGACAATATACGATTCTAGAATGGAGTACATTAAAAGAAAAGAGAAAAGTTCTTTGAACATCCAAACAAATGACACCGTATGCTCTCCTTTTATTTTTCTGGTGTATTTTTGGAATATGTGTATATAAGAAGATAAAAAATAAACGAGAGATAAAAAAAATATACGATATCATATAAGGTGTCTAAATTTGAGTGTTCAAAAAGAAAAAGCCAAATATCCATAATTTTAACCAAAACCATGAACTTGGGTACAAACAGGAACTTCTTGATATGTTATTGTTAAGGACTCCTTCTATAATGCACCTTCCTTTTTGAGATGGAACTCGTCAACTTCAGATGTTAAAAAATCAATAAAGGCACTTGTAGAGAGTGACAAATTGATCTGTTGTGATAATGTAAAAATTTGTATACGGAAATATGGCTTTGGAATTGAAATTTGCTCTTTTGGTAAAAACCAGCGGATAACGGATAAGTTAGTTGATGGTGGATATTGGATAAGGTAGTTGATAGTGGATAGCGGATAGCGGATTAACTAGAGGATTAAATTTGAAGTGTTTGGTAAAACTAGCGGTTGTACTAGCTAATAAATGTAAAATGATATAAAATGATATGTTAGTATTTTTTATATAAATTATATGTGTATATATATATTATTTATTTTAAAATAATTATCACTTTTAATAATTTAATTTAATTTAAATTATTTATAGTTTAAAAATTTATATATTATTTTTTTTAATTATTTTTAATAAATAAATGGAATAATAAAAATAAAATTATATACTTGACACGCTGTCGCGCACGCGTCAAAAAGCGAGCGGTTGTAAAAATATGTAGCTAGGGAAAGTGCGACAACTCGAGTATCGTCTCACAAGGACTCTCGGATTGTTATTAACAGAAAAGTCAGTTTTGGGGTTTGGGGGGTTAAGATTTGAAACTAAATAAAGAAAAAAACTGTTAAGAAAATAATGCAAATAGGTGATTGTCAATAATTGAAACGACTAATCTACTGCTCTCGGTTTCCCGCTATCATTGATTCATATAAATCCAAGCCCTAAGCAGATTCTAATCTCGATTGTAGCGACAATTAACAAGCGAAACCGACGCTACGCGATGTATGTTTGAAAGAGGCGTCAGTTCAAATTTGGGCTCTCGCGAGGCGAGAGGATGATTCGTGGGGAGAGACTGCAAATTCTAGTTTGTCACGACCGTGTGACTTTAGATGCTGATCTGTCACGGCCGTGACCTTCATCACGACCAGGCCGTGATGGTCTCTGTCTTCTCATCACTTGCTGGTCTTCAGGCTTTCGCGAGGCGAGTAGCCTCTCGAGGGGCGAATAATTCCAGAATTGCTTCTCTTTATTAACTTGAAAACAAGGAATAACAGTAAGTGCTTTATTTGACTCTAAGTCAGCTTAATTAACCTAAAACTACTCTAGAGACTCAAAATGTTGCTTGACGACAATCAAGTCTAATTTGGGTGAATACGAGATTAAACTCGAATAAAACCATGGTCTTTACTAGTCAAAAACTAGACGAGCCAGAGGCTGATCAAAATACCCCAAACTTAAACTTTTCTTGTCCCCAAGCAAACTAAAACTCAAAAAGACTCAGACTTGGCAAGCTTAAAATATTCAATCAGATTCGCACAAATTTCATGCAATTTCAGCAAAACAATTTCTCTTCAATGCTTCCCCTCCTTTTCAACAATGCAATCCCCACATTCATTTACTTTAAACAATTAAGAATTCCATCATTCATGCAATCATCAATCCAAGTTAGGGATCCAAGTTACACACAAAAGGGAGACCACCAATTTTAAACAATTGCCTTCCTCACAAGGGCATTTAGTGTTTCACTCATTCGCTCAATTTGTCTAGGCTATCAACATTTCACTCAATTTCACATTCAAGAGCACTTCCCATGAATTTGATCTTCATCTCAAACAAAGTTCCCACGAGAATGCATGCAACATCAAAAGGTCTTTTAAGGTTGTAATGGGGCCTGGCTAAGGGTAGGATATTCAAAGGTACTAGTCTTAAGTCCCTAGGAACTAAGAGAGCATGAGCATTTGACGCGTTGAACTCCCACTCAAATTCCTTTTTCCTTTTTTTTCTTTTTGCTTTTAGGTGACTACAACCCTCTTTCTTTCAATACCCTTTGTTGACATTTTTGCACTTTTACCTTCTTCTTCTTTTTTTTCTTTTTCTTTTTCTTTTTTTTTCTTTTTTCTTTTTTTTCTTTTTTTCTTTTTTTTTTTATTGCCCTTGGCTCCAACCTTTATTTTTTTTCCTTTTCTCAATCCCAAACAACACATCACACCTTATAGCCACCCCAAACTTAGTTTCTTGCAAACCTTGTCTTGCTAAGGATCCATGCTCTCCTAATTCTAAGATCGGGTTAACATGGTTTTTCCAGATTTTAGGCTCATAACATAAGGTTATCAAGAAGCAAAAGGCTAATAAGGCTCAACGGGGCTAACTAGGGAACATGCATTAGGGACTGGTTCAATTTAGGCCAAGTAGCTAATTCAAAGAAAATTGCCTAAATCATTTGATGCAAACACATAGACATGCAAACCATGAAGAGATTCAAGCAAATTCGGGAAAGTGCAGCTCAAAAGTGATTCACACAGTCAAAAACATGTTGGAGACTCAAATCCTCACCCGGACAATTTTGCAAATTGTTTGACCAAGATTCTATCCCTAGTGTGTGCATCCCTTCACCCCAAACTTATCATAAATCATGCAATCACAATGAAATATCTCAAAGTTTAATTTTCAATTTTTCAAATGGGGATCAATTTTCAAATTTCAAGACTCGGGGGGAAAATCATCAACAGTCAACAAATATCATGCAATCCATCTATGCAAATTTTGATCAAAAACCAACAAGCTCACTGACACAAGACTCACACACATACTCTTGATCTTCTCAAATTATTCAAGAGCTAAAAGAAAACGAAACAAAAACAAAGCAAGGAAAAGACAATTAAAAAGAAGAGGGTTCAGAGAAAACTCATGGGGGTGGTTCCACCGGGGTCCCACTGTCTGTGATATAGCGACCACGGAATGCCCAAAGTGCAATATGATCCTCCCGGATCCCATGGCATGAAGCATAAGTATGGGAGTGGGCACTTGACAGTTATGGTGACTCCGCCAAGTGCGGCGGACTTCTCACTCCCTCTTGGGTCAAAGTTGACCTCCTTATCAACCTTGTCAACAAAGTCCTCCCAATAAAAATGGGGTTCAACGTCTTGGACTGGCCATAGTGTCTTCACATTCAAGGATGCAAAATCCAGTCTCTCAGGCAGAGGCTTGAACTCCATCGCTGGTTGTTCCACAGTGGGAGGTGGCAAACAGGTAGTGAGGATCTCCGGTGCTGCTTCAACTTCTGCACGATCTTCATTCACTGCGCTGAAAAATCCATCACCTGCTATACATGCAGAAATCTCAGCACACACCACGCAAGGGTTAGTGTTAGTACAGTCAGTACATATAGTACAACAAACTGAATCAGAAAAGGCTTGAATGTTTGGAAATTCAACACACAGTTCATCAGTAATAGTGTTCTTGACATCATTATCAAAATCATGTTCAAAAGAAGTATTGTCAAGAACTACTATTTGTGAATCTGTATGTTTCTCAAGGAGACGTTGAGTTTGCAGTGCAGCCGAGGTGGAGACAATGTGATCAATTTGAATGGCCAACTCCTGAAAACCAGCTTCTATCCTCTGTTGGCTTTGATCCATTTGAGCGGCCAAATTCTGGAAACCAGCTTCTATCATCCGTTGATTGTTCTCTGCCATCCGTTGCACCAAAGAGACAATCTCATCCAAGCTGCCTTGTCCTCCACCATGTTGGCCAGAGTAACCATTCACTCCAAACATGCCAAAATCACTGCTAAACTCATAACCTTCAGCAAAGTTAGGATAATATATGCATGGTGGTGGCTCATAATCAACATTAGGCATATAACCATGCATGTAGTTATCCATGGGAAGTATTAAGATTCACAACCAGACAAAACAGCCATAACTAATTCAGCAATGCAATTTTTTTTTTTTGTTAATAACAACAAGAGTCCCCGACAAAGGCGCCAATTTTGACACGCTGTCGCGCACGCGTCAAAAAGCGAGTGGTTGTAAAAATATGTAGCTAGGGAAAGTGCGACAACTCGAGTCCCGTCTCACAAGGACTCTCGGATTGTTATTAACAGAAAAGTCAGTTTTGGGGGGGGGGGGGGGGGGGGTTAAGATTTGAAACTAAATAAAGAAAAAAACAGTTAAGAAAATAATGCAAATAGGTGATTGTTAATAATTGAAACGACTAATCTACAGCTCTCGGTTTCCCGCTATCATTGGTTCATATAAATCCAAGCCCTAAGCGGATTCTAATCCCCTTTCGATTGTAGTGACAATTAACAAGCGAATCCGAGGCTACGCGATGCATGTTCCTATTCCCAAATTAAGCAAACTGGGTGAAGCGCTCGTGAATTAAGCAAACACGAATGAACACACGCGAATTAAGCAAACGCGATTAAGTATAGGAACACACAATCATCGAAACAAATCAATACACATTCCATACAATCCTGAATTAAGCAAACAGAACATATAGAACAATATTGAAAGAGAAAAGCAATGAAATCAGGAATTACATAACCTTAAGCGTCAATGGAACCCGATTACAGTAGACTAATCCAAGGGAGTTAGTTCTCCATTACAATATAATAAAAACCTGATTCGCAGCCATCTATTCTAAAAGGAAAAGAAGATGATAAAAGATGGATCCCTAATCTGCCCCAAACAGCAATTTATATCCTTCAGTTCTGCGCGCGCTCGCGAGGCGAGCAGCCTCTCGCGACGCGAATATTAAAAGAGGCGCCAGTTCAAATTTGGATGATTCGCGGGGCGAGACTGCAAATTCTAGTTTGTCACGGCCGTGATGTCTATCACGGCCAGGCCGTGTTCAATTCTGACTTTGGATGATGATCTGTCACGGCCGTGACCTTCATCACGACCAGACCGTGATGGTCTCTGTCTTCTCATCACTTGCTGGTCTTCAGGCTTTCGCGAGGCGAGCAGCCTCTCGCGGGGCGAATAATTCCAGAATTGCTTCTCTGTATTAACTTGAAAACAAGGAATAACAGTAAGTGCTTTATTTGACTCTAAGTTAGTTAAATTAACCTAAAACTACTCTAGAGACTCAAAATGTTGCTTGACGACAATCAAGTCTAATTTGGGCGAATACGAGATTAAACTCGAATAAAACTATGGTCTTTACTAGTCAAAAACTAGTCGAGTCAGAGGCTGATCAATACTGATTTGATTTTTATATAAATTTATTTTTTATAGATAAAAATATATTTTCTACTTTTTCATCTTAAATATAAATAGTGAAATTAATTCTTATTTATGTTTGCCAAATCTGCTAGCGTTTAGCGGATAGCGTATAGTGGATAGAAAAGTAGCACCGTTTGGTAGTCGTTTTAAAATTAGCTTATAACATTTTTTCACTAGCGTATATCGTTTTTCCCAGACACTACTTCAAAGTAGCGTTTGAGCTTATAGCGTATAGCTTATCATTTTTTTCCCATTTTTATCCCTATTGTCTTAATTAAATTCATCACTTATCTTTAATTATAAAATAAAATATTAATCATTTAATATAGTATATAAATAATAATTAATTTCACTATTTATATTTATATTTTAAGATAAAAAAAGTAGAAAATATATTTTTATCTATAAAAAATAAAATTTATATAAAAATCAAATAAGTATATAATTTTATTTTTATTATTCCATTTATTTATTAAAAATAATTAAAACTAAATTAATATATAAATTTTTAAACGATAAATAATTTAAAATAAATTAAATTATTAAAAGTGATAATTATTTTAAAATAAATAATATATATATATATATACACACATATAATTTATATAAAAAAATGTTAACATATCATTTTATGTCATTTTACATTTGTCAGCTAGTACAACCGCTAGTTTTACCAAACACTTCAAATTCAATCTGTTAGCTAATCCGCTATCAACTAGCTTATCCATTATCCCCTATCCATAAGCTTATCCGTTATTCGCTAGTTTTTACCAAAATTTCAATTCCAAAGCCATATTTCCATATACAATTTTTTACATTATCACAGCAGATCAATTTGTCACTCTCTACAAGTGCCTTTATTGATTTTTAACATCTGAAGTTGACGAGCTCCATCTCAAAAAGGAAGGTGCATTATAGAAGGAGTCCTTAACAATAACATATCAATGAAGTTCCTCTTTGTACCCAAGTTCATGGTTTTGGTTAAAATTATGTATATTTGGCTTTTTCTTTTAATGTACTCCATTATTGAATCGTATAATATGTTCCGATCGTCACTTCAAAAATTGAACGAATTATAGTTCTCGATATAGTTTTACAATTTGACAAATATGTTACTTATAACTTAAAAGTACATATGTTTTTATGCTTGTCGGCTCTGCCTCGTAAAGACTAGCTGATAGCGAATAGCGGATAAGATAGCTGATAGTAAATAATGGATTGGATTTGAAGTGTTTGAAAAAACTAGCGGTTGGACTAGTTGATAAATATAAAATGACACAAAAAGATATGTTTGCATATTTTTTTATATAAATTATATATATATATTATTTATTTTAAAATAATTATCACTTTTAACTCGTTGATTTATTTTAAATTATTTATCATTTAAAAATTAATATACTAATTTTTAGTTGTAATATTAATTTAGTTTTAATTATTTTTAATAAGTAAAATGGAATAATAAAAATAAAATTATACACTGATATATTTTTATATAAATTTTATTTTTTATAGGTAAAAAAATATTTTCTAATTTTTAATCTTAAATATAAATCTAAGTAGTAAAATTAATTATTATTTATATATTGTGTTAAATTATTAGTTATTTATTTCCTTAGCTAAGGATAAGTGAGGAATTTAATTAAGATGATAGGGATAAAATGAAAGAAAAAATGATAAATTATACGGTATAAGCTTAAATATTACTTCAAGTAGCATCTGGAAAAAACATTATATGCTAATTTTAAAAAGGTTACCAAATATGACTACTTTTCCATCCGCTATAAGTTATTTACTATACGCTAGCGGACTTAACAAACCAAACATACTCATGGTATAGTAGATTCAGTTAAAGGAACCAAGCAGCTTCTTAATGTTTAAAGGCTTACAATATTGTCCAAGTTAATTCGCAATCTTAGTGTGTCCAAAATAAGGATCTTGAAGAATAAATGTATTTTCTTAGAAGACATTTAAATCCTTAATGATAAAAATGCTTTGTTTGGGTATTTAGTCTGGTCATTTAAAATAAATTAAAGACATTTTAATAGGATATATTCTATTATCAAAAATAAGAAATTTAAATGTCCTTGTATGCTTGGCTAAGTAGGTCAAATTAAGTTTTTTTTTATATATAGTGTTGGCTCATGCATGGGCCCTAGCCCATGACTTGATCCTAAAAGCTTTGGATTCTATGGCTTTTTTGTATTAGGGCTTTAATTTTGGTACCTCTCCACCTCCTATCCCGATTTTTTTTTTTATATATTTTGCTACCAAAATATCACCCATCTTCTTCTCCCACCTACCTCTCTATTCTCTCCTGACCTCATCCACCACCTTCTATCTCCTGTTTTTTCTTGTTGCCCCATCACCACACATTCTCTGCTCATATGGGTTTCAGAAACTTATTACGCTCATCTCCTTCTCCATCAGAAACTTATTATGCAGCACTTCGATTATCCCCCCCCGCACATGGGATTCCTTTTCCTCCAATAAGCTCGTTGCAAGCCCCTCCTAGCTCCTCCCCCTCACCGCCCCAGCCACCCCTTCATCACCACCGCCGACCGTTTCTGCCTCACTAACGTTGCAGGACTCGATGGCGACAGTGATGTCATAGGTGAGGAGAGACACGAAGGGAGATGGAGGTAGGAGAAGACAAGGGGGGTGGGAGGTGGGAGAAGAAGGTGAGGGATATTTTGGTAATAAAAAAAAATTGGGGGATCAGAGGTTGGAACCTCCGACAAGGATCAACCCTTTCGACCATTTTAATATTGTCTCGGTCACTGTTCAAGACTTCAAGTAATTAAATAAATGAATCTTTTCTTGCCAGACTTTTTAGGAAAATGCATTTAAATTTTTTAAGTGAAACTCAATATTTCTCCTCTTAGTTTGTGCAATGTGAATTTTTGTTTTTGCATTCAATTTATAGTTTCACCTTTTACAGATTACAGAAATTTCAAAATCTTAACTTTCTCTTTTTATCAATTTAATAACCGGTGGGTTTTAAAATCACCTATGAATATGATACATACATATATTATATTAATAGAAAACTCAATACTTATTTCACTATATTTAATTTTTATTTACAGTAAGAATAAATATTTTTATAACGATAATTATAAATTATTATGTCATTAAGAAATATTAACATTTCATAACAATTAACTTAAAAATTACTTTTATAAAAAAAAACTTAAAAATTACATATCATTTATAATTGGTGTGTAAAAAAATTACACGGATAACTTATCAAAATCAAACACTTAATTTTATTTTGTTGTCTTATTTTTTATAATCAATATCTATAGCTATATCTATATATAGTATATTTGTGACAACCTCCATGTGTCACCAATTCCTCAAACAATTTTATCTCACTTGGCTTCACTAGAATGCTTCCCTTCAATTTTCGCTTAGGTGTCGTTTTCATATTCACTTGCACATAAACCATTATGGTGACTCCAATTAGAATCAATTTGGAAGCAACTCGAAATAATGTCATTAATGACCGGTAGTCTTAAGGAAGCAATTAGTAATGAATTTTATTGATGAAATCATTTTTTGTTGGGCGGGAAAATTCAAAATTCAAAATATAATAGAATAAACAATTTTAGAAAGTATAAACACCAAACATATGCAGAATCAATTTTGAATTTTAGAATAATAATAATAATAATAATAATAATAATAATTTTTTGATGAAATATAATAATAATAATTTAGAATCAATTTCGAATTTCAAAATAAAATAATAACTTACCTAAAAAAAATTGTTGAACAATTATTGCCCAATTATAAACCACTCTAGATGCATTCTCTCCATATATTTTAAATCATTTCTTTTTCCTTCTCCTCCATGCTTTTCACTTCCCCACTACCATATTCTATTGAAGAACACTATGTCTTTTTACTTCTCTGCATCTCTCTCTCCACCCGAGGAAGTTCTAAAAATCTGAACCCTCTAATTCTCTCGCTCTTATTGATTTTTCTAGACCACCGTCCCAAATTCATTGTTTCTTACTATTAATGTCAACAAAACTAAATAAAGCAACATCTAACAAACCCCGTCCCCCGGCCATCATACCCAATCACGAAATCATCAACTGCACCGGTGAAGAGTTTTGTTAACAGGTACAATCAGATGGTTCTCACATATATTAAATAAAAGGCAATTATTCAATTAATATAAATCCAAAAACAAGATGATTATCATATTCTCATATATATTTTATGGTGAAAAATATTCTCGTATTTAAATAATGGTACTTGATCCTATTTCCACCGTGGTTATAAGCTTTCTAAAAAACAATGCCCCAAGCTATTTTCCATTTTTATCTATATTGTTGAATATTTTGACTTTATTTCGGAATCAATATCTAAAATAAATGCACTAATAAAATTAATATTATTCTAACTATGAATGTACATGAACTAATGTGTACTTTGAATAGCTAGACATCTTACAATGAGCTAATATAGCCTGAATTCGAATATGAAAATAAGAATTAAAGAATTAAAAGCATTGCTTAAAAACAATTTGACAGTGTTTTTAATATATTATACATTTATACTGTATATCTTGAATTAAGAAATCAGTTTTTATTGTACAAATTTTTCAAACTTAATAGTCAGTTAGTCATTTAATTGTAGCTACAAGAAACAATAATACGATCATGCCAGTATTTTGAAATCTAAATTGAACTAAACCAATCTGTATATCAGCTTTAAAAAAAAAATCAATTGGTATAAAAAAAAAGGAATCATCAATGTATGAAAACAACACGCAACACTTTATGAATCATATGTTTTGGAGGGGATCAGGAGACACTTTATGAATCATATGTTTTGGAGGGGATCAGGATCATCTCCTGTTGTAGAAAAAACACTGTTTAACAAATTTCAACCATCCATTTAAGTTAAAGCTTACATATCTTATTTCAAAATAAATATGTTTGATATAAATAAAAAAGCTAAAATTCAATCCTATTTTCTCACAAAAGGAGAGGATCTTAATCCCTACCTGATTAGATGCAAAAAAATATGATTGGAAACATATTTTTAATACTTTCCTTACTTCTTAATAAAAAATCGATAATCAACAATAAAAGTAGATTACTTAAAAGAATTAAAATTCAATCATTATTAATTGATTTACGATTTACAATGAGCTATTATAGCTTGAATTTGAAATTGGAATCTCATATTAAAATTTGAAAAAAATCTACATAGAATTAAAATGAACCAAAATCTGAAGTCAATAATTAAAAGCCTTGCTTAAAAATATTTTGAATTCGATTTTTTTTATAATGAGATCAATAATTAAATCATTAATAGATCAATCATTAATGATTCAAAAAAAGAGATAAATCATTAAAAATATTGATTAAATATATTACCATAAATATTGATAATGAACATGATTTTAATGACCGTCTAATCCTCTATACAAAAAATAGGAATGTGAATAAAAGCATTTATGCAAATATTTTTCACATGCAAAATATATGATTGCAATTATTTAATGCTTGACTATTTTCTACACTTTTCGATTTTCCTAATGTGGCAGCCCATGCTCTGATTGAAATCATGATTTTAATGCTTTCTAATCAGCACATGTAACAAACATTGTCATGTATAAATATTAGATTGCTTTGATGATAGCCAAAGTTCACTTGAACTTACATTGGTTGGTTGTAGAGGGTGCTTGAAGCAAATGGTGCAATATAACCGCCATTAATAGGTAAATATATTTGAATATGCAAATAAATGTTATATTTCAACCATCATTCAAATTAATTAATTATAGAAATATCCAAATCTCTATATAACCCACAATATAATAATTCGAAATTTGATGCTACTAAGAAAAATTATTAAATTAGGTAAATATTCTCTACAAAATACAATGAATTGGATTAAATTGATCTTTAATTATGAATCCTTTGAGGCTGCGTGTGATGTATATTTTTATAATATATGTAAAATTATATTTTATATACTACTTTGTATAATAAATATTATCCATCTATTATTGTTTATTAGAAGTCATTACATGCATTACATTATTATTACAATATGGATTAAAGTAGTATACACTGTTAGTGTAAAAAGTTTTACTCAGACATCCACTAACATTTTGATACATGTGCTTTTATTTTAATAACTAAGAAAGAGAAATAGCAGTGATATTTATTTGTCAATATATTATTGGATGAATGTGTAAAAATCCTTTACACTGATAATGTATAGAAATTAAACTCTTAATATATATATATATATATATATATATAGATATATATATATATATAAACGACATTTCAAAAAATGTCATTTTTTTTTCAAATTCTATGACCAACACTCACATTAGTTAGGTAGAAAAACTTATATTAAATATACAAAATTTATTTTATATGGTTTTTATATGAATGATGTTTATATTTAAAAATAGACTATTGAGCCTTCTTTTTTAATTCTAAATTTGCAAATAATCTTCATACTTTGTAAGATTTACCTCTTTTATATGAATTAATTTTATATTTAAAGCTACACTATTAAAATCTTGCTTTTATTAATTTTCACTACAAACTGCTTTTTAATGATATGGATTTTTAATATCGGCGAAAATAATTGTTACATCATGCGTGTCGCACAAGTAACACACTATTATGATAGTAGGGGCGTTCAAATCCAAACGATCCAAAAAAAACCCGCATAACCGATCCAAAAATCCGAAAACCGATGGGAACCGAATTTAATCGGATTTTTTTTGGACTGACCTAGGAGAGAATCGATCGGTTCGGTTTTCGATTTGGGGTTTATAAAACGAATGGAACCGAAATAAATACACATACCTGCATTATGCTGTGCATTTAATTTGACCATTTTGTCGTTACAGAATAGAGAATACAATTTGCAACCCTAAGTCATTCGTTCACTCTCCTCTCAGTGCCTCACACAGCTCCCACCTCGCCGACCACTCTCCCACTTTCGTCTCCATCTTGTCGCCGCCTCGTCGCTGCCTCGCTTTTCATAGCTTGCACGTCCTCCATTGAGAGGAGTCTCACAGTCACAACCCCTTTCATTGTGTCTCACAGTTCGTGCCCACCGTCGATTCTCGCCGCCATCGGAGCACTCCTCGCCTCCTCCGGTGAGTGCTTCCTCTGTTATACTATGCTTCATTTTTTATTTTTTCTACTTTGCTTTCTCTGTTCATGATGCATCTTCTATTTTGCTCTGATTTCTGATTCATTTTGATGTTATGATTCATTGATTTGGGTCTAATGTTCTGTTCTTTTGTTGTCGATGTGGGTATTCCCTCACTTGTTTCATCTTATTTGCGTCTAGTATTTTGGCAGTGGTCACGATTCTTCATCTAAGTTATCTGATCAAGACTCCAAAAAGGCACTTAATGGGCATATTGTTACATACATTAAGGATCTCTGGGAATCTATGCAGGCTCTCTTGTCTTGTTCTCCTTTTGTTCAGCTTTTGCTAGATTTAAGGACTCGCAACATTCCTAAGGTTAGTCTCTGATGCCGCATCTGCATCATGCCATCAACTAGTACTGCCTTCTGATGTTTTAGCTTAAATTATTAGCTGCATTATATTAAAGGAATATATATGTAAATGATGAATGAAAAAATGTTGTTTGGTGTATAAATTACTAAACTTCTAATGTTGTTTCACTGTATGCTTAATGCTTTTCAGTCTTATAACTTATAAGTTATAACCAAAAAGAAGCAAGAAATTATTGAACTGATATTGTTGCATGCTTATTTCTCTGTATTGGACTGGCTATCCAACATTGACAACATTTGCTGAGTTTATAACTTAGTTGAACCACTGAATGCCTTCGTTTAACTAATGATGTGTGGCTAAAAATCGAACCAACCGAACCGATCCAAACCACATTTTATTGGATCGGATCGGATCAGATATTTTTTAAGAAGTCATCCAAACCGAACCGAACCGCATGCTCTTTTTAACTTCAGATCGGATGACTTTTTCCCTCAAAACCGATCCAAACCAAACCGCGAGTACCCCTATATGATAGCATACTATTAAAAAAATAATGTTGCACAAATTGTTTGTTCATTTTTACTTGGTGGCCATTATTGTGTAAATTACACATCATCAGTTCGTGATTTGTAATTTGAATTTTATTTTGTGTATCATCTGTTTGTGATTTATTTTTATTTTTTTTCGAGCGATGACCGGAAATTGCGAGGACAATGGTTGTTGGTTGTGGCTCCTCCGTCAATGGTGTCCGCTTGCGAAACTAATAAGATAGAAATGAAGAGGAAGGTGAAGAGAATAAGCAAGATTATGGATTTATGGTGTTTGTTTTGGTGAAAGGTGGCCCTACTTGGCCGAAAAAGAAGAAAGAAGCATGATTTGTGGTGTTTGGTGTTTGGCAATGGAGAGAGGGGAGAAAAATGTAAGATGTGGAGAAAAGTATCACTTTTCTCTATAAATTTTTTTTATTATAATTTATTTTTTTTATAATCACATGACATATATTTATATATTCTTGATACATTTTTAATTTTGTAAACTATATTTTTAATACTAAAATTATAGAATAGACAATGCATACTTACTATTTACAATTAAGAGTCATTATCTGTACTATAATATTAATAATAGTTATTGAATTAATATTTGTTACATTTTGTGATCAATGCTTCATATAAAATAATTTTTAAACAATTTTTTGTATATAATTCAGCATAAAAAAATTTAATCAAAAAAACATTAAATCAACAATCACATTTTTTTGACAAAATTCTAAAAAATTAACATATTTCCCGTGCATGACACGGGTCGATATACTAGTAATTTCACAACAGGAAATCCACGTGTCTAGCATCATCATAGGATTGAGGATTTCGTGTTTGCTTGACAGTGTTGGGATACAGTGAGTTTAAAAAATAAATAAATAAATAAATAAATAGGATTGAGGATTTTGTATGTCTAGTCTAGTTGTAAAACTTGGGAGAATTTCATCTCATTTAGATAATGTTCCACAAATTCCCTGCCACGTGGTACACTATCAATCACTAGTATCTGGTTATTTTTATAAGAGTATGTGTATGTTGCCCATAACGCATAAGCAGAAGCTCAAACAGAAGCAGAAGGTACAAGTCTCACTTGAAATGGCATCTTCAGTCATGGCTTCTGTGAGCTTAAAACCAGCTTCTCTCACAGCAGAGAAATCCTCAGCAGTTAGAGGGCTTCCCTCCCTAGCAAGGACTTCTTCCTTCAAAGTTGTGGCCAGTGGTGGCAAGAAGATCAAGACTGACAAGCCTTATGGTTAATTGCAAACCAATTCTTATATCAAAATACACATATATATGTAATATGTGCAACAATCAAACCTCTAGATAGAACTGTTTCCAATTCTTCTTCTTTTTTGTTCTCCTTTTTGGGTCAATTGCAGGAATTAATGGGGGCATGAGCTTGAGAGATGGAGTTGATGCATCTGGCAGGAAAGGAAAGGTTTGTGCTTCACCTTGGATAGGAAAATTTTTGAGTTTGACTTCATCATCTTGATATTGAAAAACTTGCAACAACTTATAATAGTCAATTTGTGAGTAATGAACTATTTTATTTTTTATAATAAAAATTGTAATTAGGATAGGTTATGTCAAGTAATAAACCAAATACAAAGAAATTCTTAATACATATAATAGGTGATTGTCATGTTATAGTTTTACTGAATGTGTATTGCTTAGTTAGTTGAAGTGTACTATCTTTTAGAGCTTTCTGGATTGTTTGGGAGATGTTTTTGGGCTTCCATCCTTCTAACTTCAAATCTTCAATTCAGGGAAAGGGTGTTTACCAGTTTGTAGACAAATACGGTGCTAATGTTGATGGATACAGGTAAATTCCATCTTTCAAATTCTAAGTTCAATTACCTTTTTTTCAATGCTCTTATGTAAGTTTATCTTCATGCACAAAGCTACATTCCAATACAAACTATTATGAGATATGTTCCAGATGTTCTAATAGTTGGCATATTATTAACTATACACACACACACATATATATATATATATAAAATTGATGTTGACTAGATTATTATTAGCAAGTTTCTATAAAGTTTTTATCAATAAAAAATATGAAAATAAATCCAAAAAATAATTCAATTTCATGCAATTCAAAGTAATGAATATATATGCTCACCTATTTATTATTTTCGTCCAATGATAAATAAGCCATCTAATTCAAGTTCCATTTGGCTGATGCATCATACAGTCCTATCTACAACACCAATGATTGGTCTCCAAGTGGCGATGTCTATGTTGGCGGTAAGAAAATCTAATACCTTCAAATCTTGAGATACATGAACTGATTAATTACATGAAGAAAAGAAAAGAAAAGAAAAGAAATCTCAATATTTTGTTTTTATTGCATGATAGTAAATTTGATGAATGCAGGAACCACTGGCTTAGCTATCTGGGCTGTGACTCTAGTTGGTCTTCTAGCTGGGGGGGCACTTCTTGTGTACAGCACAAGTGCTTTGTCACAGTAGACTTTGTTAAATGGATAATTGCAATTGAGCTATAGCTTACTCCATGCAACTGTCTAAAATGAAGGAATTAATCAAGTACTTGTGGTTGTGGATGTGATGCTTAAGGGCTATATATGTTGTGTGGATTCCAAAACTAATACCTATAGTTCTTCTTTTATGTAAATCCATCTTGTTTCTATAACCATGGATCTTTTGAAAAGCGGATTTCCTGCTGTCTAAGTTCCGACGCATTCAGGCTTTAGTATGTCATTAGATTAATCATTAGAAGTATTTGAGAAAATTTGAAATCGATCCAATGATGTATCAATGCATGAATTTGTGAATGTGTCAAAAATTGAATACTGGGAAATCGAGTCCGATCTTTCGAGGGTTTCTTCAAAAAAAAAATTTCTTAACGTTAATCCACTTTTGGGTGCTGGCGTCGTTGCGCTGCATTCTACAGTCAATAGCAGTAGCCATAGTGATCGGTGTGAAAATATGCAGTACAAACGTAAAGCACAGATGCATAAATTTGCCATCAGATAAATGGTTTCAAGATGTTTACTGCTTGTAATCTTAACCACACGGCTAATCAATATTCAGCCAAATATAAGGCGCTTCAAAACGTGGATGGAAATGTAAAGCAAACCATGAAATTTTAATCAAACATGCCATCACATAATCAGTTAAAACTAATATAACTTCTAACCTTGCACAATTGGTTTTAGAAGATAAAATATTTGGAAAATATCATCAAGACTTTCCTGCAGTCAACTATTAGTGTGCGGTAAACCATGAGAGCCAATATGGATTGTAATTGTTGCATTATTAAATGAGTAAACCTTTATTTGGGTATTTCAAAAAATTTCACAAAAATCAATTAGAGTAAATTATACATCGACATCAAATTAGTCAATTAGATCAATAGTTATACTATTTATCGAGACAAAGGGGTTTTCAAAATGAAGGGGAGGGAGAGAAAGAGCCCAAGGGTTACCCGAATGAAGGGTTTGAACTTTGGAACCCAAACAAACACGGGGTTTTATTTACTGTTTAGTGTAGGCATCTGTCATGTACATTGCTCCATAAAGTCACAGAAAGTGAGAAAATTTCTTTTTATAATACTCTAGAAAAAATGAGTCTTGTAAATGGTAGAGCTACTTGCTATGTTTTACCCCACTACATTTAATCATTGAATCGGTTAAAACTTGAACTAGAAACTTTTCTAATTCAATGATCTGGCTTTAATAACATTGAACAATAGGCTCACCAACTAACAGGACCAAAAAGAAAAATAAAACCAACAAAAATTGCATGCAATAAACAAATATAGCAGTAGGATGGGAACCGAATAAAGAAATCAGGATGCGTGATTTGGTACTCATTGAACATTTTGAGTTGAACGAACAGTCATTCATACTCCTTTTACTTTGACTTCTACCCTTTTCTGTATTTCTTATGCTTCTCATGTTTTTCTGTATTTGTCATGCTTTCTAATCTCATGCCATCAGTTTCATTAGCATTTACCAATGGAACAGGATGAACCAAAAAATGATCTAATAATCAAAACCACCTCTACGTCCATTTGTAGTGAAGAAAGAATTTTGCCAACCTTGTCAGCTCACAGTTTTTTTCTCCAAAACTGGTCAGAAATAAACATGAATTATCTCATAATTGACTTTCCTCAATTACATCATCATCTTGATGCAGCACTGGATTATTCTTCGTGTATGCAAAGCTTGTTTGGTTAGTTCCATCTATCAATGAAGACCGAACTACCTGCAAATTAATTCATTCTTTTTCTTCATGATTTGTACAATCATACATATCTTGAACTCAAAAAATTAACAATACATGTTCTCTTTCTATATATGGCATCACATATTGCAGTGTGCTGATGCAAGTGCCTACATATGGGCATCACTAATCTGCCCAATCTTTAATCTGATCAACCCTAGCTTGCCCCTTAAATCTTCCAACTAAACACCTACCAATAAAGTGATAACTGCCTCAACCACTGCTAAACCCTACTACTAACCTGCCTTCACCATCGACAACCGCCATGGACTTGGTGAAAGTCCATTGATGACTTCGAACAGCCATCCTCATTCCACGTAGGCTTCACCTTTTTTCTTGCCATAGATAAGCTCAGGACTTAATTGCTAAGGATTAATATGTCTGCACCCTGGTGACGCATAATAGCTAGAGACAGAGACCAGAACTTTAAAGTGACTATAACCAAGTATCCATTACTTGGTGACCAGATGTATTTAGAATACTAATACAAAATGAAGTTGGGCACCTAAACTATACCATGAGATTTTTTTGGAATTTGACATTCCAGTTTTCTACCAGACAACGGAATGAACAAGTATAAATGCCCCGACCATGCAGCAAGCAAGCAAGCACTTTATTGCTTAAAGAGAAAGAGGAATATACTGCATCAGATAAAAAAAAATTTGCTCAGGATTTCACTTTTTTTTTTTTGCTCAGGAGCATCAGATATAATTTAAGAAACTGAAAGCAGAGGTTTGGAAAATAATTCCTATGAGTTGTATTATTCAACTAAAGGAACAGTACATGAATGGCTCAAGGTTAGCCAGGGAGACGAGATACCGGAAGCAGAAAGGAGGGGGATTAAACACTAATTTCCTAAACAATAGCTACTCGCGATGGAAGGAATAAAAACATAAAAAGAGAGACAAACAACTATAATAATGGATAACGGGATTTAATCCCCAACACAAGGGATCTCGTATTTTTCCTAATAATGAAAGAATAATTTTCAACACAAACAGTCAATATTATATAGCAAGTTCAGATCACCCAACCTTTTCAATTTCATCTAAAAGATGTGTGTTCTCCTTTAAATACTGTATTGATTTGTCTCTTCCCTGTCCCAACCTGTTTCATGATAAAAATTGGAGAGATGAATTGAATCAAGCAACAATAAAAGTGTCGGTAACTCAGAGATTTCCCACAAATGTTTGCGTTTGTGTGATTGATTACTACAATTTATTCTATACAACAAGAAAGCTTTTTTTCGGCTACATAAATCAAACGACATCATTATGTCCTATCATTAACCATGTCTTAAAAAATGTCATTTGAATCTATCCTTTTACCTAAAGTTCTTCTTAATCTCCCTAGGCCTCTAGCTATTGACGTATCTTTCACTCGATTTACCCTTCTTACAAGGTTTCTAATGGTCTTCTCCACACATGACCAAACCACCTAAGGCAAGATTCTAACATTTCTTTCCACAATAGGTGTTACCCCTACTTTCCCTCTAATGCATTCATTTCTAAACCTATTTTATCTTGTATATCCACTCATCCAATGCAACATTCTCATCTCTACAACATTGAATTTATGCTCTTGTTGACTTTTTACCGACCAACATTCAGTATCATACAGTGCAACACTTTATTTATGTTATTTATAATTTGTTCTCCCACACAAATAATAGAGCAAAAGTTCTAATTAACTCTCTTATATCAAGCTGAACTAAAAGGGCCTTGCGAAGCCCTTAATTTTAAGGCAGTAAAAAACAAAACAACTTGAAAGCGGTGTTGTCAAATAGCGGCCATGGCGGCAAGTGGTGGCGGGATTTGAAGGAACCGCCATTCGGAGGCGGTGGCGTGGCAGGTTTCACGTGACGGCTGCATGGCAGCTGGCGATTATGGTGGGATCGCCTGCCATGGCGGAAATGGCGGGCTTTTGGGTTTTTTTGAGAAAAAGCTGACCCATCTTTCTGGCTTGTGCAACCCGACCCGGTCCAAAATGGGTGAAAACCCTAATTTCACTAAATCAGACTTCCATCCCTTCATTTTATCCCAAACAGAAAACCCTAGAGCAGAAGAACCCCTTCTCTTCCTCCCATTTCACACATTCTTCTCTGACCACCCCCCTCCGGCGACACCCGCTACCGTCCGACGACCACCAACCTCCGGCGACCAGTGACCAACTTCTTTTCTCCTTTTTTCAGTCATTTTCGAAAATGACAGGCGAACCAGCTTCTTCTGAAGCTTCACGAGCCCTCTCCAGCTTCTTTCGTCTTGTTAGTAGTCTTGAACATTGTTATTTTATCAACCTTGTTAGTACTTAGTAGCCTATGATAGGTATTATGAGACTTATATGATATTTTCTATTAATTTAGTTTATGGTTCTTGACATATGTTGTTAGTGTTTTGGATTTTATATTTATTTATGCAATTTTTGTTATGTATATGTATATATGTATATATATATATATATATATATATATAAAATTTTTTTTTTGTCCGCCATGGCATCCGCCATATGGCCGCATCGCCATCCGCTATAATGTATGGCGGATTTTTGGCCGGCCGCCATCGGCCATCGATAACACTGCTTGAAAGACATCGTCGATTAAATAAATACTAGGGTTCAGAAAGATGTTCTGAGATAATACCGATGGTCCCCATAGCTATACCAAGAACCCTTCTTTAAGACAACATCCATCATTTCTGCACAATCTAAAATGCAGCCCTGCATTCAAAACATAAGAGTCAAAATAGTCATATACACTACTTAGGTTTAAAATGCTTTTATGGTGCAATACTTACCAGCTTATTGACTCCCTCTCCAAATATAATCTCAAATTCAGCTATTCTATATGGCCTTGATACCTAAAACAACTTATTAAGTTAAGGATCTCATGAACGAAAAATAAAGTGAATGAAAAAATGAAGCTTAAGATCCATGAATTGAACTTTCAGCTCAACAAAATTATCTACCAACTAAATATAGCCAAAAATGTTAGAAGAGTCACATGAGATAGTGTTAAGAATTTCATTATCAGTTTCGGGCTTCCCATAGAAGACAATACAATTAGAATAGCTGTGGTCTGATTATAGACAGCTTTGAGGGAACTCTGAGCTAATTGGGTATTGAAAGGAAAAATAAAGGCTCAGAAGAACAAGGTGGGTAAGAATGCTCTATTCTTGGGAGATAGCTCTCTAATTGAGATTGAATGCCCTGCAACACATACTTTTGCAAAAACACAAACAACCGGATATAGCCAGAAGCAAAAACAATTCTTGAAATTCAAGCCGCAGAAAACTCCTTATGTAATGATATGGAATTTAGATTATCAATTTATCATATATTTTAATGTCTCGTTTTGCTATCCCGTTTCCAGCATATATCAGTATTTAAACAGTAACATACAGATAAGTGACGGGAAAGAAAAGGCCAAAATTGCTAACTTAAAAAAATAATTAAAAACATCAAGTTCCAAATGATTTGTTAAGCAACGGTTCAGAAATGAAGATAAATTTCTTTAAAATAAAACTTTCAGATATGTATTAAAAATTTCTAGCTAACCTTGCTCTTTTGCACTCTTATACGAACTTTAACACCAATTTCTTCATCTCCTTTAGCCTAAAAGGAAATGAAAATGCACACCGTTTGGGTTCATATTAAACAATCTTGACATTATAATCAAAGGATTATATATTAGTAACAAGTAATTCTTGGTGTGTAAAAAGTGCAGATATTTTGGAGGAGAAAGACCAACGGCAAAGGTTTAAAGATGATATATACAACAATACGTCATGACAGAGATACTGTGCTTACAGACTTTATCTTCCCTATAGAACGAACTTCTAACCGAACTGACGCGAAGAACTTCAATGCAATTCCACCACTTGTTACTTCTGGATTTCCATAAAAGACACCAATCTACAAAAGTAAACAAAAGGTTAAATCATATCAACAAAAGCAGAGATTTAACAGACCTTAATATATTTCATTGAACTCATATGATTGAGTAAGCAGATGCAAATTTATAATACTTATCATTATTAAATGCACACAGTCTTCCAGAAAGAAAGTTAGACTAATAACATACAAGTACCTTATATCTTATTTGATTCAAAAATATAAGAGTACAACCAGCTTTAGAGGCATTCCCAGACATCTTACGCAAAGCTTGGCTCATAAGACGAGCCTGCAATCCCATTTGCTGCATTCCAATCTCACCCTACGCATTTATAAGAAAATTATTGTTCGAAATGAAACACGATCCCCTAAATTATAAAACAACAGTGCCTGAAATGTAAAAAGAGAAGTATTTGTTTACTTCAATTTCTGCTCGTGGAGTGAGAGCTGAGACGGAATCCACACAAATGAGATCTATGGCGCCAGATCTACACATACGATCTGCGACTATAACATGGAAAGTTCAATCAATTAATAGACATCATACAGCACCCTGCTATTGCAATATGGACACTGCCAAACTTATCTTATCCATTCCAACATAACCACATTAAAGGCAAAGGTATTACTCTCAAGAGCCATCTCTCCATGATCAGGCTGGCAGACAATCAAATTTTCTACATCCACCCCTAATGCTTTAGAATATGTTGGATCAAAAGCATGCTCAGCATCAACAAGCATTGCATTGCCTCCCAACTTCTGCACATCATAGACAAAAAAGCACAAAGTTCCCGTAAACATGTTTAATCAAGTAAACCTTCATGATCAAGAACTAATTAGTGGGAAAAGTCCATATAGATGAATTACCTGTACTTCTGCAATAGCATGGAGTGCAAGGGTGGTCTTCCCACTGCTTTCTGGTCCAAATATCTGGGAATAGATATAGCAGATAATGTCAGCTTGACAAAACAAATTAGTTAAGAGAAAAATTAAACAACCAACAATTCTATCACAGTGCAAAGTAAAAATATGAAAGAATTAGGACATCTTTAATGCATAAATCAGCTTGCTCTGATGGAGTTCAGCGTGGTTTCAATTCAATATTCAAGTTTAAGCCTGCAAACTATTGTACATAGCAATCAAATAGACAAATCTAGCTTGATGACCAAGCAATCCAAACTTACCAGAACCCTCCAAATAACACCAAAACCATTGACAAGTACCAAAATTTAAATAAAATCCCCATCCATACGAATATATCCTATTCTTCCTATCCATACCCCATTAAAGTTCCAATTCCATACTCCATCAAGAACCCACAGAATGAAAAAAAGATCAGAAAAAAGAAGAGAATGAATAAAAGCATAAAGCATACAGTCAATACCTCTACAATTCTTCCTTTTGGAAGGCCACCACCTAAAGCACAGTCTAATGTCAAGCAGCCACTGGGAAAAGTTTCACTGCAACACTCAAGATGAGAAAAAATCTGTCACATGTCATCTGATCTAAACCACAGAAAATAGCAGCAGGACACAATTTAACATTTTTCAAAACTTTATTACAATTTGGTGGGGGAAACAAGTTAGAAAGATCACAAAGAATGTAGAGAAGAAACATACACCAAAGCTCCACCAGAACTGCCCAATCTTGTAACACTTCCCTTTCCAAATGAGCTGTTAATATCATTCATCGCAGCTTCCAATGCTTTTTGCTAGAATGAAAATTTCATTGTAAGATTTAACATGCTTTTAAATAATTTATGACAATCATCATAGGAACATATATTATTCCTTCAGTGATAGTTCAAAGTTCAAACCCTAACAGAAGAATAGACTACTATTTTTATGGACCATACTCACATCATATTTTCATTAGAACAGTTATCAAAAACTATTTTATGTAAAATATGGAACCATATATCCCAAAGCTAGCATGTTAAATGAGTCCAATAGACTAATACGAAAACATTATACTTTCATGAATTCTAAGATTCAGGGGAATAATAGAAAAGATGATAAGGTGTTTGTATATTATTATGACTACCCAAAAGGTGAATAGCATAGATGATAAGCAACATATATGCATAGAATACAAACATTGTGCACACATAGATCATCACCTATACATCATTCTTTTAGATTAATTTATCTATTCTCTTAACCAACAGTTCTTGATATGAACAAATTCATAATTAAATTTGCTTCTAAACCACTTGTAATCAGTCACATGGCTTTGTCTTACATCACTTCTAACATCACGCATAACAGAAGCATCCTATGCCTTGAAAATTAAAATATAGGAAAATAACCCTGGCATAAATTGGGAAAAGGAAAAGAACTTTTCCTTAGGATTGGCATCAATGTATTTACTTGCTGTCTTGCAGCTAAATGTTTTAGATAGAGTAAGAAATTTTATAAGGAAATTAAAGGAAAAGAGTACATACATTAGTCAAGGATAAGAAATTATCAAAATAGAAACAAGAACATGCAAATATATAATTCTTGAATTGACCCGTTACATCCCATCCATTCTGATGAATCTGTACTTGCCCCAGATAAGTTGATGACAAAGAGAATTCGATTCTGTTGGAAAATGCCATAGCCATTTGCAAATAGGGAGATCTTCTTGGATGCCAAGTTTTCAAGACCCAGCCCTTTTCTTCGTAACATGTAAAATAAACATTCCATTTGACAAATGATCCCTCTTAGTAACTCCATCCCCTGACCAAAGGAAGTCCGACATAATCTTCTCAATTCTATTAGGAACCTCAACAGGAAACACAAAGAAAAAGGCAAAGAGGAATAGAGAGAAGGATGCCTGCATGAGAGTGATGCAACCTCCTGAGGAGAAGAAACCCCTTAACATATAGAAAAATCCAACTCACTTGATCATAGGCCTTCTCAAAATCCATTTTGTAGATGATGCATTTTCATCTTGTTTAAATATAATCATCCACTTTATTAGTAATAAGGGCTGCATAACAGAATGCTCTAGGTAGTAGTTTAATGGTAATACACATCATTCTAAATATAATGTCGTAAGCTAGAATCACTTCGTACCATATATCAGTGTGCTTTATCAACTGATGAAAACTCTGGAGAGAAAGAACATTATCTCGTTTATTAAAGTATTATAAAAAAAGTTATAAAGTGTGCTAGCTGCTAGGACTTCTTTTTCTGTCCAACTATGATCCTAGCATCTGAGGCTGATATAAGCAATGCATTCCCAAGGATAAGAATCTACTACACATTTTACCAGTTTCTTTGCAGGAATACTCCCCAGCCCTTCTCTTCACGAAAATAAACACGTGATAATGCCAATCTTGCCTCCAAATTTCCGGAAGCTGTTCTCCCTTAAGCTGTCAATGCTAATTTTGCCTCCAAATTTCCGAAAGCTGTTCAGTTATTTCACTAGATAATGCCACAAAATGCAGACAAAACTTTGTCTCAACACTTTTACTAGTTGTCCCCACCAATGTGGCAATGCCAAGCAGGTGATTTTTAAATCAAATAAAGCATTTAAGAGCCCGCCCCAAATTCAACTATTCAAGCAAGCCCCTACATGAGATGTGATCATATGTCACTGTCTATAACTAAATATCCTGCAAGACTTAGCTTTTGCTAATTCAATGTCAATATTGAGCTAAATCCTTAAACACTCAACTCCCAAACATAATACAAAATCTCACTATTAATACACTTCTGATAATAGTATAAGACGTCATGCGTTGCAAAATAAAATTCATTTAAAGTGAAAATGCTTTAAATCATAATTCCTAAATGCAATTTAACCAAAAGTTCAAAACCCAGAAAATCAAAATGGGTCATAATCAAAGCATGTGAATAAGAATATCCATCTTCGGTAAAGAAAGCAACAAAGAAAAAAGGGGGTTATACCTTGTCGATAAAGCGGGGGTCAAAGTCACCATTGATTTTGCCTTCAAGCTCGCACTGAATCTTAGCATGCTTGGAAGCTGATAGGGGACGCAAAAAGTGGAGGTTGGAAGGAACAGGGAGAGGGAGAGAGAGGAAGAGAAATGAGGAAGGTGCTTTCAGAAACACAGTGTGGGGTTTCAGAGGGAACACTAAATCCATTGCAGAGTAAGGAATGAACACTCTGATTCATACAATAAAAGTGTTTTTGTGTTATATAGGTAGCAGGAGCACAAGAGCACGAATATGCTCAGACAAAAATCTATATCTGGGTCGGGTTGTCAACGTAAATCGGGTGATAGACCATAAACGGGCAAAATTGATTTTATTTTAGATTAAATTAATATTTTGTTCCTTATAATTCTTATTTTTTTTTAAGAATTTGATTAGCATATATAGTTGGTGTAAATTTTTTTACACTATTAGTTGATCAGAAATTATCGTGCCATTAAAAACATACCAAGGTATTGTCCTCCCAATAATCAAGGACCAATATCTTTTAAGACGTAGAGATTATTGAAGTGAGTTTTGTCTTTTCCAACAAATTTTTTTTCATTTACACGACAGGAGTCGAATCCCTAACATTATACTTGAGGGATGTAATTGTTTGTAAATTAGTGTTTAGTCTTATAAAAGCTTTTAAAAGTTGCTGCCATTAATGTTCCTTATATATGTTAGTTGGTCAACCATAAAGTATTTGATTGTCAAATAAGGTTTACTTAGATACTCGTTTTTTCTATACAACACCAAGTAGCTATCCTTGTATTCTGATGCTTTTGCTACGGTGAGCGATTTTAGAAAGTCCCTCACTGTGAGAGACTTAATTTAAATGGCTCAATAGGTAAAAAAAACTTAATTTAAACGGCTCATTTGAGCAATTCCCTTAACCCACTGGAATGAACCACCTCCACTGGCAACCCACGGCCATTGAGCCCCACCACCAATTTTGTGTCATCAACAAGTTCGATGTAGTCTCATTGTTTTTCCGACTCAATTTAGATTCATGTCCCATCTTTTCCATATTCTCAATTTCTCTCCCAACATTCTTGAGTTTACAAAGTAGTTTGTTGTTGTCTCCCTCAGTTGGTACTCCCTTTTGAACTTTCCACAGATCAACCTAAGAGATGAGAGATGAGCACTTCCTTGAAGTATGCTATCACGAATTCATACAATCTTTCAACTTCAACATGTGGTTTTGTGAGGATTTGGAGAGCAAAGAATGCACAAGAAACACCAAAATCAACAGGGCTCTGCCGCTTGCTCTTTCGTGCGTTTTGAGGTTGGGACACCCACAACGTCCTTAAGTTCGCCAAAGGTGAAAATGTGACCGAGTTTGACGATGACGAAGACAGCGCTGGAGCCAGTTCCCGGGCTTAACACCATGTTGATTTTGAGGTATTCGATGGCTTTGTCAGTAACGAGTTTCTTGAGGTTGTCTTGGGTGAGGATAGGGAGAAGCTCTATGGGAGAGAGTGAGAGACGGACTTTCACCCTTTGGACATTGTTCATTGGGACACACTCAAGGAGAACCGAGGCAATCAATTCCCCCAAATTCATCAAAGTCCTTCAATATTTTTTTAATAAAATCAGGCGACTATCACACATCTCCCATTGTGAGTGACTTACTTAAGTGGCTCACCTTAGAAGCCACCTGTATTTCAATACGTGCTTTTGTAATAAGTACCTTTTTACGCTTCAGAAGTTTTTGTCTCCTTAACCGGTGCCCTAAGGACACCGGTTAGCATCACCTTAACATTGTTTCAATTTTGAAACCTTCTTTCCATTTTATAACTACTTAAACATAGGTACTATTATTTTGGATTTGTGGGTCTTGTGTGATTTCTTTTATGATGGATAAGTTAACTCTTATTATCATCATAAAATTTTCATTATTATCTTATGTGTATCATGATTGTCCCATTGAGATTATGAGCTCTTCTATGTATGCAGAGAATGATAGTATTATGTGAAAGGAGAAAAATAGCACAAGAAACGATTGAATTGTGCTTTTAAAAGCTTTTCGCTTCAAAATGGATTTTCATATTAATAGTTTGAGATGATCTAATACAAGAGTGATATTCTTTAAATAGAAAAATGAGATGAGAGCTTTTGACAGTTTCATTTGAGCTTAAAAATTAAATTTATTGTTCCAATAAAAAAAAAGATTTATTGTTTGATTTTATAAAATTCCATGTTAATAAAAGCATATGCTTCAACCTAATTAGCTAAAGAGCAGATACTTCAAACGATACAAAATATCAGCAAATATATAAGAGCAAATGAAAGGATTATCTTGGTTTAGTTCCATGTGTAAAAAAATAAATAAAAAATCTTGGTTTAGTCCAACTTTGGCCTCCGTTTAGTCTCAGCTACAACTAGGATTTTCACATGAGGTAATGTTTGAACTGTGACCTTTTCAAGCTACTTATAACAAATTTTAATTCGCAGTCTCTTCAAGTTATGTATAGGTATTGTATTGTATGAAACTAAGTCTCTTCTGACTATTACAATCATCAACCAATTAGCAAAGTAAAGAAAAATGCTTGAATAATGAATGGTGCTCGGTTAGTGAAGGCAGGGTATGGGCTTTGTTCCATCATAGGTTATGACATAACGGCTTGGGCTAAGTTATCAAAGGTACTGGACCAAAGTTTTGTTAGTGGACTGGCTTCTTTCCCCCTCTTCTGCTTCATGCTATAGGCTAAGGCGCCTTTTAAAAAAAAAAAACAAACAAACAAAAGGTAATGAAAAATGTGCTTAAAAATTCAAAATACCCAAAAAACTAAATAAGATAAACATTAAAAAAATAAAACTTTGAGTTCCATGAGCTGGTTTGATTAGTGATTGGTTTACTTACTTCTTTTTTATTTTTATTTTTATAAAGGTTTACTTACTTCTTTGAGTTTTTTTTTTTGACTAAAAAAAAATATTCATTCATTCAGTTGGTAAAATACATCAAAAATAACACAAATTCAACGTCGCTAAAAATCGAAAAGGATGAATCTGCGAACAAACTCACAGCACCCAGGTTAATAGCATAACACGACAAAATGCCTACAAATGTGACAAAATCAAAGTGACCTGAATACACATGCTTCCGGATCTGTAATGTTGACGCCCAAGTCTCGATTGAATCTATAATGTATCAAAGCTACTCTGTCAATCTGAACCAAACGAACACCGCAACAAGACGGGAAACAAAACGACGCCGCAACAAGACGGCGAACAAAACACCGCAGCACGCAGACGACGAAAACACAAAAAAAACACGAAAGAAAAACCAGATCTATGTGGAAAAACCACTTATTTAGATAAAATAAGAGAAAAAACTATGTAGATGGGTGATTTCAGGTCAAAAAATGGCCTAAAACCATCCCTTCTGGTGGACGAGGAAGAAGGAAAAAAAGGAGTAAAGGAAAGGTTTACTTCTTTGAGTTGTTAAGTTTGTTTTTTTTTAATTATTATGTTTACTAGCTATAGCATATTATATTAATCGTTTTATTGATAATGCTTTAAGGGCAGATGAACAAATCTTATGTGAACAACATTATTCACTTTTTTGTTTAATTAAAATTGATTAATACGTGATTATTTTGTTAAAAATTACACGACTTTAATTTGATTTCTCACTGCACCTAGAAATTAATACATAAGAGCATAAATCAAGCTAAATTGTACATTTCTTTTCCTTGATTTCAATTTTTGTTCTGATTGTTCCTTAATTTGTAAATATCTTAATTCTTATGTTAATTATCATTAATTTATATATTTATTCTCTAAATATTTTACTATAGTTCTTATTTTGTAATTTATTCATTGGTTTTTTTTCAGTGTGATGTAATTCTAGTTTAGTCAGGAAAAGCCTAATAATTATTTTATCTCATTAATAATTTTAATTATATTATTTAATTAGAATGTGCCAAACTATACACTACCTTGTCTATGTTTTAGACCCTTTAATTAATTTATAATATTCTTATAAATCATTCTATAAGTACTTTTGGAGCTATATATTTTCTAATAAAAACATATATAGTATATGCCTTATATGCCTTACTTTTTAAGTTTTCAATTATGAGTTGTAAGAAAATAATGAGTAATATAAGAAAATAATATACCTACTTTGTTTTTATTATTAGAAATAGCACCACATGCACCCAATGAACTTTACCTAAATTTTATCTTCTTCTTTGCAGTGTTTTTCTTTTTATAACATAGTTTCGGTTTTTATTTTACCTCAAATTAATTTGTGTTTCTTTATTTTATTTTTTTTAGAGAAATTTGTGTTTCTTTATTGTTCTAATATTTTTTATATATTTACTTTCAATCATTTTTTCTATTTACACTTGAAACCCTGACACCCTTCTCCTTACTTATTTTTTTTGTCTTGACAACAAGAGATCATTTCATTTCACTAAAGATCAAAGATTCAATATATGTCGGAGTATGAAAGAAAGATCGAGAACTAGCATAATCTCTCCCTCTCCCTACTTTACCAATCAAATGTCTACTTTATTTTTATGAAGTACCGAAATTATTCGAATGAATAGACTTGACTGGTCAACACTCAACAAAGGCTCACTGCCTTATTCTTGAGAATGAAGCTTACATTCAACGTGATCCAGAAGGTTGTTTGGGATGGTTAATTTCATGCGTCTAGTATATATCCCTTTTGTGTAAGCATAATAATGGTTTCCAATCATACTAGATGGGGCCAAACACATGCCATCGCCGAGCAGTGTATGTAAGAAATATAATGGACTTAGTAAATAATTTCTTTTTCTTTTTTATTAATTGATGTAAAAAATGCAAAATAACAACCAACGTGTGTATTGGTTCAAGTTAAAGGGATTTGAATCTTTTAGATATGTGTTCAGAATTCGATTCCAGAATTCATGTATATATAAAAAAAAAAACTATTATTGAAACACATCCCACTTTAGTGCTCAACTTTTATTTTCACAACTTATTGAATTGTAAAGAAAAGCAATTATATAGATACGCCAAAGTCCAAAGAGCCTTTAGTGCATATATTTAAGTTACGTATATGGTGGTGTCGGAATATTGTCTACTAAAAGTTGATTAAAGGTATACATATTTTGCATTATTACTGTTTCCTTTGTCCGCTTCACTGGTATATCATTGCTCTTATTTCTTCCTGTCTCTCGAAGTCCCTTATTCATGATGTGTTATCCTGCAAAATGTTGTTTGGATGTATCTCCAAACTCTTTTCCAATTTTAATTAAAAACTATGTTCTAGCTACCTTGGCCAATCATGCTGTCTCTAAACGAAGATTATGTGTTCATCTTTTCAGTTGTTTTGTTTGAACTTTGAACAGTGAATGGAAGGGGAAAACAATAATAACCAAATTTTATATGAACGAAAACCAAAACTAAACATGTTTACTATCATGTTTACGAAATTTGGATGTCTTGCTTTTTAGACCAATGACATTTTTGGGGAGGGGTGGAATAAAAAGGTGGACAGAGGAGGTTGCGTTTTTTAGTGTGGCATACTGTGCATTTGGGAGAATAGAGATACTATTATTTTTGGGATGAAAAGTTTGATCATAAAAATTTGCTATACAAGATTAAGGCGACTTCTTGGAGGTGGGCCACTGCATCTAATCTAAGCCATTCCACATCCTTTTCAGACTGGTGTTTGGCGCCTCTTTATTGTCTGTAGGTTGTAATTAGTTTTGATTAATTTTCTGATACATGCAGTTTTAGGATTTGCTATTGTATTTGATCATTTTTCTGGATCATTCTTATTGTAAACGGGTTAATGAGTACCCTTGTACTTATTCAATGGATGTTTTTTGCTTGTGTTCAAAAAATAAAATGACAAATGTTTGGATCAATTTAAGTAGTGCCCAAATAATAATAATAATAATAATATGTATGTTTTTTTTATAGGCAAATATTAGATTTGTTAGTATTTGTTATATTAATGGGAAGAGTTAAACCCACAATCCCTTATCACTCCAAATCCTATGATGTGGACAGCATCACATATATGGTGCGATGGAAGCCGATCTGCATTGTATGGTGGCTAGTGTTGATAATTATGAACGAAAAAAAAAACAAAAAACATCCTAAAACATAAAAGGATGAATGTCCAATCTAATATGAGTGAAAAAGATGTAAAAATGGTTTTAAAAAAAAGTATCAAAGTTGGAGATTGGGTAGCATGAATACTTATTTTCTGCAAAATGGAACTGGTTAACCCAGTTGGAGGTAGGGGATGGAGCCGATTTTTTTTTTAAGATTTATATTCAAATAAGTATCAATCACTAACATCATATCATGCGTGGCAACGGTGGCATAGTGATTCGCGTCCTAGGAGTAGTATATAGGTAGGACACAAACCACTAAACCACGTATAACAATGACCATTTTATCAATTGATATTCTTGATCAATAAAATAACAATCCCTAATTTTCCAATTAAGCCACCTTCTTCCTCTCTAGTCTTCTCTCACACTTACCATTCCTCTAAAACCCAGCCCCTCGCCAACTCCCACTTTGCAACCAGCAAACACCATTGCCACCCTAGTTGGGTCGCCTGACGTCATTGCCAATCCTCCATAACTATGTTTGGTTCATTAAACCTATTATTGTCAGATAAATTACATTCCTGAGAATCTCATACTCAAAAATATTTATTTCTCATCTTCATATATGGAAATGAAGTTTTTAACTTTCGTTTACTAATTTTATTTTTGAACATCTTTAATACATGAGAATACTTTTTTTAAACTAGCACCAAAGATAAGAAATTTCTATTCTTATATCCATTTTTTTGAAAATATTAAAATATGACTGACACCAGCACGTAGTCTATCATCTCATGTGTGCTCCAAGCTGATGGATTTTTTGACTTCGGTACTATGGTACTTTGGGGCTTTTGTGAAACTATCTTCTTTTGATGGTGGATAATCTGACTTTGGTGAATTGGGGCATTTGTAATACTATCTTCTTTTTTTCTTCCTGACAATCTTTTAAGTTAGGCTACTCTATCTAGTTAGGCTTTAAGATTATTGCATGATATTTACAAAATTAAAATGGAAGGATTTAAGAAAAAATTACTTTTGCTTTATAGTCTTTGGCAACTTTCACATTATTTGATTTCTATTTTTATGCATCAACATATTCTAAACGAAGTTGAGCATATCACATAAGTAGATAGAGCAATCATGAACTAAAAAATAAGGAACACACCACATGCTTTAAAGAACAAACAAAGTATGTTTATTTGGCAAATTTGATATTCACACGAAAATAAAATACGTCGTATGGAAAAGAACTTTTCAAGATAGAGTAAGAAAAGAAATAAAGGAAAGAAATTCAACAATAAGAAAAATTGATTAGGATTTCTTCATTACTCATTTATTTTCTTAGCACATTGAGGAATATTAAGTGGGGTTGAAGTATCAAGTCCCGTCCAATGAGGAGGCTACTAAAGCTTGTCGGTAAGGTTTTTAATTTTTTATAAGATCTATTGAATAAGGGTGCGTTTGGGTAAACAACTTAATTAAGAGCTTATCACATAAGATCTTATCGCATGAGAGCTTATGTCATAAGCACTTAAAGAAAGAAAAAGAAAGAAAGGGGCATGAGAGGATTCGAATAGTGAAAAATATGGAGAAAGTGTTTAGTGCATAAGCTATTATGATAATTCCATGCTTCTCCATAAGGTGACTTATGAAAATAAGTCAAAAACTCATATGGGATGGCATAAGTTATTTTTATAAGCTCTGCCAAACACACTGCATAAGAGCTTATGTCATCAGATAAGTCAAAAGGAGCTTAAATAAGCTCTTCCAAACGCCACCTAAATAAGGTTTCTCCAACAAAGTCCCTGCTTTTTATAAGGCCTCATGAGCAAATGAACAAGACCCCTTATTGAGAACATTTATGATTTGGGAGTTGCTACGTAGGTTCCCACATATGCACATCCACCCCACACAACCTTAAAAAAAAAAAAATTGATTACTGAATTACCCTTTCTTGTGATAAAAATCATCACCCACCCTTATTCTCTCCCATCTCCCTCCACCCCACAAAATCCTGATTCGGATTCTCTGACTTATGACCGCGAACATTACCCCGCCTTTGGATGTTTATGCACTGATCAATCTGGAGGTCAAATTGTGACACGTCTTTTTTTATTTAAAAAAAACCACGAAAGTAAATGGAAAGGATAAAAATGCAAGGGCCTTCCTCATCTTCCACAAGTTGAAACAGAATCAGAGAGGGACTATTGCCATGAACAATTTTATTGCAGGTTCTGGATATGAGACTCAAGCTTCTTCTTCAAAAAGTGATGCTATTTATCATTCTTTTCAAGTTAACTTCAGCAACAATGGAAGGGAAGGCCTCTCTTCAACAATTCTGAACTAATAACTGGTTTAAGACAAGTTTTATTTAAACTGAGAATAGGAATTAGTAATATGAAGTTTATCATCAACATTTCTGAACAAGTTGGGTGGCTCCTCGTTGACAGTTCTAAACCAGTTTATCAACAACTATATTAATATGAACGTGATCGATACGAACAGATGGCGGTGACGACGGCGAGAGACTAATATATGTTCTGACTATTGTATCACCATATAAAATGAACTCAGAGAGTCCAGGTTCACGCACAGCACCTACCACTCCTACGTTGCCGCCACAACGTCGCCGCTGCCACTCCTCTCAAACGCAGGTAGTGGGACGTAATCGGGCCGAGCAGATTTGTGCGACGGCTCCGGTTTCTAACGTATAGGACAGGGAAGCGCAGAGAACGGTAGTGTAACGGAAGTTCGGGTTGGAACGGCGGAGCACGAAGGTGATGTTGTTGTTGTTGCACGGTTCTGGTTCAACGGATGGAGTGGAAATTCCTGGTGATGATGGCTAACGGTGGTGCTGGTAATGTGTCTCTTCAGTTTATAAAAAAATGACCCGACCCATTTGTTTCTAAAATGATTCTGTGGAATGATTGAAATGATTTTCTCATTTAACAATAGTCGAGTCTTCAGCTTATATACAGAGTTACAATTGAGGAGTTCCTAACTGAATGTTAACTAACTAACTGTCTGCTAACTGTCTAACTACTTTCAGGTTAGCTAAATTAACTGAATAATAAATGTCCACGTGCAAGTGCTCCTATCACCAGGTATCAGGTACACCTATGTACTACACTCATGTTCACAATGATCTGATCATCAGGTATCAGGTACACCTATGTACTACACCCGTGTCCACGATGCTCTGATCATCAGGTATCAAGTGCACCCGTGTACTACACCTGTGTCCGCGATCTGGTTGCTTTTACTGTACATGTTAATACACCCATGTACTACATCGGTGTCACAATGTTACATCAAGTATTGTCCAATAGTTTCGAACAAGAAGAAGAGAAATGAAGGTGAAGGAGATGAATGCGTGTGGAACATGAAGAAGAGATGGATTTTGTTTTAAGCCTCTCTGAGTGTATTGGGTCATCCATGGGTTGAACATTGTATAAGTCCATAGAGTAACATTAAAAATGAACATATCATGTTCAAGACTAAGGTATTAATCACGACATTTGAGTCGATAGAGCAATTCCAAATAAGTCAAGTTCAATTATTTTATTTGTTTGTTTATTTTTATTTTTATTTTTATTTTTATCATTTACATTTAGCTACACTAAAAAGAGAAAAAAACTTAGTCTCTGGCTCCCGGTAAGAGGATACCCGTGTTAAAAAAAAAAGAACTTTGAATGTCGATGCACTTTCAAAATGAGGTAAAAGTAACATGAGGAAGATAAATAAATCAAAAAAAGAACCCTGCCTATTTTTAGGTGAAATCAAGATGGTTCAATCAACCAATAGATCACAAAATAAGATGGATCAACTATAACATTTCCAAGATACAGGGTGCAAAAGCCAAAAACCCACAATCCATACAAAAAAAAGTTGTATTTGAGAATAGAGTAGAGAAGAAAATAGAGGAATTGAGGTATTCGAGAGCTCTCTCAAACCCTTTTTATTATGTTATCTTATCTATCTTATGAATCTATAGGTAAGGTACTATATTTTCCAATTAAATTACTTCTGATTTTTATTATCCACTCCCCTTTAAATTGTCCTTTAATTTTTTGATATCCTTTTCAAATCAATTGATCAATTGGAATTCAAGATCAAAATTTAGTCTACAATTTCTCTTTATTATTTGATTTGTTTCCCTTTACCTTATGATAAATTAAATAGAAAAATGAGTCAAAGATTTTAAGATGAAATATTGCTAAAAATAACACATTTTTGCCTAAATAAGCTAACTACAATATCACTATCATACCATTTTGTTCCAATATTAATGTAAAATTTGTCAAAGATTTGCTCTTCCAATGTTAATTTTTTTTAATCATATTAATTATTATTTTAGTTGTTTATTATTATTAGCAGTAGTATTACTTTGTTACAAACACACGTTGGTTCAAGTGACAAGATGCTTGATTCTACTTAAGTAAAATCTTGGGGAAAATAGGAAATAGGTGTTAGGAGAGCTCACTTCCTTAAATCGGTATTTCTGACTCGACTCGGATTAATCGGAATCCAATGTAATCTATGGATATAAGGGATTTGAGGTAAAAAATAACGTGGTTTTTATTTTTTCACGTCTTTCCAATTTTTTTAAAAATTTCATTAGAAAAAGATTAAAAGCTAAATTAAAAAATAAAGATTAAAAGGTAATTAAGTAAATTAAAATGAAATAAATAAAGAGCTCTCATGTGGCGAGGTTTGTATAATGTTTAGAGATTAGAGATTCTTTTTATCAAATATTTAGAGATCAGAAATAAGAGATTAGAGGGAGGATCTACACAATTCACTTATACTGCGATGAATCATAAATCGGAGTTGGTGATTGAACTCCTGACCATACCTAAAGGATTTGAACCCGTTATCACTCGGATCAACTACATGTTTGTATGCAATTTAATTTTTTTTCCTATCGGAGTATCCTCATGACTTAGGCCCTTCGGGCCCAACATGAGAATAATATCTGATTGAACATAGTTTTACCCATTGATTCTCAATCTCTCAATGAGGTGACTCATCAAGGATTCCAATCTAGATTCTCGATATCCTCCACCTTATGAGGGCAAATTACTTCCACTCAATTTTTTTTTGATACAAGCATACCAACACCCTATTATTTGTATGCAAAGTAGCTTTGTTAATGAAAGATAATGGTGTTTTTTTTTATCAAAAAAGAAGAAGATAATGTTTTAAAATTAAAATATGGAAATTATTATTTAAATTAAACATGGGGCACAAGCCACAAGCTGTCACTATATATGTACCTCCTTGTAGCACTTGCTAATGGCAGAGAGTCACAGCCTACACCAAAAACCCTAGTACCGTTAAAGACCAGTAGTCGCTAGCAACAACCAATGCAACCTTTATTCTCCTTTCACTCTACATGAACGAGAATGGCTTCCGCTTGCGTTAACAACACCATCGGAATCACTTCCCCTACATTCCCCTCTTTTCCCTGGCTCACCCCTCAACACAATAATGACTCCTCCAACAACCATTCCCTTCCCCACTCGCCGGAAACACCTCCAGATCTCGATCCCTCCGCCGGAGACTTCGAGTTCCCCCTCGAAGATCCCGTCGCCATGCTCCCCGCCGACGAACTCTTCTCCGACGGAAAGCTCGTTCCCCTCCATCTCCACCTCCAGCTCTCTTCCCTGAAGCCTTTCACCTCCCCCTCGCCGGATACGACCTCACCTCCGGCCACCTTGACGGCGATTCCGGCCGAGCCGTTCTTGTTCTCCCCGAAGGCTCCGAGGTGCTCGAGCCGATGGAGGGAGCTGTTAGGGCTGAAGAAGAACCGGAACTCGAACCCTAAGGACGAGCCGCAGAAAACGGCGTCGTCTTCTTCTTCGACCAAATCCATAAAGCAATTCCTAAATCACCGTACTTCCAAAACGACGTCGCTTTCTTCCTCGTCTGAAAACGCTTCCCTGACCCTCCCACTGTTGAAGGATTCAGACTCCGAATCCGTTTCGATCTCCTCTCGTCTCTCGCTCTCGTCCTCTTCTTCCTCCGGTCACGACAACGAAGATCTACCTAGACTCTCCCTCGATTCGGACAAACCCGCCCCGAACCCGAGCCCGAGCCCGAGCCCGAACCCTATTCAGATCTCGCTCCACCGCAACCCCAACGCGCACCCGAGGATGAAGTTCGTGAAGTCCAGGACAGGCTCGTTGGACAAAACCAATAACCCTAACCCGACGGGTAACCGGGTCGGGAGGAGCCCGATCCGGAGAACTGAATCAGGTGGGGTCGAGAGCAGGGGAGTTTCGGTGGACAGCCCTAGAATGAACTCTTCTGGTAAGATAGTTTTTCAGAGCTTGGAACGAAGCTCGAGCAGCCCTAGTAGTTTTAACGGTGGGCCCCGCTTCAAGCACAGGGGAATGGAACGGTCTTATTCCGCTAACGTCCGGGTCACCCCGGTTCTCAACGTCCCGGTTTGTTCCTTGAGGGGATCCTCCAAAACCGGTTCGGTTTTTGGTCTCGGTCAATTTTTTTCTTCTTCCTCGTCACAGAAGAAAGAAGGTGCTGGTGCAGGTGGTAACGGTGGAACCAGTAGGCACCGATGCAATCGGAACTAACACGAAACGGCACCGTAACAGACAAGGGTAAAAGTAACACTTAAGGTTGTCTTTTTTCCCCCCATTTTTCACTTGAGTGAAAATATTGCAGTTTGGGGGTTAAATTTGAAAAAAAAAATGTTTTTAGATAGTGTAAATACGTGGTGGGAATTTTAAGTGTTATTATTGTTGCTTGATGAATGATGATGATGATCATTATTATTCAGTTCTTTGTTTTCTAAATTGCTTAAGCTTTTCATTGCATTTTCTTTAGCTGTTGTTTGTTATTTTCTAACCACAAACATAGAGAATCTGTATAACTTTATTTCTGTTTAATTTAATATGGAATATGATCTGTTCATTAGAGTAAGTAGTATCACGTTGAGTTTATCTTCTTTTTGTCTGCTACTGCTACTGTATCTCAATTTTGAAATTATTTCTTAATTGTTTTTTATTTGTGTGAACTGTGAAGTTTTGGGAAATGATGATATAGACAGAAACAGAGGCGCCAGCTCTGCTGAATTAATTTTTATTTGCACGTCAGTCTGATCCCAAAACTTCATGCTTACTATACTATTTTAATTTTCACTATGTTTTGTTGGATTTAAACTCACATGATTTATTTTGGCTAAATGACAAATTATCCTTCTCTTTTTAATAGATGTATTTTTCTTGTGGCTTTAATGGGAGCATTACTCTCTCTGTTTCTGTTCAGTAGTGGACCACACACCTGGCTTGTTAATGTGTGATCCTTTATTATAAGATTCAATTGGGTGGGACAAGTTTCTTTTTCTTCCAATAAAAATATACACTTTGATTGGGAACATGCCATGAGTTCCCATAACGGATTACCACCTTTTCAATGAACAATTTAACATGATTTCAATCACTATTAAGTTTCCCCTTTCTATATGTCTCAAGGTTTTAGTGGATTGGCACAAATTTGGTTATCTTTGACCTCACATTTCTTTGGATAAATCTCTTTGCTTCGTCCCATTGAAGTGAAAGATATCTGACAAAGATTATCATGGTGTGAGTCCATCCCTAATTGGATATGGTAGGTCCATCCATTTCCTGTCGCAAGCAATGTGATATTTACTATCCAAGTGTATAATTGAAGGACATACTCAAAAGTTCAATGCCTTTGGACCCTTTTTCTTTTATATATTATATATTATTATTATTATTTATATTTATTATTTTATTTCCGTTCTTATGAAAATGGTTCAAGACTTTATAGGTTCAGTGTGACAGTGTTACTATGAGTATGCCTGAGTCACATGGTTCATTATGTGCCATACATTCCCCATTTCATATCAGGTAGAAGAGTTAGAACTTTTATAAGCAGCGATCAAACAAATAACTCAATAAAAGGAGCAAACTGAAATGAAATTAAACAGTAAGCCAACCACCAAGCATTAGGAGAACGGTTTCATTTTATTTTATATATGTTGGAGCCACGTACCTGGCATCTTGCATATCTGGAGCCTAGCTATCATGTGAGAGAAAAATGAGGAATCTTGTCTTAGCTTCACTGTAAAATTGTCGGGGGAGGAATTTGGGGAATCAAATTGGAAACATGACACCAGTTTGGTGAATCATAGTGGACGACTGCAGTTGAAAATAAAATGAGCAATCTACTAATCTTGATTTGAATTTTTGATAAGTAGCTTACAAATGAAATAATTTTGACCTATAATAACTATTTTTCTATATATGTTTCATAACTCCCTTAACTTTTTGCACTTACATTATAAGGAATTTTTATTTTAGTCCTCCGGGATAGTGTAAACACACAAGTTCTTTTCTGTGATAGATATTTTAATATGATTTTTCTTGGTTATTTCTCAAATAATGTTTGCGTTTTCTTAAACCTTTCTATTTATTTTTTTTGTTCAGAGTCCAAACACGCCAGTTCGTTTAGCAATTTTTGCCTTACTGTAGTGTTGTCCATCACAGTAACCTCTTGGTCTTGGAAACCAAGCCAAACCTCAAAATTAGAGAATTGAGAACAGAAAAATGAAAAGAGAAAATGTTAAATGCATTTAATTTTTTTCCCATGTAATTATCATTTAATTTATCGTATTTTTTTTATATATTTCTTGTCTGGTTTTGTTATTTAATAAAAAAAAAAATTCAAAAACAAATCATTATGAATATATGATTTGAGAGATACATCTGAACATCTGATAACTAAATATGTGTAAGCAATAGAACACCAAAATTTAACCAACCTAACCTAGGCAGCATTTTCAGCAGCAAACGCCATTGCAGCCACCTTATGGTTCCCTACTCATTTATTAAAAGCTGTTTTCAAGCTCGGACTTTGATGTATATAAATGGATGTTGATATGATATGGGTCCTGTGTTTGACCAGTCCTAAGTGGGCACCCTTTGGCACCCGTTTTAGTTTGGGCTTTGTGCCAACTCAAAATTGGATCCACTTTCTCTTCTCTCTCTCCCACTTGCTTAGAGTTTAGATATTTGTGCTACTGTCATTAGATTTGGTGTGTCTCTCAGCAATAATACAACTATACAAGTGCCAACAAATGTTGATCTAGTTGAAAATGATATAACTCTTAATCCACAAGATCATAAATTTGAATCCCACTATCGATATGAGGATCTTGTTGGTGGATAACCTGTCTTAGGGCATGTCCCGATGATGATGAGTTACAGGGACCTAACCCACTTAAACTTTTATTTTAACAAAAATAAATAAATAAAATACAACTATACAAGTAATACAACAGCAGGGTCACCTACCCCCAAATGGCTAAAATGATTCCTAAATCCAAATAAATCCTGGATTCTTGCCATGTTTTGGGCATTAATTCTCATTTCTTAATTTCCATCAACCAGTCCCACCACGGAAGCCTTGATTTCATTATGTGGATAGGCTGATGTGACTTACAAGAGTTTGGTTAATTTAGTTAGTCAGATCAAAATTTCATTACTTTCTCTTCACTTTACACTAGGTTGAGGATACGTGCAATCATGTCTATCTTGCGAGGTAAATCAGCTGAAAAGCAACCTCACCTTATTTAATTCAAGGCAAAAAAGTCACACACCCCCTCATACAGACCCTATCAAATATTACTATTCAATGGGTATTTAAAGCACGATCTTGTTCATCTAATTTTGTGTCTCTTTTTACAAACAAAACAAAAACAATTAGTAGTCTGTTGAATAATGAAGAGAGAGCCTTAAAAGGGTAGGGGGAGTTTGGGGCATCAAAGAAAGAACGTGCTCATGGCAGTCTTCCCTCTGCATAGATTCCCTCTCCTCCAATCCCTTTAACCCTATCACATGCATATCTCTCTCTCTCTCTCTCTCTCTCTCTCATGCAGTGAGTGGGTCAGTACGCAAAATGGTGAGAATTGAGATGGGAATGGTGCTAACGTGCTATTGTTAACTAACAAGAAGGGGTGGTAGGGGTGTAATCGGGTTGGGTTGGATCGGATTTGAGGGGTTTCATCATTTGAACCGATCAAATTTGATCGGTTCGGATTTGGCAAATTTTCAGGTACGGATCCGAACCGAACCGATCACAATCGGGTTGGTTCGGTTCGGTTCTGATCATCGGGGTTTTTTTTTATTTACACTTAAATATTAATAAAAAATTAGAAAAATAAAATAAAATATACATATTTAATTATTAATTATATTAAATTTATATATAATAATATTTTAATATTATATAAAATAATAAAAAAATAAATATTTTAAAGGGTTCGGATCGGATCAGAATTCTCGGATCCGAGACCCGAACCGATCTGGTTCGGATCGGCGTTTTGGAATCCGATCCGTTACGATGATCCGAACCAATCCACCAAAATCGGTTCGGATCGGTTCGGATCCGCCGGGTTCGCGGATCGGATCGGATCCGCTTACACCCCTAAGGGGTGGGGTTGGTAGCTATGCTAAGCTAAAAATTAAAATATATAATTTAAAACAAATTGATGATTTAGAATATTAGATTATTGGTGTTCATAAAAACTTGTGACAGATTGTCGTGTATTTATAAAACTTTGATCTCATTGTAACATTTACTAGTCAGATGAATTTATCATAATGTCTGTTAGGGGTTTGTGAATATGAACTGTGTATGAGTTTTGCTACTATTAGACTATTATATAATTAAAAATGATTTTTTTAACCTGTGCAACTTTGTACATGTTAAGAAACCAAAACTCGAAATATTATATTGAAAGTTGTGAATTCAATTCATTGAAAGCTTAAGAGCTACTGTTTCCAATAAAACATTTCTATTCTATGATTCCTTAACATGTGCAAAGTTGTACATGTTAGAAAAGTTCAATTAAAAATAATAGTAGAGTTAATAAGTTGTATAATTTGATTAACCATTTAAGATTAATCAGTTTCTTTTTGATCTAGACTTTTAAAAAACTTTCCCAAATAAAATGTGAGGGAGAGTGGCTGATTTGGGAAATATTCCTGTCCCCATCTCCCTTTACATTGCAATGCTAGCTCCCCATACAAAGATCCAAAGGCCAGTTGCATTTATGGACGCTTTAAGAGTATAATAAATAATGCTACTCTTATATATATGAAGTACAGTACTTGTTGAGGTCACATCACAGTATCTATATGAGCTGGACTTGGAAGGATAATTTGTTCTTGTTATGTTAAAGTATGCAATAAGCTATGATGGATTTTTGGTCCCTTGGAATTTAGTACCCCACGGACAACATCTTTCACCGTTTTACTGTAGATGAATTCAGAATGACTGAATTCCACATGGATCGTTTCGTTTCTCTTCTTCCTCCTTCTCAAGATGTGTAACAAAACGACAATTGCAAACCAAGGCGTGACTCACAGGCCAAATGCTGAAAGGAACAACATTTTGTAATGCTTGGGAAATTTAAAGTTTTTGCATGTGTCACCAAATCGTTTGAATCTCTTGCTTTTATAAGCATTTATTGCCTTGATACGAGTCTACGTCACCATCTGGCTGGTGGTGGAGGCAAGATTGAACTGGGTTGCACACTTTGTTTCAGAGTTCAGGAAAATGAAATGGGCTTATCTAATTTTCTACCATTTACCAACTAACAAAGCATGCTATGTTACTTAGCTAATAGGTACCCCCAACTTACTATGTATTTCCTGTTTTCCCTCATTTCATTTCTTTACTTTTCTTACCTGTAGGATGAGTGGTTACTTGTATGATATATTTTAGCAAAAAAAGTAAGATTGGCCAATAAGAGCTAATGATTGTGATATTCGTTGACAACATATTGACTTGTTCTTCCCCTAATTGGAACACTTCGAATTGAATTGTAGAGCTAAAGAATTCACTTGATATCAAAATGTTTGCAAATTCTATATATATATAAAGGTATAGGAATTGCAAACCCCTCAAATATAACATACAAAATGACTTGTAAATGAATACTTAAATTAAAATCATTTTACAAAAAATTTCATATACTATTATTCTTTTGTCCAATAAGGAGACCATAGGAGGTTTCACATGGAGAGAAGGAAGAAAGAAATAGGAATGAGGTGAAACATATCCCGGAGATTCGCACACATATAATTTATGTTTTACATCTTAACCAATTAAGTTTTTTTTGTTTTTTCTAAGCATCTGATTTTATATAAAAGAGAACAAAGGGTACAAATCTCATACAATGATTCACGGAACAAATCTCATACAAAAATTAACTTGTAAATGAAATGAATTCTTTTATTTTTGAGATTTCAAACACAGACCCGTGATAATCAAATTCAAATGCAACCTAAAATACCACGTGAACTAGATGCCAATTTAGAAGTCCTTAACAGGCACAAAGCAAGTATTATCTGTCTAGCAGGAAAATGATTTTCTCTCCCTCAGAAGAATTCTGTGTTCAACTGAAACCTATGCCTTCAATTATGGGGACAAAGAAAGTGGATCAATTAAGTTGCCAGCCCCTGCCAATTTATCTTGAAACCTTCAGTCGCTGCCTTCTCTGCAGAGTTACATGCAAAATAACAAATGGGGTTAACAGCATACAAATGGTCAAATTATTTCAAAATTGAATTCCTATAACAGTCCATAGTCTCATATTACAAAGATGTGGTACAAGCCACTCATCATCTACATCAGATAGCCACATTCTTGGTCATCGATTGATCTGTTTGTCCAGTAGTCAATCCTAATCACTTCTAGACGCCTTACTTTTTCTTAGGGACAATATCTAAAGTTTTTTGGGCCTCATCTATTACGGCTATCAAAATCCTCATTGACTCTCACTCTCAGCAGATTTTAGCATAAAATTAAAATGCATTCTGACTCTATAATATCAAAGCCAGAACAGCCAAGATGCTTCTGGGCTACCTGGCAAGATAACTATTGTGAGAGAGATGAATGGTTTGAACTGAGCCAGCCAGCTGGAGTGACTTGTTTACTCATTGCAAGTGCATGTTTCTTAAAAGTGTTCAAGTAACTCTCCAACTAAAAGGTATACAGGTCATAAGTTAGCTGTAACTTTGAATTCGGCGTGGCCCAATCAGATATGCCCATTTTACTCACAAATAGCTTTCAGTCCGGGCTGTATTAGGATCTCAACTTTTGTGAGACCATCTCCCGAGTACCGAGACAATACTATGTTTTTGTACTTAGATTCGTTAAAATGCAATTTTAGTTCATCACGTTTTTACTTTATTGAAATTGGTTCTTCAACTTTTTTTTTACGAATTTAATCCTTATAATCTTTCAATGTTGTAAAAAAGCATCTCTCTATCATCTTCCCATCCAAAATATAATAGAAGTAGGTGATGTGACAAACGTGTGCCAACATGACATCCAAGTATCAGTTCCATGTATCACCATATAATAAAAATAAAAATATAAAAAATGTAAGTTTAAAAACCTTTTTTTTATCGTATCATGTGACATACACATGACTGAAGATCATCTTCTTTCTGAATGCATCTATTCCTCTAAATCGTTTGAGATAGCAAAACACAAATCTTCAATCCTTAGAAATCAAATGGAAAATCAAATTAATATGCGATTCTCATTCTCGGTCTCGCTCTTCTCCTTTTTATTCTCATTCTCACGCTCCTTCTCAATCAAGATCATTCTCTTCATCGACTGGTGGTGGCATGCAAAGAACAGGGAAGGCGAGGTCACGGCTGGTGGTGCTCCGGCGAGTTCGTGGAGTTCCAACAACGAGGCAACGACTCAAAGGTGGCGCGCGTGATGAGACCAACTTGGAGCTGTTTTGACGCGGTGGTTGGGTAGCGGCTCATGGTTGTCGTGGGTGCAGGCAAGGAGCACGCTACTGTACTCAGGATGGTGGCGTGCGACTGTGACGATGGGGCAGGACGATGGTGGTATGTGCGTCTGAATGACCGAGTCTAAGTAGAAGTTGTCTTAGCATGTCAGTTGTCTCATCAGTTGTGTCATTTAGTTATGACCGAGTCTGAGTAGAAGTTGGCCTACAACTTGCCCTGAAGATGATGGAGAAGTTGGTCTATAATAATGGATGTAGTCGGCCCTTCAAATGTGAAGATAATGGAGAAGATACTCTCGGGAAAGTATAACTACGAAGAAAAGGAAGACGACACAAGTTTACTTAAGAGAAAAAAAATTTATTATTAATTAATTATTTTATTAATATTTTTTTATTTTATGATATGATGCCATGTGGCACTGAACACTTGAATGCTATGCGGGCCCACACTTGCCATGTCACATACTTCTGTTAGATTTTGGATGGAAAGATGACAGAGGGATGATTTTTGCAATATTGGAAAAGTAGGAGGACTAAATTCACCAAAAATAAAGTTGAGGGACCAATTTCACTAAAGTGAAAAACCCGAGGGACTAAAACTACATTTTAGCCTACTTTATTTGAATTATTTTTAAAAAAGAGTTCCAATTCAATAAAGAAAATAAATTTAAAAGTAATGTATTTGATATCTTGAAAACCTAAAAAATAGGCTTAGTTGCATTTTTAGTCATCTTATTTAATTTTTTGACAAAGCACTTTTAGTCATATTATTATTGGTTATGTGTGGCTTCGATCCCTAAAGTTTTTTTTGTGCATATTGGGTCTCTCTATTTTTTCAATGTTTCAAATTCGGTACTTTGATCCAATGTCTGACAATTTTTCAATGATTAACAAAGAGGATTCATTGCTCTAAGCACATAGAACCTTTGATGGAACAAAAAAAAGTCCCGACAAGGTGGGACAAAATCAGTAAATAGAAGAGATGACCCATTGAATCATGTTGAATTGAAGAGGCGGATGATGGAGAACCTCAATTAGAAGTTTTATGCACTTAGTGAAGTGATTCCTCAACCAAAAAAAAGGCTTAATTGCATTTTCATCCCTCAACTTTTTCAGTTGTGCGATTTTGGCCCCTCATCCTTCGATCCATGACTGGTCAACATGTAGTAAAGAATGATTTTGCACAATACGACAAATTAGAGGACTAAATCTGCAATTAAAATTTTTGAGGGATCAAATTGACACAATTAAAAAAGTTGAGGGACGAAAAATGTAATCAAACTAAAAAAAAATTAAAGAGACATGAGAGATAACCTTAATTAGAAGTTCTATGCAATTGAGGAGTGATTCGTTAAAAAAAAAAAAATAGTTGCCCCAAATCTAACCCATAACAGGTTTTATTCACACAAGTATCCACGGGCCCCTGAGTATTTTTGGCATGCCTCCTATTCATGAAACACGGTTTATAAGTACCCAACGAGGCCCAACCCGACCCATTAAATGGGTAAGGTCCGCATTTCATGAAACACTGTCAAAATACCCACATATCCATAGAGGGTTTATTTTTTGGCCGATACCAATCACTTTCGTTCGGCAGAAACCTCAAATCCTTGCGTTAACAAAAATTTTCGTCACCCATCATGCGTGCTAAGGTATTTCCTCCATTATTCTTCCTTTGTTTTTCGTCATTTTCACACAAGACGATTCCGATTTCGTTCTCGTATTCGCTATAGAGTTTTCCGTTTTTTGTTGATTTTTTCCTCTCTTTTTAATCGTAATTTTGTAGGAACTGAGTATAATTGGATTTTGACATTTTGTATGGAATTATGATTTTGTTTTAAATTCTTAGAAATGATTATTTGGACTATTGATGCATTTAGTGTGAACGGTATTGGAAGATATTTGTTCTGAGATTTCTTGTAGTTTGTTGCATTTTTCGATTTGATATGTTTGCGCCACTTGATTTTGAGCGTTAAAACGGAGATAGGGATCATTAACCTTATCAGAATTGTCGATTGCGAATAAATGAGATGCCAGAGGAAGTCGTTGATTTCAAATTGATTAGATGTGATTTTGTTTTATTCACTAACTCCTTCGATTGCTAATGAAATTTATGTTGATAGAAAGGATTTCATTCATGCGTTATTTTCCCTGTGTGATGTTTGCATCATCATATAATGAATACCTTTACAGGCCTAATGAGTAATGACATGAATTGTCTAGTGTTCCTTCAAGATGCATGTAAAAATATTTGATTTTGAAAGAAAAAATATTCAAGGCACCTTTGTTTCAGCATTTTTTTTTAACAGAATAATGCTTCTTTTTATATATCGGTTGGTCTTTTCTTAAATAGCTAGAGCTATTTCAGTGTTTATGAGAGGCTAAACTTTTCAGTTTCTCGAAAAGTTACTTTTTAAAATCTCTTTTTTTAAAGTATAAACAAACGTGTCCTTAGTTAGTAAGACCTTAACAGCGAACTTCATTTACAGGCATCCCTTGAATGCAATTAACTTGCAGGTAAAGCCTGCACAATCTTGTGCCCTTGTGAAATTAGGTTTGTTTATGAGATATCAGTTCATATATTTGTGTTAAATAGAGTTTTGGACAATGCCCTCGGTAAAAGAGCAAAAACAGTAATACACACAACTGTCCCATAGCCAATAGTTGGTGTGTCCTGTGCTTATCGGTGCACCAATATACACCAACTTCTAGTACTTTTGTGACTTAATTGCAGATTTTGATGTGTAATTGCCCTATGATGAAGTAGAAATGGTAGAAGTTTGTGTGGAAAAGCCTGTAACCATTGCATCATCTGTAGTGTCAACTGTCAACATGTTTCATACCATGCCCGGCACTGGATATATTTTAATTTTCATATTACTTTTTGTCTTGAGTTTCTTTTATGCTTTCTATTATCAGTCTAACTTGGTGCTGTTGTATATCAGTGGAAGAAGAAGCGCATGAGGAGGTTGAAGAGAAAGCGCAGAAAGATGAGACAAAGATCTAAGTAGGTGCCTGGGCAATACCAAGATGAGCTTACCCTTTTGTTACTTTACCAGCTTCACGACCATTAGGCAATTATGACCTTAGTGATCGAAGTCTGGTGTTGAGGGAAGGCCTCTCTAGATATGGTTTCATTAGAACTAAGACTATTGAGCGTGTATCAGGTTTAACTTCGAGTGTCTTTTGTGGGTTTGAAACATATGCTTGTTTTGTTATAACTTATAACTATTGGTATCTGAATGGCATATTGTTAACCGTTTGCAAGACTTGTATGAATCTTTAGCATATTATATTCAATCAATTTTTGTGCTATGCTATGTTATGCGTGTCGAACTGTTGTTTTTAGTTGACTGGGTGTAGCTGAAGACGGAAGACCTGGCTATTTCCATTCCCGTAGTTTGGTAACTATTTAGCAACTTGGCTGTGTGATATTTTCTTGAATACATGGTTCAGTTTTGATCCGAATCTCTCATCTTTTTATGTTATAACCGAATCTATCTATCTATCAATGCATGCCAAAAAGTTTAGGGGGAAGATGTCACGTTCGAAGGACATGTCACAAACCTTGAGAAATACTTGGATATTCCGAGAAAAATATTTTCAGCAGTATTGTAAATTTTGGTGGTTATTTGGTGCCATGTGTTGCATTCTTAGTGGAATAGTGTAATGCTCTCATAATTTGCATGAATTTCTCAAAGGGAAGGACTTACAGTGGTATTCATTATTATAAACTGATTTTAATGACCCAATGAAATGTATGGGTAGGATTAACAAAATTCAAGTGAAATTAAATCTAGTCGATCCAATGGCATGTAACCTAATTCAATTTTCAAACTCACAAGCTATGAGATTGAAACCCGATTAGTATTTAGTCTATCTCCTTAATTTGTTTGTTGATTCAAAATTAAGCTGCCCAAACTTTTTAATTTTGTTTATTTAAAATTTTAAAGATTAACTTTTTATTTAAAAAGGGTTGGTGGGCTGACCTGCTTAATCTGCAGTTCATGCTTAGCGAATCAGGATCTACATTCTACAGTGTGATTTTGCAGTGTTGTCTATGTATCATTATTTCATGAGCCAGCATGACCATATAAGACGCAAGTTTATACTTTATATTAGCTAAGAAAACTCTGCAAGGTAATCCTATCTTTTTCTCAAGATTATAACATAAAATCTTGTTTGTCTATACTCCATTTATTAATCATTAAGTTCAAAACACCTATTGGTCAGCTCAAAGGTTGGCTTATAAATCTCCATATCGAATGCTTCATTTTATAGATCTCACCATTCTTGTGCCCATTTACGGCTGCATCACTCACTGACAACGAGTCTCTCCCTCGTGTGAGCCAAATGGGAAAAATGAATTTGGATAGATAATCAGCATAGCTGTTCCAATTGAGGAAAGCATTTAAAGTCACAGATTTCTATCAAGAAACTGAATATGTAGAATGACATTATAGTTTTCATGCTGGATGTTACAGTTTTCATTTTTGATGGATCTAGATGCAAATGGCTAATGCAAGCTTTTTAAAGAACTAGGATGCTTCAACTTGTAAAAGCAGTGTCAAAAGGAGAGAAAGTAGACAGCATTCAATCCTCTGCTCGAACCTTTTGATTACTCGTTTTTAGACATTCAATTCAATCAAAATTTCAAGCATCACAAACTTTGTTTCACCGAGCAATTAACAACCTATAGGTAATCAAACACTCAGGGTGAGAATAGAAAAAACTTTCTCCATTCATATCTAAACAGTCACAACCCTGTTTATTATATTTCGTTATATACTTTGAGGGTATGCATCTCTACATTGTTAGTTCCTTGAAATCATATTGCATACAAAGCCTTTCAACAGTACTTTGACTCAGAACCTCTTTCAAGTATAACTCCTTCATAAGCTCTTCTGCCATATCCATTTCTTCTGCAAAAGCAAGCCCTTCAACAAGAATAGTATAGGTTATCTCATTGGGCATACATCCTTTATCAATCATCGTCCGAACTATCTCCATTGAAAAGTCTGCTTTTCCATACTTGCAAAATCCAAGTATAAGTGCATTGTAGTTATCAATATCAGGCTTGTGACCATTTTCTTCCAAAACCCTGAAAATCTCAGTAGCCTCATCTAACATTCCCTCCCTACAAATTCCTCTTATCAGAGCTGAGTAAGTATAGGAATCTGGAGTAAATCCATACTTTGTCATTTCATATAATAGCTGAAATGCTGGATATGTGTTCCCTTTCCTGCACAAGCTTGAAATCACAATTTTGTAAAATTCATGCATAGATGAGTTTTGTTTATTACCCAACCTCTGGATTATGAAGAATGCTTCTTGCACCTTTTCCTCCTCACAAAGCACAGCAATAGCATTGTATGTTCCTTCATTAGGATTACAATGTCGAGAAATCATTTGGTCTAGACACCGAACTACAAGATCCACTTTCCCTTCCTTGCTGCCGCGGGCAATAATAGGATTATAGCTTGTAGCAGTTGCCTTGAATCCACTCGTTGTCATTTCATCTAAAACTTTGAGAGCATGTTCTGTTCTTCCATGGTGCGAAAGACAAGTAATTAATATGTTATAGGTAACAACTGAGAGAGACTGGTTCATTTCACTCATCTCTACTAAAAGCTCATTTGCTTCCTCCCACCGCCCTTCATAGCACAAATTCCTTAGTAAAATGTTATAACTCACAACATTAGGCTTGAACCCCTTAGCAGGCAATTCCCTAAAAAGCTGGATAGCTTCTTCAGTTCTACCTTCCTTGCATAAACCAGTTAACAAAACATTGTAACTGACCAAATTAGGCACCCCACCATTGGCAATGATCTCATCTAGAATTGTCGCGGCTTCATCCACTCCCCTTTCCTTATAAGCAGCTTCAAGCAGGAAAGAGTATGTAAAAGCATTGGGGACCAGCCCCTTCTTCATAAACCGGTCTAAAAGCTGCAGGCTCTGATTCAAATTTCCATGCATGCAAAGCCCTTTCAGTAGACTGTTATAGGTGAAAGTATTAGTTGGAAAGCCATGCTCTTCCATCTTTTCAACCAATTGCATCCCATACCCAACATTTCCTCTCTTGCACAAATAATTGACCAAGTATGTGTAGGAAGCTGCATCAGGCATAACATCAGAACCTACCATCATCTCCATCACTCTTACAGCCTTCCTACTTTTGTTTGAATTGCAAAGATCATATATGAGCTGAGTTGCTTGAGCCACATCAGGCTTGTGGCCCTTGCCCACCATATACTCCAAAAGAGAAATGCATCATTAAGTCTTATCTCCTTGTTCTTCAGCTCATTCTTCCCAGTCCCAACCCTCCAATTGGGAATAGTAAAAACAGCATCTTTTGATGAAATAGCAATCTGGGTCGATGCCAAAACCCTAGAAAACCCCTTGTTGAGGGAAAAAGGTTGAAATTTTGAAACCCGGGAATATAAACTATGACCCTTTTTGTTTTGTTTTTGCTGATAAACTTGCAGCTGGAGACACAGTATGCAGCAGTGTTGCCATGACTGTAATATGCAGTAATTACAATGAGTCTTTGTTAATGGAACAAGAAAACAACTGTGGGGCTGGTTCTAGATGGAAACACTTGAAGGATGAGGAAAAAATATTGGAATTTTGGAAGAGAAAAGTAGATTAAAGAACAATGGAGAAGATATGTAGAGAAATTAGAGACATACTTGTAGTGTGATTATCTGCTCAAAATTGAAGCTTCACCTGAACGAATGAGTAAGAATCGAGAGACATGCCACCGAGGGTTTTTCAAAAACCGGTGTAGGGTTTTTCAGCGACTACAACCTGTTTTGTGTTATCCGAATAGGCCGCAATATATTTATCAACCCTTCAGTGTTAAATTAGTATAGAATGCCGGGCTCTAGAACTAGTCATAACCACTGCATTCGGGTCCTAAACCGTAGAAGAGAAGGAATGAATATGTACATTTAATGATCCGGTGTTGGATCAGGGATGGGTTCAAGCCGACCTTCGAGTTATTCGACCCGTTTCATATAATCAAAATTTATTTTTACTTTTATACCTCCCTAACTTACGTTTCACACACCATCACTAAACTTTTACTCTCATATATTTCTCATTGTTTGAGAATATGTTTTGTGTGAGTGAAAGAAAATAGAGAGTTTATGATATGCTTTTACAATTTTATCCTTATTTGAAAAAATTAATATAAGTAATATTTTTTAAATAATATTTATAAACAAAAATAAAAAATGATTTCTCCAAAAATACCCCAAATTAGTAACTTAGGTTAGTTTTTCTCCACAACACCCCAAATTGGGGAAATAAAAAAAAGTGGGAAGAGGAGGGGTTTAGAGGCTTTATTGAAACCCTAAAAACATTCCCCTCCAATTTTCTTAACTCACAAACAAGGACGACCCTCCAATAAATCTTCCCTTTCCCTTCTTTTTTCTAAAAAGAAAAAAACAACTCAAACACATCCTAAGGCTACGTTTGGATTGGTGGAAGGGGATGGAACGGAAGGGAATGGAATGGAGTGGTATCATGTTTCATTGTTTGGATTGTTTAAAAAATGATAGAAGGGAATGTAATATGATGGAACCCATTCCATCCCATTCAATCTCTTACACTCATTTCTCTTCCCTCCCAAATTGGGGGGAATGAGATGGAATGAAAGATCAGATGCTTCATAAAATTATGAATTTATTATTTTGTCCTTTACAACTCTTCTTCTTTCTCTTTAAAAAAAAAAACTCTTCTTCTTTTTCCAGAACGCAGCTTCCTCCCCGACGAGGCCATCCGACCAACTTTTATCAGGTTCTGCAGTGTTGTTGCTGTTTGAGCGTTTTGTTTTTGCTTTTAATTTTTCAAACGTCAATGACATTTTTTCTTTAATATTTATAATTTTGTATAGCTTTATTAGTCATACTTTACTGAGACTACTATTCGCACAGTAAAAAGAGAAATTTTCAATTTGACAATATCACAATATAATACTAGAATAAAAATCGACACAACACTTTCAATATTGCTCATTGCTTGCCAAGCCAGTACATTTTATACATATAAAATAAATGTAAGGTGTGAATAGGGTGATTAACTATCCAGGTGTGAATAAAAATCTTTGTTTTGTGATTATCTTCTAAATTGATTTTTTTATTTTATAATAATTGTATGGTTAAAAATTACTTTATGAAATATATAATAAATAACAAATAAAAAATATTAAAGTTATACAAATAAGGGTATTATAGGAATAAAAGATATATAACTCATTCCATTCCGTTCACTTCCCAAACGATGGGATGAGAACTTTGTTCCATTCCACCATAAAATATCCAAACAATGGAATGATCTTTTTATTCCATTCCGTTCCGTTCCACTCCATTCCATTATGTTCCGTTCCATCATCTTCCATCAATCCAAACATAGCCTAAAGGTGCATACACCTTACTCACTTTACAAAAATCGTATCCCAATCCACCAGTCTAGTCCTAGTGTATGTGGATCACATGGTAGCTACTAGAAGTTCAAAATAATCAAAACCTTAGATTTCAGCACTGATCCGGTGTTGGTAAGGGACGGGTTCAAGCCGACCTTTGGATTACCCGATCCGTTTCATATAATAAAATTTTATTTTTACCTTTATACCTCTCTAACTTACGTTTCACACACGATCACTAAGAAATAAGTCGATGTAAATTACAAATTTTTTACTCTCACATATCTCTCCTTGTTTGGGAGTATGTTTTATGTGAGTGGAAGAAAATAGAGAGTTTATGACACGCTTTTACAATTTTACCCTTAGTTGAAAAAATTAACATAAGTAATATTCTTTAAATAATATTTATACTCAAAAATAAAATATGATTTCTCCAAAAATACCCCAAATTAGTAACTTAGGTTAGTTTTTCTCCACAATACCCTTAATTGGGAAAAGGAAAAAAAAGTGGGAAGAGGAGGGGTTTAGAGGGTTTATTGAAATCCTGAAAACATTCCCCTCCAATTTTCTTAACTCACAAACAAGGATGACCCTCCAATAAATCTTCCATTTCCCTTCTTTTCTCTAAAAAAAAAAAAAACAACAACTCAAACACATCCTAAAGGTGCATACACTTTACTCACTTTACAAAAAGCGTATCCCAATCCACCAGTCTAGTCCTAGTGTATGTGGATGACATACTAGCTACTAGAAGTTCAAAAGAATCAAAACCTTAGATTTCAGCACTGATCCGGTGTTGGGTCAGGGACGGGTTCAAGCTGACCTTCGGGTTACCCGATCCGTTTCATATAATAAAATTTTATTTTTACTTTCATACCTCTCTAACTTACGTTTCACACACGATCACTAAGAAATAAGTCTTATGTAAATTACTAAATTTTTACCCTCACATATCTCTCCTTGTTTGGGAGTATGTTTTATGTGATTGGAAGAAAATATAGAGTTTATGACATGCTTTTACAATTTTACCCTTATTTGAAAAAATTAACATAAGCAATATTCTTTAAATAATATTTATACACAAAAATAAAAAGTGATTTCTCCAAAAATATCCCAAATTAGTAACTTAGGTTAGTTTTTCTCCACAATACCCCAAATTGGGGAAATAAAAAAAAGTGGGAAGAGGAGGGGTTTAGAGGATTTATTGAAATCCTGAAAACATTCCCCTCCAATTTTCTTAACTCACAAACAAGGATGACCCTCCAATAAATCTCCCCTTTCCCTTCTTTTCTCTAAAAAAAACAACAACAACTCAAACACATCCTAAAGGTGCATACACCTTACTCACTTTACTATTAATTGATGTTGTCTGTTATGAATATATTAATGTTGTGATGCCATGATTATGATGGGTATGATGCTATTGACTGTTGTTTGTGTTGTACTCTTTATGAGTGTTGATTGTTGAGAATGTTAATGCAAACAATGATGTTAAGACATTAAAATACGTTTATGATAATAATGAGAATTAAGGGATGTTTCCCCAGTTGTTCATAAGACATGAATATAGTGTGAGAGGTAAGGTTATGTTCATAGGGCTTAGTTAAAGACCCTAGGATTTATTAGTGAGTGTTATAGGAACCTTAATAACGAAGCTATGATTAAAGGATTAATTCCTCATGATGATAAGACATGAATATTAATGAAGAACAGTTAAGATTAATTAAGCTAATATTCAATGGATTAGTAGAAGCCAATAGGTTGAATCTGTGAACTGTCCCAAGGATTTGGGAAAGGGTTTCTGACCCTTTCTGCCCGGATCAGTATGGCCACGCTCCATTGAGCACGGCCGTGCTTGATAAGGAGTACACCCGTGCTCCAGTTTGAAACCCAGAGCAGGGTGCGTATTTGAGCACGCCCGTGTTCAACAGGTAGCACGACCGTGCTTGCCTGCAGGTCCAGCACGCCCGTGCTGAGGGTGAGCACACCCGTGCTCACCTTATCGAAACAGAAACCAGAATGCTGAAATAGGGGTTTTCACCCCAAATGCTTAAAAGCCTTAATAAGATACCAACGGAACATGAAGACCAAAGATAAGTGATAAGATGTTGTACCTTGGTAGCCTAAGTGTTCGCTCCAAGTGATAAGATGTTGTACCTTGGTAGCCTAGTGTTCGCTCCAAGGGGGCCTTGATGCTTGATGGTTAAGGTGTTGAGCTCTGGTGCTTAATGGCCAAAGTATTGTTAATGCTTAAAAGACTTAACGATGAACGTTAAACGATAATCCTCGATAGCCTAGTGGTCGAGGTGTTGATGGTGATAAAACTTGGGTAGCCTATGGACCCAAGCGGAGGTGGTGGTTGTGTGTTGTTTGCCATGTATTCACGCATCGGAGATGTTGATTGGAGGTTGTACAATGTAGGGGAGGTTGTCCGAGAGTAAAACGATCTGGCCGTCCGCGGGATTCGTTCGAAAGGGAATCAAGTATACACCGTGGTGGCACATCCGAGTGCATTGCATAGCATACACGTTATATGATGATGATTGTTATGATATTGCTGTTTGATATAACATGCTTGTTTGATGTATGCTCGTCTTGCTAACTGCTTTATTACCGTTATATTCATATATATGTTTCTTACTTCTTATCTCTATGTTTCTTGTTTGTGGCATGTATCGTTTATGTAGAGGTCGATATGCAGTCAGTTGAGGAGTGACTCCGAGGAACCGCGACTCGTAGATAGAATTTCTCGTTTTCAGTAGTTGTTTAATTTGTTTCCGAGTTGTTTCCGAGTTGTTTATCAGATTGGTTATATCAGCTCTGTAATGTGACATCGGGGTTGCGTTCATTTATGTTTCAATTATGTTATGTTTCCTTTATAAACATGTTTTAGCTATTTCCGCATTATGTTATAATGCGGTAGTCTCTGACCGGTTTTGATATTATATATATTTGCATGTGTTCTATCTCTTTTTATATCTTTTGAATGCATGCGGGGTAGAGGGTGTCACAATCCCTCCCCTTGTTTGAGTGCATATTGTATGAGGGGAAGTAAATGGAGGATTTATAACATACTTTTACAATCTTACCCTTATTTTAGAAAATTAACAAATGTAATATTTTTTAAATAATATTAGTGCACCTTTCAAAAAATAATAATAATATTAATGCCAAAAATATTATTCCTTTTCCTCAAAAACTTTAGAGAGAATTTTTTTATTTTTTTTCCTTTCTATATAAAAATATTATATTTCTCTCTAAAAATTAAATATATATTACTTATTTATTATATATTTTATTATTAAACTCTTTAAAGTTTTTTTTTTTGCACTGCATACTAAACTTGGACACTTCATAACTATATTAATCTACCGCAAACTGATTAATCTAGTGGTAATCGATTAATATGGGAAAAAGTTAACTATATTGCAAATTTTTTCTTTCTATTTAAAAATATTATATTTCTCTTTAAAAATTAAATATATATTACTTATTTATTATTATTTTATTATTAAATGAAGAATAAACTCAAAATAAAATTTTATTTTTACATGATTGATGGAAGAATGAATTTCTTTTTGTGAAATGAAAAATAAACCACACATTTTTAAATATTTTTTTTTATTATTCCACCTTACTCAATCAATAAATCAATCAAAATATGCTATATTAACCTTGCATTAAACAACTTGAATTTCTTGATTTAAAAGAAAATTTTCTTGATTCAAAAGAACTCATAATTGGGATGTCAAGTAGATACAAATTAATACAAGAGAAATATAATATGTCCTCGCAATACTTTCAAATGTATTATAAAGGCAATAAAATAGTTCAATGATTTTGCACAAATACAATCCAACCAAAATCGTAGTGTCAATTACACCATAGATGACAAACTACTGCAGATCTGAACTAGGGATGACAATTTTATTCGTACCACAGATACCCGTGGATAAAATCCGTGACGGGTTCGAGGTGGGTAGGCATACGGATACCCATGGGGCAAAATAAACGGGTATTTCTAATACCCGTTTGCTAATGGGCGGGGGGCGGGCATTGAAGTACTCGTGGCCGAGGGTACCCGTGCCGCTGTGAAATTACTTAATTACCCTCATTTTAATAACCTAAGTGCCTTACACTTTGTTACTCTCATCATACGTGAGACACTCACTGTCACTTCACCATCTCCACTCCAGACCCTCGCCTCTGTCAACCCAAGCCCGTTGTCCCTCCCGCCCGCCCGCCCTCTTCCAGTCTGGCCGCCGGCAACCCAAGCCCCCTTCACCCAACCGCAAGCAACGCCCACCTTCACCCCACGGCGCACAAACCAGGTTCCACCGCGATCTCAACCAGGTTCCTCCCGTTGTTGCGACGTCACGAGTCACGACCCCCAGCCATCACGAGTCACTTCGTTTCCCCAGTGAAGAGGTCGCTATCTCTTCCTTAATGTTATCTGGGTCACTTTGTTTTTTGGTGGATTAAAAAAATCAAAGTTTGAAAGATGGGTGATTCAAGAACGAAAACGCAAAGAGGAAAATTCAAGAGATGGTTAGTTTTTGGTTGAGTGAGATTGTCATTCTTTTCTCTTGTTTCTCTGAGAATATGAGAGATGATATTGGTGATGTGAGATATTAGAACATAACCCTTTATCTTGCTGGAGATTGCATAGTCTGGATGGTGTTTCCTCAATTAAATTGATTTTCTCTTTAGTCACTCATCATGTGTTTGCTAAATTGTTTGAACCATATACCTGCACTTTCTTTTTCAATTTTCCCTGGCTATGGGTTGTGATTTATTTGTAGAGCTAGTTCAGATTTTACCTCCTTATTTCTGGTTATTGCTTCATTTGTATCTGTAGGTGTATTCAGTATTCACAATAAAAGTAATATTAATTATATATTCATTCTATGTAATATATGATGGTAAATATAGTATGATGTTTAATTGTCTTGAATCACGTTACTTGCTCATAAATCAATCCTTGGAGAGCAATCCTTTGATTGCATCTGTGATGTCATTGCAATGGGTGGGATAAATTCTTTAGTACCTCTTGTTAATTAGCGCATGTTTTTTGAAAAAATGACTTTTTTTATAAATATCCATGGGTACTAGCAGATATTTGTAATACCCGTTAAATACCTGGCAGCGGGAACCCGTGCGGGTGGTAGGCGGGGACGGGTACAGATTTATCCATCGCGGGTGGGGTGCTACTCGTGCCCGCCCGACCCCGTTGCCATTCCTAATCCGAACTACTTCTTCTGCTAAATCTTTTATTTTTCAATCTTTAGTACCTGAAAAATAAAGTTAAAAAAACATTTCAGAATTATATAAAATAAAATATAGCAAGTAAGTTGTCTTGTTCAACCTCAAATTAAAAGTCCATCAGTAAAAAGTAAAAACCAAACAATGACACGGGGGCATGCTTTTAATGTTTGATGATGAGAAAAGTGAAAAATATAGGAAGCTGAAACTAGTTGATCATCACAGACAATTGCATACTGCTTAAAACGCACTTGCTAATCTTCTTAGAGTTTATGCATGCCGATTACCCAAAAATCCATCAACACTAGAAATGAAGATGATTGATTTCTCTATGGTCTGGTTTCTATTGCAATAGGTCTAGTCTAAAGTTCCAAGTCTAACCAAATGAACAATGGATCAATGTTTGTGGCTTACAGTTTGTAAATGTAAGGATATGAAGTTTTACATCCAATAGGATCTAGTAGTGTCTTCAATTCAATGCCATTCATTAGGAAAATTGTTAACAAACAAAAAGCAGTTATAAGTCCAAATGCTATGCTTTTGGGAAAACATGTATATTTATATTTGCCTAGGATGTTAATAGACACAACAGGTGTGGCCATTATTAAGAGCACGTCACAAAAGTCCATTCATTCATGTCATGATTCCTGAATTAAATTCAAACTTATTACATATCACTTGATTTCAACGTTCTAGTTTCCATTCAACGCACACATTTCCTCAAACACCTTTAAAGCAAGACACATCCCTTCATAGACCACACCCATTTGATAAGCAATGACAGTAAAGTTAAATTTCAAATGGTTAAAACTTAAAACTAATAAGAATGAATCAGCAAGCATGTGGTAAAATATAAACGAGATATATACATATAAAGAGAACAGATTCCGTGATTGTTCAGATCTCTCAAGACATAAATTTAAAGTTGCAAAAGGATTCAGATAGATGAAGCTATAAACCCTGTATTTTTCAACAGCAATGATGCAAAAATCTAGAACATCAATGAACGATGAAACATAAAAGTCCTTTCTATCACATCACAAACAGGTTTCCAGTAATCATAAACGATTAAATTAGAAAGATAACCAAAACCGAAAACGAAAATTTGAAAACACAAACACAGAAATTCGAAACACACAAACACAGAAATTCGTCCCAGATTGTGTAGCTAGGGTTCAGATTTACCTTGATTTGCATACCAGATTGTGTAGCTACGAACCAGAGAAATTCGAACAAGGAAGAAATTGGATTCAGAGGTTAGGGTTCATAGTTTGAAAGTGAGAGAAGATGGTGTCGAAGGAACTCAGAAAGAGTGTATGAAAAGTGGGTGTAAATCCTAAAAAAGAGTGAGGGCAAATTAGTAATTTAATTATTATTCCTCCAAAAAACTTCAAATTGAGGTAAACCAAAAAATTGAGGTGAGGAGAGGTTTGGGGGTATTTTCTAAAATCCTCAAAAACTTCTCATCCAAATGTTTTAAACTCACAAACATGAAAGAGATTCTTACAAACCTTCTCTTTCCCTTACTTCCCTTCCTAAACAAGACTTACAAACAAAGCCTAAAGGATCTTAGTCAACCAAGCTATATTCCGAAGCTTGAGGCCAAGAAAACCTCTAATGGAAGCATGTATGTCTCCCTAGGGAAAGTACATTGAAGATCTGCTAGCGAAAGCAACAATGCTCAATGCTAAACTAACATACCTATGACAGTAGGCTTCAAATGATAGCTCATGCCAATACCCCTTTGGTAATCAGAACATGTTTGTCAATAAGATTTCATTGTGTAACGCGTTGTAGCAGCTGAAAATGATGACTGGCTGTGATACCCTGATCAAGGATATTTTCGAAAGCAAGGATTTTCAGGAATTTATTGCAAGATATGGTGGATGTTTCAGTACTAGGGAAATAATGCTTTAAACCCAATCATGACCATAGCCATAAAAAATTATGTCCTGTACTTTCAAAGCAAGTCTAACCAATGGGGAGCTTTACTTAAATGCTGCCACTTCAGCAGTAAGGGGATAATTAGAATTAACCTAAAATAAACAAGCTTCTGCTAGTCGTAAGTTGCAAGACTTTTACAGCCTCGTAATCTTCACAGAGAACTAAAGTTATTTCCAAGGAGTGCCTCCCATAACTATCTAAAAGTCTCATATACTCTGATGCAATTTGATGAGGGGCCAATTGCAAACTTCACCGGCAGTTCCTTGATACCCTTCTTGCTCCAGCTCATACTCAACCATATCTGCAGGGTTTCAGTCATAGGGAGATTACTTCTTTGCATATAGAAACCATTAAGTGGGGGGGACCTTAAATTGATTTTGTCAACTTTAACCAAAACACACAAAGTTGACCAAAACACAAAAATGTGGTTTGGAAGGATTTATGAATTAGGAAAGCCAATAAATAATCTTGAATGACTTTGCCATAGTTGGAGGCTTGGAGCCATTAAGGATCAACTGAGACACAAGAATCCAGTTACAGAATGACTTTGATATAGTCTGAGCTTGTGTGCTACTTTCAAAGAATAATGATAGCCTACTACATATATGGAACTAGAAGAAGTGAAATAGATCATAACCTTTTACTCCTTAACATTCATCACTTGCATTTTGACATTAAGTTATAAAGACATTCCACAATTAATATATTAACACTACTTTGCTTAAACAGTACCCAAGAGGGAAAAATTGTCAAAAATGATGTTGGTTCCTCCCCCTCCTCTCCTTGCCAGAAGCAATGCTCTTACATTCTTCTAACAGAAGCACCAACTACAGGTAGAATTTAGACAGAAATATCCCAATAATAGATCTTCATGAAGGTTTCCACTCTTTCCTTTGTAACAAGAACTGTAATCATAGGGCAAAAGCAAATTTAATTAAGTTCAGGTTCAACTTCATATATCAGTTTTAATTTAATATAAAATAAAACAAGAGAGAAGACTCGGCAATTAAATATATGATGTTTAACTATTTTGTGGAAACAATTGCCACCTTGTCACGCATTCATTGATTCTTCCTACTGGTTTTTGAACCTACCAAAATGCATGTTACAAGAAAGAGAAAAATTTATATAGGATCACCAACATGGCTTAAAGGAAGTACTAATACCTGTAGGCTGTAGCAATATAGGATCAACCCGTTCTTTCCTGACAAACTGTCACAGTATCATCATCTGTAATTGTTGATATATCTGAGACATTTGGCAGCGTTCCAGTTCTTCCAGAGGATATTTCTTTAGAACTTAATGCAGCTTTTAAGTCCTGAATCCATTTCATCACCTTCATGAAATCAGCATCAGTATTGACCCCCATCCAAACAACTTCATCAAAAGCTTTGCACGCCTTATCAAGTCGTTCTGCTTCAGGGTTAGCGATTAAATCACCATAACTACTTTTGACTAATGTGTGCCTTCGCTTCAAATCCTTCCGCCAACGTGGGAAAACATACTTAGATGACACCGACTCTGTTTTCCTTACAAACTTGAGCAAAGAAAGGATGTGTCTACATATAATACCTTTAAACTCAAACAAATGACATGCACATTGCACTTCAAAATCTTCTTCATTGTAATATACATTGAAAGATATATATTTCATTGCCTCTTGAACCTTTTTACTTTCCACTATAGAATATGTCGAAATCAAGCCTTCTTTCCTCTCAAAGGAAGCATTGCAATACATCATACCTGCTACTTCTCTTTGGAACTCTTTGAATTTTGTATTGGTAAAAACGTTTCGAAATTGGTACTCAATGCCAAAATAACTCACACAAGGGATAAATGTATTAAAGGAACTAAAGTCTGATAAGCACTCTTTTTCAACTTTGGCTCTCATGGCACTGTCAAACTGTTTAAGAAACTGCTTCAAACTTGTCTTTGAGCTTACATATCCATCAAAAAATGCACGCATGCTTTCATTTCTATCTGTTGTAGACATCCCAGCCCAAAATGTATCTTTGACATACACAGGAACCCAACGATGTCGCTCATTATATAGGCTATTCAACCATTCATTGTCATGAAGGCTGTAACTCCCAATAATTTTTTTCCAACCTGCAGCAAAATCATCTTTACTTACAGAATCATATACAACATCTTGTAAATATGTTTTGATTGATTCATACTGAGGATAATCGTTCAACTTTTCAGTTAACTTTTTCATTAAATGCCACAAACACCATCGATGATGAGCTTTTGGGAATACAATCTCGGTTGCAATCTTTATTGCCTTATCTTCGTTGGTAATGATGGCACTTGGAGCATGCCGAGACATACATGCTAACCATGTTTGAAACAACCAAATTAAGGTTTCAGCATCTCCATTTGACAACAAAGCACAACCTAGTAATACTGATTGTCCATGATGATTCACTCCCAAAAACAGAGCAAGAGGCAAGTTATATTTACTAGTCAAATATGTGGTGTCAAGCATTACAACATCTCCAAAATATTCATATGCAGCTATACTTCTCGAATCTGCCCAAAAACATTTCTTAATCTGCAATCATCATCAAAATCCATCACATAAAAGAACTTGCTATTTTGCTTTTGCATTGAAGCAAAATAGTTTTGCATAGCTTCAGCATCTCCGGTGCCCAATCTTAGGCTGCTAGCTTTCCGAACAAAGTTCCCACAATCTTGTTCACCCAATGCTAGATTTCCGTTTCCTTCAGCTTCAACAGCTAGAGATTGAATATTTTCATCTGCCGTTATCCCAGCCTGATTGCTAAGTTCAACTTTCCTTTTTCTTTGAGGCTTGGATTTTCTATGAATTCTAAAATAACATGCTTTGCTTGGACACAACTCATGATTATGTTCGAGCACAAGACTAGAAACTCTGATCATTCCATCTAGACATAAACACGCATTAAGTCTAGCCATACACTGGGTTTTTGTCAGAACATATGGATTCGAAAGACGTCTTCGGTTGCTGACCGGCTTCCCGGCACGAGCACATGCAAGTGTAAAATATTTCTTCCCATCTTCTTCATTTTTTGAAGTTCTTTTATATACATCAAAACCCTTTTGGTGAGCAAAACTAGTGTAATAATCGAGAATCTCCTGTTCAGAAGAGAAAGTCATTCCAACTTTAGGTTCTTCAACTTCCTGACTAAACTGTAAGGATTTTTCTAAACCATGCTCAGGCGCTTCATTCCCATCCTTCATGGCATCATTAGAAGACATATTTTCAATGACACAACTGTCTGATAAAACACTTCCTGCCTCCATTCTGCCAAAAATAGATGCAAAAGGGGGAATTAAAAAAAAAAAAAAGTAACAATGTATACAGTTATAAACAAGTTTTAAAACATAGTAGGATAATCTAACATAAATCATTCCTTTTCTCACGTGATGCAATCCACAATCATCAACCAGTTAAGAGTAATAGAACAACTAGTAAACCACTACGGAAATAAAAGAAAAGCATGAACTAAAAATCAAGAACACGAAAGTCAAAACATGAAGATATTCAAGGAAAATTAGCACAGATAAATAAAACAGAATAGAAAAATAAATGTTCAATTAAAAAAATTGATAACCAATGCATAAATTCCCTATCATATCAATGGGTATAGTTATGACCCAATTGAAATATTGGATGCAATTAAGTTTCTGAATTATGGGCATTCTTCTAGGTTTCAGAAACCAAAATTTTTAGCACATGGCACTGCAAAAATTTCCCCTTGATACCCATCATCCAAGATCAAATCTTTCATTCATTTCTTAAGAATTGAGCATGTGGGTCCCTCTGATCGTGAATACATGAGTAGAGTGAAACTAAAGATCTTATGCATATAAGAAAAAACACGTGCATACCATGTGAAAACCCACCAGCAAAAGAAGAGAAGTGTCTGGACTCTGGAGAATGGAGACCACCTGCGACAGCCACAATGGGTTGTTCAACAAGAAGCAATCTTGTGTGCAACAACTTACACATCGCCCCACAATTGTGATTACTGTGATATTCTCTCTATCTTGAATTTATTTTGCTATTAGAGAAAAAGATATTTCGAAACCGGAAAATATCATCTGGAAAATACAGTTATGTTATTTAATTTTGAAATCATACGTGTTTGTATATTTTTATTTTTATTTTTATCTGTCACTTGTTTTTTTTTATTTTTATATACACGTATTATAAAATTAGTGTTAAAAAAACCTTTCTCAAAAAATATTGGGTAAATCCCAATTGTCATTAAAATTGTAAAATTATATCAAATTACATTAATAAATTTTTTTAAAAAATTCTGAAGTTATCAAACATGAATCAATCTAATACATTCGTCAACCTCATTAACTTAAAAAGGCACGACATTAGTGAAGCTTATGATGCTAATTCACTATTCACGTATGTTTCATATTAAATGAGTTACTTTCCACTTAAAATTCAGGAACTAAATTGATATTTTCGAGGGTTAAATACCCAACATATATTTTCTCGTTTAACGTCTCTTTTCCCTTCTCCGCCTCACTTTCTCTACTACCTTTCTAACTGAAATCTATATGATCATGATAGGTGGTGGAGCCTGCACACCTGGTCTTAAGCATGCATTTTTTATTGTTGCTAACCAAACACAACATAAATACAAAATTTAACATCTGGTCTTGGAGCCTGCATTTCTTATTATTGCTAATCAAACACAACATAAATACAAAAAATTAATGAGGTCCAGAGAGAGGGAAAATACGTTAGAAACATAGGAAAAGAGTTGTTGGGTATTTCTCAAAAGTATCAAATTACTCCCAAGAATTTGTCAATTTGACCGTAGATTTTGAGTTTCAAGTAACTCTTATGACGTGGAACCCATGTGCACCATAACACTTAACGTGCCACATAAACCCTACTAACACCGTTAAATCACCGGGGTTGCTAGATGGACTAGATTGATTCATATTTGACAACTTTAGAAATATTTTTGAAATTTCGTTAATGTTAAAGACAAAGTTGATAAGATTTTAAAATTTCAGGATCAAATACCGTAAGGTCAGGTCTTGCACTCTTGCATCGCTAAAATAACAATTTAAAAAATCAATATTACATGTTAATTTTTTTATTGGTATTTTCACAAATGAACACGAATTTATATACGATGTTTAATTTATAATTTTTTTATTATTAATCAATTAAAAATTATATGTAATTTTTAAGTAGTTAGGATAAGAGTAAATTTTTGTAATAAGTATTTTTTTTTTTACATTACTACATCGACCATTAAATCTTTTATTTATATGTTTTTTTTGTCATAAAGATATCTCCATGTCGATAGTCTAATACTAAACACTTCCAAGACGTAATGATTTTTATACTAATCTTCATTCTTGCTCTTTACTTTCCTTTACTTATGAGTTATATGCCACTTTTAATGTCTTACTATTTACTTTCATGCTCTTTACTTTGATGTTTGAATTATGTTGATACGATTTTTGTATTAATTTACTTTGAACATTCTCAGTTCCTTCTTCTACTCTTTTTTTTTGTTTGATTCAAATAATCTAAGGACTAAGCTCATGTGATCCAAAAATCTCGAAAACTTTTTCTCTATATACAAACGTTCTACCTTATTAGGATAAGAAGAGAAGAAAACTCAAAGTGGTCTGCCACATTACACAAGGGAAAATGAAACAAAGAGTACAAAAAAGCACTACTACATGTACATATGTATGATCTGATTGTATTGTCTTGTCTTCAATACTTATGTGCCATTGCTGGTGGCACTTTCTTGGGCAAGCGAGGAGCACCAGTGGTGAAGTCTGCAGAGCCTCCTCCTTCTTGGTTGTCACCATCATCAGGGTCAGGTTGCAGCTGTGACTGATCATCTGTGGTTTGGTTTTGGCAGCTCTTAGAAATATTGTGAGCACTTGAAAATATATCAACTGGTTGAGACTCTGCAATCTTCCCTCCTTCAAGTGGTGTGCCATGCTTGTAGGCTACCCTCACTGCTTCATCCTCTGATAGCCTTGCTTGTGAAGTTCCATATGTGATATCATCTTTACTCTTAGCCATGCTAGCTTGGAGCCACAAGACTTCAATTAATGTCACTCTCTTGCAACTTGTGCTTTATTAATTTGTGACATATATTGGACATCCTACAATGGATTGGATTTTATAGGCCAAAAGGGGTATTGCCATACGTGGCTGGTTCTTTTTAGCATTTTGTGACAAGTGTGTATAGGTAGTGTTGAGGATGTTCTAGTTGGTGACATGTGGTTTAGTTGATGTGGTGAACGTGTAGCAATTTCACAAGTAGGAGGTCCACAACCAACTAGTTTGTTCCAAGGAGAAAATACTGTGGTAGTGAATGTTAGATTATTCGGACTCGTTTTGATATATATAATAATGTACTGGCCGAGATTATAAGGTCGGCATAATGGAGCTTACTCGTAAGACTGGCTGATATTGGCTAATATTATTCTTGGATGGAAGATATACACTTCGGGATATGTGACTTAGTCAAAGTTAGTAGACGTTTATCCTCAACCGAGAATCATGGGTCATAACCACCCATTATCCATTACGTCACAAAAGGGTGATAACCACCACAATGTCAGGGAGAGTTAGTTACAACACTGATATTATAAATAAGGGGTACATGATACTAGATCTTCACCTACTAGTTAGCTTTGATTCTCTTTGACGTAAGAACAGAATATCAATTATGTCAAGCTATCGGAATTCAGCAAGAACAAATAATATTAGTCTTAACTGTAGTTTTACAAAGGAAGATTTTGATCCGATAATTTTAATTACTCAAATCAAGTTCCTCTAATTTCAAAAGCGAACAAATCAAGTTCATGTAGTTTCAATTGCTTAAATCAAAATTATGTAATTTTACAAACATGTAATTTTGATTGATGTAGTTTCACGAACGTTTTCTTCACGTGTGTTCACTTTGAGTATTTTTTAGCTTTTCAACTAATTAAATAAAATCAATCCTACACTAATGCCACATCACAAAGGGTTAGCTAGGTTAGCAACCTTCATTAAGCATTGGATGATAGGTTGTCAACAGGACCAAATTTTGAAATTAGGTTAAGCCATACTATTATAAATAATATTGTTTGATATTTTTGTTAATCTCAGTAGTCTCTTAAAAAGAAAAGCTATTTTATATTTAAATGTAATATTTAAGAAGTACTTATTTGAGTGCTATTTTCATAAAATTATATACTGAATAACTATCTCTCTTTTTTTTTTCGTCAACTTCATAACTAAGTGATTAGGATATCCAATCAAGCTTTTCCCACACACTCGTTGTGACTTGTGTTCGATTTTCAAATCTTTCATACTAGTAGGCATCATGCAACACATAAACTCCACTATAAATAATCGTCGTTGAGGTTAGTGAATTTCCTTAGCTTTGCAAGGGATTACCCTTCCCTAATATATAAACTATTAATGCACAAAAAAAAAAATCTTTTTCAAATAATAAACAAAATTATAGTGCGTTGTATAAATAAAAAAAATGTTAATAAATAAATTTAAAATCTAACTTAACATGACGTGAAAGCAACATACTTACATTAAATTCGAGAGAGAGATTAAATTTGAGAAATTTCAAATTACATATGTTGATATGCATTTATTTTGCCCAATAATGAAGTCTTTTTTATTTTTTTGGTTCGGCATGGAACCCAAGATATTCCCACAGCCGATAGCCGTAGAACTAATCCCGAGGATGTAGAGCACCGGTTAATGACATCTAATAGTTGAGCCAAATGTTACAAATGCAGTCCACATGATAAATTGGAGTTGACATTTCATGTTATATATAATAATATAGGTATAGATTACACTAACCTACTTCAAAGTTTGACTTAATTATTCAACACTTCTTTTGTTTCAAAAATTATATAAACATTGCTTGAAGTTTAAATTGTCATTACATTAATTTCTTGCGGTTTATGTTGCCATTATAGATATATCATCTTTGAAGTTTATGTTGTCATTTCACTTTCACCCACAACATAAGCATTAATTAGGGGAGGTCGATGTAATTTTTGAAAGAGATCAATGTCATTTTCCACTGTTATCATCATCATCATATTGTTTTTTTTAGGGAATCATATTATTATTAATATTATCACCGTTATCACTATTATTATTATTATTATTATTATTATTATTGGATAAGAAAATTTTGTTAGAAATTTTGTTAAAATTGTTTTTTTAACAAAAGTTTGGCACGCAGGCAAGAATAGAGCAGGCTCACCAACAAGGCCCAACATAATGGATATGTAGTTGAGTTCTTTAAAGATGTTGTTAGGGGTTCGATTCATGTCGTGTGTACGAAAATAATTTGTTGGGAGGAGCAAAACTCACTCCGGTGATCTTTTGCAAATATCCATTGTTTTTTATATTTTTATTGACCAATAATAATTCTTTAAAATAATTAAAAAGATAAATCAATAGTTGATTAATTTGATTAATAATAAATATTACAATTATCCCTAAATGAACAGATCTTCTTCATGTTATTCACTAACACGAGGAGTCGAGGATCATGTCATGAGAGAAAAGAAAAGAAAACATAAAAGTATGATTGGTAGACCCTACATAAAGGTGAGTAAAGTACCTTACTAATTGCAACACCCATGTAGCACTAAAATTACCTATAATAATTGGTTTCTCAGTTATTTTATATTTTGGCTTGGCTTAATTGCAGTTTTGATCATAAAGTTTTGCTCATATACGATTTTGATCCCCAAAATTTTTTAACGCATTTAATCCCATAACTTTTTCAATTTTACAAATATAGTCTTTTCGTACATCTTCCATCGACTTCCTAACGGAAGTTGCCTATGTGACAATGCCCCCGCCTAGGTGGATCAATTAATTTAACTTAAAATTATATTTAAAATTAATTTCATCAATTATAAAAATTAAAAATTTGAAAAATGGGCTTTTAGTTGGCCATGTGCGACAGAATATGGATGGCCACTTACATTACACACACTTCTTTCACACGTGCACACATATATTGAACCCTAATTAGTAAATCCCAATCCTTTCACCTATTGGTTGTCAGTTGTCCAGTAAACAACCCAAAATCATCGTGCTTCGCCAAGGAGGATGAAGAACCTGCGTACTGCTGCGTTGCCGTCGAGGAGCAACCCACGTGCTGCTGCTTAGGGTTCTTTAGGTATTTGGCATATAATTGGAAGGATTAGGAATTAGTGTTCCTAATAAGGCCAGTTTTATGGTGCACTCCATACCTATGGCGTGCACCGGTGCACAGAGCATTTAACATGCTATAGTAAGTCACTTTGGGAGTGTTGGATAAATATTACCGGTTGTGAGGACCATTTTGCAAATAGTACATTTTTTAAGTTTTTTATACTTATGCACAAAACAAAATAAAGGCACCATTAACCACAAAACACTCTATTTCAAACATCTGCTCTCTCAATTCATCAAAAAAAAAATGCTCCCTCAACACCAACAACACCTCAGATCTGCTACCTTAACCACAAACGACGGCAACTGCCACAACGTCTCCAGCCACCACAGGTTGCAGAACATATATGTACCTCTCCTCCCTTATTCGTGAAAGCCCACCACTGTACCTCTCCTCCCTTAAGGTCGAAGCATTTGAGGTTGTTGGGCAAAGGTTGTTCTTCAACATCCACGATCAAAAGGAAACGCTATTAAAAGAGAGACGGAAGACATTTAGTAGCGCTTCCTTGAAGAAATACTATTTTAGATATAACCTAAGACAACGCTTCTCCAAAGAAGCGCTATTAAAAGTTGATAGGTAGGAATAGATAGCACTTGTTTGAGGAAGCGCTATCTATTTGTGATGAATAGATAACACTTTTTTGAGAAAGCGCTATCTATTCATAACCTAAGATAGCGTTTGTTTAAGGGAGCGCTGTCTATTCCTTACCCTAAAAATAAAAATAAATGTTTCCCTCCCACGCACACTGTCCCTCCCACTCTCAAAATTTTGCGGGACTTCATCTCTCAGAACCTCTTCTTTCCCTCCCACCCTATTTCTCCAAACCCTCACCACTCTCGTCTACCACCACCACCTAAGCTACCACCGCCGCCGTTCGTCTACCACCACCACTCTCGTCTCCCTTGTGTCGTAACCCAGCAGAGCCCGTTCGTCTACCACTGTTAGCATCCGAGACCACCACCGCCTCCCATTCTCCTCTCCTCTTCACCGTACCCCCACTTGCAGAACCACCGCGCGGCCCTTGGAGCACCACCGCGAACCATAACTGCTCCGCCCGTTGGGGTAGAGAGAGAATAGTGAACAACACAGCTCGAGAAAAAGAGATGGTAGACGATGATGGTGACTTTGTGGGCACCATTTGCTCCATCTGCTACGAAGGTCTAAACCCAATTACCGAAGACCTTCAATCCGTCACTATATGCGGTCACGTCTTTCACGAGCTCTGGTAACATTTCCATTTCCAAGCCTCAATTCAACGAAACAACCTTAAAGTTTACGTCTTTTTTGTTATATCTGTTTTGGGTATTTAGTTTTTTTTTTGTGTGTGTAGTTTGCAGCAATGGTTCGAGTACTATTCTAAAGCTAAGAAGCACACTTGCCCAGTTTGCAAACAGGGTTGTAAGGCTAGCGATGCGTGCAGACTTTACTTTCAATTGATCGGAGAAGTTAAGGATGCTGTTAAGCCTCATAAAAGGGTTGATTCTCAGGAAGATGCTGGGGTTTTACGCAGAGAAGTGAAGGCATTGGAGGTCAAAGTTTCTGGGTTTAGTTCCCAATTGGAACACCAAGGAAAGGAATTGCAAGAAATAACCGAGGAGGTCATTTATCTTTCTTTTTTTTTGAATTTTGTTTTGTTTAGGGCTTCTGTTTTGTTATTTTTGTGGGGTAGATGAGATGTCTTAGGTTTGGTTAGTTCATTGTTTTATCGTTGATAAAAATTGGGATGGAAATGATATTTGGAATTTGTCAATTTATGGGTTGAAAAGTACGGCACTGGAAGATTGGTGTTTTGTTTGAACTTTGAAATGAAGTTGTTCTTTCTAATTTTTGTTGCATTGCTGCACAAATGATTTTTTTACTATTAGCTGAATAAATAGTTGCACAAATGATTAATTACTGATGATTAGAAATTCAACATTCATGCTTTTCTTGTGACTAGTTATTTTAAGCTGCATGTGAACAAATTAAACAACTCTTGTGGTAGAAATCGAACCTTGTGAACAAATTAACAGAAGCTTGAGTAAATCAGTAAAGTGAACAAATTCAAACCCTTGGTGTCAATGTTAAGATGATTACCGGTAACTAATCGCTCTCATTTCTTTATCTAAACAAAGCCTTATATTTCCTGCAAAATCAAACATCCACAAGTTAATATCTTGACTTCTATCCTACTCTCTAGGTGATCAACTTGCCATAGCTAAGGAGACAGGTAGGAGACTTGGTATGGGAACAAATATGTACCCATCTGCTTCCTTGCTTGGTCAACACAAGGATGCAAGTATCGCATCACTTCCTGTAGAAGAGCTGATTGAGAAGGCAGATGGATTTGCTGGAGTTTTTCCAGGTTCACACTCTTTACCACCTCACTACTATGAAACTTCTGGCATCTCCTCATGTTCTTTGAAAAGGCGTAGTTTCTAATTCTGTCCTTATCATATCCTACTTTTATCCTATAGAGCACAAATATGAAATTGTAAAGAAGTTGCAAGAGAGGAGGCACATTTGTGGAATGACTGGCGATGTTGTCAACGATGCTCCTGCTTTGAAGAAGCTGATATTGGAATTCTTTGTTCTTGATGCCACCGATCTTTGCAAGAGGTGCTTCTGATATTGTCTTGACAGAACCTGGATTGAGTGTTATTATTAGTGCAGTCTTAACTAGCAGAGCTATTTTCCAAAGAATGAAGAACTACACGGTTAGTTGCTTTCCGCTTCCTTGATAAACATGTTCTCTTTCATTCTCTTATGTTGTAAATTAAAGTTAACATTTCACAAGTGATGAACATACCAATCGCAATGTAGATATATTAAGAGACTTTTGCCAGGAGCATAATATCAAGTACTTTTATGATATTAAGGATCTTAGTAATTTTAAGGTATGCATTCTTTTGATTTCTTCAGTATTAATTTGGTCGTTTCAATTCTTCTTGAAGATCATTGTAATACACGACATCCATGAATGTTGATTTTGATATTATAACAATGCAGGCAAATCCAGATTACAAAGGTGTTTGCCATATTGCTCTTGCTCAGGAAGGTCACTGTAGGCCAGGAGAGGTTCGATTAGTTTAACATTTTATTTGAAAGGCTAGTGAAGTATAGTATTCTTTGACAAAATTTTGGTTCCTGCTTTGTTAATCCACCTTTTTGCCCGCAGTTCTCTTAGGTACTTGATTCTCACACTTGTCTTCTTGCTGGAGCATTTGGTCAATTTGCTACTGGGATTGGTAATACGGATGCAGGTTTTGTGTTGGGAGCAGGGAAGCTTCTGCTCAAGGTAATTCTATGTTTCACTAAGGTCTTTGTTGTTAAGAGTTACTATATTATGTTTCTTTTTACCATGAGAGCTTGATCTCAGTGCCACTTGTGTTCTTCAATTAATAACATAACATGGTTTTTAAACTTAAAAGTATACCTTTAGTTCCCTTCCCTCTTCCTTCGTGGCAGCTATCTTGTGCTTTCTAAGTGTTTTCAGAGCACACATATCACCCTCATCACTAGCACACATATCTTCCCCCTTCCCATAAAATGACTTCTGTTTTGGGACCTTGCATAGGCAATAGTGATGATACAAAATTAAACAATATATAATCTCATAAGCAAGATAAATCAGACCTCACAAAATCAATTTATACTTTTTTTTTGAAGGAAAAAAAAAATCAGACCTCACAAAATCAATTTATTCTGAAATGCTACTAAAATCAAGTCATATATCCATAATTTTTTGGGGGGCAAATCTTAGGCCATGCATGGTTGCTAGTTTTGATAACCCCAAGTTTAAAAATCACAAATTACTTGAGAAAAAATGCAGGATGGTTATGACACTTCAGTGTTGGAGGTATTTTAGAACCAACCTGACAAGTGACAAAGGTACTTCATATTATCAAAATTTTCTTCCATTGCTTCTGTTTTTCAACAAAAAACTTAAGAGACACTCTACACCTCTGTAATGAATTATAATCTAATATTGAATTTAAGGAATGAAAATAGGCAGCTTTCACCTTATGCTTTGACCCAAAATCTCTTTTTATTCTGGTGATATATAACTCGACACTTTACCATCTTGTGCTTCATGCCATTATCACATACTGACCTAATGTGCGTGGTATATGGGCACTGACACATGAGTTCACCTTAAGCACATCCTCTTCCAGGTTGTACCATATGGGATGTGATATGGAATAAAGCACAGGGTAATAACATCAGTGAAATCTTTTATGCCACATGGGGGCAAAGTAATTCGGGGTATTTTTTGTGCCACACGGGGGCTAAGTAATTATGGGTAAACCACATGGCAGGAAACTGTAGTTTACCTTTGAAAATATCAACTATAGGAAAAGCATCTGATTTCATTATGTACTTTTTAGTTGCTATCCTTATTTCATTTGCAGGTATTTGTTCATTTCTATTATTTATAGTTTGTTTCTCCAATTTTTCTCAGGATACTGCATGAAACAGGTTGATGGTTCATGGAAGGTCAAGAACGAGAACTTGTCTATATTGTATAGGGTGGCAAAAGAACTCAAGGATAAATTTTCGTCATTCTAGATCAGTCATGTTCTAAGGGTAGGTACAATTGACTGAGCTGTTGGTGTATTTTTGGGTTTATATAACAATTATTAGTGGATATCTTAATTTTGTTAATGCTGATCTAAAAAGAGAGAGACAGAGTGTTTGCAGTTAAACTGATAAAAAATGCAAAAAGGTAATGCCTTCTTCCAAGGGTGGAATTTTCCCTTGAGGATTTGTGTGAAATACAAATGGCAACATCCCCTTTCTTGATGGGCATTATTTCCTAGATGCTAATTCTACTTCATAAGCAGACTGACTAAACTCAACCATGCCCTGAATTTAATTTGTTAATTAATTACAAAGTTTTGGTTTTCCATTTTAGAAATCGTTAGTGTCATAAATCCCCTCTTTCCTTTGAGATTTTTGTGTTAGCATAAAAGCATCCTATTTAGATCTTGTACCAGTGCAAGAATATGATTTCTGATTCTTTTATCTAAGTTTTCCTTTGAAAATAACTTTCTTTTTCCCTTTTCAAGAACTTCAACTTCGAGGCTGATGCTCAAGCAAATTTGGCTATCGATCTTGCTAGTGAGACTCTCAGAATTTGTGATCTTTATTTCTTTAGCTTTGACGTGCTTGGGATAGCAGCTGCATTACATGCATCTCTTCATGTGTATGTGCTTGTTTTCAAATTTTCTAAGCTTTTCTCTGCTTCTACAGATGGCCAAGTCCAGGAAGATTGTGTAGATTATTAATTCAATCGTGGTAGCCATGTTTTGGTTTGTAGTAGAACACATCTGCAATTTACAGATTGGTGGCTGTGTTCTTTCATTTATTGGTGACCCAGTTATTTAGAAATCGAATCCCAAGAATGAATGTTTTTGGTTCATGAGCATTTTTCTTGGTGGCTAATATTTTCAGTCCAAAATGTAGTACTACTGGTCCAGGCTTTGTCTTTGGCCCTCGTGATCAAAGCAATGATAGTAACTTCTAGCATCAGCCATTTCAATTTCATTCAATTTTTTGGGAGGCCTGTTTGGTTTGTACGTGTCCTACTTTGATATTTTCTTGTAATGAATTATACTCAAGTCACTGATAAATTGTAGACAACGATTTAATATCTTACTTTGATATTTTCTTGTAATGAATTATACTCAATTTTTTAAGCTTTTGTATGTAAATGTATGATTTGTTGAGATTTGCTAAGTGCAATGGGATGGATAAACTGTTTAATGTCTTAGTTTTGTGCATGTGAGAAATATAGAAAAACAATGTAAATAATTAAAAAAAAAGGGAGAATAGGTAGCGTTTTCTTGAAAAAACACTACCTAAAGTTAAAAATAGATAGCGCTTCCTTGAGAAAGCGCTATCTATTTCAAACTTTAGATAGCGCTTCCTTGAGAAAGCGCTGTCTAAAGTATGTACCTATTCCTACTTTCAGTAGCGCTTTCTTGAAAAAACGCTGCCTAAAGTGACAAATAGACAGCGTTTCCTTGAGAAAGCGCTGTCTAAAGTATGTAATAGATTGTCTTATTATCAACTTTAGACAGCGCTTTCTCAAGGAAGCGCTACCTATTCCTACTTTCAGTAGCACTTTTTTAAGCGCTATTGAATCTCTCCTACCTTTAGTAGCGGGTGAATAGATAGCGCTTTGAAGCGCTACTAAAGGCAAAAAAAAAGCGCTATCGAAGCCCTTTTTTGTAGTAGTGAAGGCCAGTTTTATGGTGCACACCATACCTATGGCGTGCACCGGTGCACACAACATTTAACATGCTATAGTAAGTCACTTTGGGAGTGTTGGATAAATATTGCCGGTTGTGAGGACCATTTTGAAAATAGTACATTTTTTAAGTTTTTTATCCTTATGCACAAAACAAAATAAAGGCACCATTAACCACAAAACACTCTATTTCAAACATCTGCTCTCTCAATTCATCAAAAAAAAAAAAAAAATGCTCCCTCAACACCAGCAACACCTCAGATCTGCTACCTTAACCACAAACGACGGCAACTACCGCAACGTCTCCAGCCACCACAGGTTGCAGAACATATCTGTACCTCTCCTCCCTTATTCGTGAAAGCCCACCACTGTACCTCTCCTCCCTTAAGGTCGAAGCATTTGAGGTTGTTGGGCAAAGGTTGTTCTTCAACATCCACGATCAAATTGGTTTTCTTTTTTTTTTTTGTATAGGTTGCACTGGAGGAAGAAGAAGAGAAGCATCACCGTGAGAGTCGCGTCCCTGCCACCGTTGTTCTCCTTGCCGTCCGCCGTCCCTATTGTGTTGTGAGTCATCGCATAGCCACCACCGTTTGCTGTTAACCACCGCACCTTCTCCTCCGCGCCAAAGAAGAAGAAGAATTAGTAGTTTGCAGAGAATGGAAGATAGAGGCAGCAGAGAGAAAATGAAGAGAACAAATAATAAAAGACTTTTAAATTTTAATATTTATAAATAATAATAATAATATCACTGTTTATGTGCAAGGAGTAAAAAAAAATATTCAAGTCTTATATAGGGGCTTATAACTAAATTCCAGAGTTTGGGGAACTTATCCATAAATATTGTGAATGACCACTTTGAATGGTTACCGGTAATCATTTAGGACCATTGATTCAATTTAGAACAACATCTGATGGTGACAACTAATGTGTGCACCGATGCATCTATACATGACACGTGCACCATAAAATCGGCCTCCTAATAATGGTCCCTTATGTGCTGTGTGCATGAACGAAGTGGGCTGTGGGCAACTGATGGGTTCTTGGGAGTGGTCATGTGAGACGCACATGTCCAACTAAAAACTCCTTTTTCAAATTCTTATATTTTTTTTAATATTTTAAATTAATGTAAATAATTTAAATGTAATTCCAGCTTAGCAGAGTTAGTGCAACTTAGGCAACTTCTATTAAAAAAATTAATAGGAGATCGACGGAGGGACTACATTTGCCAAATTAAAAAACTTGTGGGACTAAATGTGCTAAAAAAAAAAACAAAACTTTGAGGACAAAAATCGCACATGAGCAAAACTTAGGGACCAAAAGTGTAATTAAACCTTATATTTCTTTCTTTTATTTTTCAAATTCCATTTTTGCCCAATTTTCATCCCTATCAAGTATCAACTCCCACCCCTCTGCCTCTTTTCACCTCCAACCCAGATCTAAAGTTGAATAAGATTTGGGTTACTGGGATCTATGGTGGGACTTGGGACTTGGGTTACATTATCTGAATGCACATCAAAGAAAGGGAAAGAATATCTATGGTGGGACTTGGGATCTAAATCAGATCATGTATTTCCAGTAACCCAAATCTAGGCACAGTGAATGGATGAGACTCCTCCTCTTCTTCACTCAATTGTTGGGTAAGGTGTTACTTGTTCAGAACCATCTTCACCAATTGCGTCCACATCCTTTTAGGATTAGGATGAGAATTGCACATTATTTATAAGCTCTTATTAGACACTATCTCTAGTCAATGTGAGACTTGGGTTTTTCCCAATACACCCCCTCACGCCCAGCACTATTGGGCTTGGTGCGTGGATAACATGATGGGTGGCCCAACAATGGATCTAGGATAGCTCTGATACCATATTAGATTTTTTGGCCTAACTCAATCCCAAAAGCTAGCTCATAGGATGATGATTGCCTACTACTTATAAGCTCTTATTAGACACTATCTCTAGTCAACGTGGGAGTTGGGTTTTTCCCGGTACAAATCTATCAAGAATACCTAGAAAATAGAAATAAATAAGAACGATGGTTCCGTCAAATTAAATCACGAGCAAAAATAATAACTCCAAAAGCACCTAACCCCGTCCCATGTGTGAAGAAGACTACAGAGTATGCCAGTTGTACATCTTGCAATCTGGATAATCATCAACCACCACCACACTTGCTATCGTCGCTCCGCCATGGTGTACACCATCAAAAGCAAAATCTGAGGGCGTTGTACATATGTTCTTGGCGAGATTTGACCTCACGGTACCTAGATCCATGAACGGTGTTGTTGGTGAGGGGTTGCTGTGAGTGACGACGGCGGTGGCTTACAAGGTGGCGGCGATGCCGGTGGCTGCATCGCCGTGCAGTGGATCAGAGCTGGGGTGTAGAGCCTTCAGGGTAGCAATGGAAAAACTGACTTACAATTAAGGGTGCAATTGAAAAATCCATATTTGATTTTTGGTTTAACTATTGAGTAGGTCTCTGAACTATTTGGGAATTTTCAAATAGGTTCATATGCTAAAAAAATTTGTAATTGGGTCCTCGAACATTTATAAAGTTTTCAATTGGGTCCCTGAACTAAAATCAGTTTTTAACTTGGTCTTGAATTTATATGAAATTTTCAATGGGGTCCATAAATTATAAAATTCGTTAGTGATATATTGAATTTCAAGAACTATAACTGACACTGGATAACCATATCAGCCATTTATGAGTAGTTTGGGTGGAAGATGAACCTTGAGACATTGTCACAACAAAATGCAGCAAGATTAACAAGATGAAGTGAGATGTAGTAAGTTGCAAGTGAGGGAACTATTTTGGATGAAATCATTTCAAGGAAGGGATATACAACCGTAAAACATAAATTAGGGAAGGAATGAACTATTTGTTCAGATGGAGGAAAATCAGTCGCAAGTCACGTTTTGGTTTTTTGGCTCAACATTTTGGTCTCTAGCAGCCCTAAATACAAATTTAGGAGGAATTCCAGGTCACGTTTTACATCAGCAAACTTAAAGACATCTTCACAGAACCCTACCCTAGGGACTCCATTGAAAATTTTATATAAGTTCAGAGACCCAATTAGAACCTTTTTTAGTATAGGGACCTAATTGAAAACTTTATAAAAGTTCAAGGACTTAATTACAAATTTTTTTAGTATAGGGACCTATTTGAAAATTCTCTGTTAAACATGATTTTAGTAAAAATGAGATGTTTGGATACTGTCACCAGAAGCAATTCTGACTAGAAGCTACAAAAGTAGCTTTTGAGTTGAGTTGAAAATTTTACACTAAGTTTTACATCAAACTTGTTTTCAAAATAAAAACATCCAAATATAAATCACTTCACTTCAAACTCAATTCTAACCAAATCAATTATTTTCCAAATCATTTTTATCAAACGTTCATCTAAACACACACTTAATAAGGTGTTTCACCCTAGACAACACACTACATAAATGTGGTTCCTATCCTAACAAAATTGGTCCTTTTTCTGTTATAACATACTATATTTATTTATTGCCAATACGCAGGTAGAACGACAATATTAACTAGAACATCCTGTCTATTGCTAATGGCTAAACATGGATAAAAATGAAGCAAACTTCAGAGTTGGGAATCCCAAATGGCAAGCAAGTGACGCCCCGTATGGGATTTGTCTATGAACTATATGGTTTTAATTATCTATAATGTTATTTGAACATCTGAAAAGTTAACACATGCATCATCTAGTTAATGACGTTTAAAAGTTAACATTGCGGAGACTAATCCCTCGAGACGGGTAGGACCACAAGGATGACAAAGCTCTCCCTCAAGAGACTTAACGCTGCTGCATTCCCAGGACCAAGATTCGAACTCGAGACCTCTGGTTAAGCTGGAAGAGACCCATGCCATCTCATCTAAGCGCTCTTGGGTCGTTAACAGATAACTTGTTAATGATATATAAAATCTAGGTTAATAAAGATCATTAGATGGTTAATGAGTTACTCAATCTTGATGTACTGCCTTTAACTAAATTCAGCGCACCTTTAAACACGATTTTGAACGTCATTAATCACATATCACAAATATCAAAGTTTCTGATATTCAAATAATATAATTCTTTAATTATGGAATGTTCCTCTTGCGATTGTGGTAAAATCTGCAGGCAGCTACATCACCATCACCTAGTAATTACATAGTGATTTTCATTAGTATGCCGCAATTTATTTAACATGTGGCTGCAATTCTGTCATATTATGGCTTTTGTTTTTTAAAGAAGAAAAAAAATAGTCACGAGTACAAACGTCTAAATTTTTTCTTGACCGCATAAGTTACAACATGCCTCGTTGCCTAGGGGTGTAATCGGATCGATTTGAATCAAACTTAGGGTGTTTTGGCATTCAAATTGATTAAATTTGATCTGTTCAGATTGAATCGGATTCTATGAAAAATTCTATGGATATGATCTGAACTGGTTTGACTCATTGAATTACCCTATTTTTTATTTATTTAAATTTTAATTTCAAAAATTGATAATAAAAATAAGAAAAAACAAGATAAAAATTAATATACTTCCATTTTATTAGTCTTTTCGGCATTTAGTTAAAAATTGTAATTATTCAGATTAATTTTTAAAAATAATCTATTATTATATTAAAAAAATATCAATTTTGTGAATTTTTTTAATAATAATAGTAATATATTATTTTTAAAGGATCTGTTTAGTTCGGATTGGATCGGCTCCTATTTTTGAAATCTGATACCCGATCTGATCCTCTTCGGATTTAGCTTTTTTAATTTGTTTCGATCTGATGATACGATCGAAACCGCCAAAATTGCTTAAGATCCATCGGATTCTCGAATCAATTTGGATCCATCATAGTAAAATGCTTTCCTTCTAAGATTTGGAAAGACAAATCAAACATATTGTTCACTCTCATGGTCTCACCCTTTTGATTAGTGATAGTATTGCACCTGAGTTTTACATGCCTTGTTCTTTGGTTAACTGTCAGAAACTTAGAGAAAGCAGCAAGATGACCACAACTGCTGGCTACCTATAGTTTGGTAAGGTTTTGTCCGAGCCATTACTTAGTCCAATGCAAGATCATTTCAAGTTTACTTTTCAAAATTCTTCTAAATTCATACCTGGTTTTTTTTAATTTTTCTTTGGAGTGACTTTATGCTTTGTAAGTTTATATTTAATTTAATTACGTGAGTCAAGTAGGATGTACACAATGTTTAATTCTTCATTGGTGTGGAGTTACGACATTAAGGAAAAAATGTAACACTAATGGCGGTAAAAGGAGACTAACCACTTGGAAAGTTTATGACAATTGTAGTTTTACCAACAATATGTAATTCCTTTCATAGCCATATCTTGAATGATGGATAAATTATATGTCTGTGCTTCAATCTACAATCGGTCCCCTGACTTGATTTTGGGAAAAAAATGAAACACATCATACATCAAAGAGACCTAATAAGCTAGATGTACCATACTTGGCGTACCTATGATAAAAAAAAAGTCCTGAATATGCTTTTAGTCCTCGAGAATGGTTTTAGTCCCCAAAGTTTAAAAGTATCTTTTTTGTCCCTTTTTTATGAAATGTGTCACTCGTGGTCCTTGTTGGTATATTTTGGAAAACTAAAAACATATTTAAATCAATCCTTATGAGGACAGTGAGTGACACATTTAAGAAAACATGGGACTAAAAGGATACTTTTAAAACTCTGAGGACCAAAAATGAACATCAGAATGGTTTGGAGGACTAAAAACATATTTAACCCTAAAAAAATTAAGGAGATTCAGTGTGTGTTTGGTTTTTCAATGTGAAGAACCCAAACTTATTTGGGTCTTTCCCATCAAAAAATAAAACATACCCTTACAGACTTATTTTTTGAACTACTGGCTTGCATTAAACTTAAAGACCAGGATTTTGAGGAAAAGGGGACCACCAATGAACATAACCCATGTATGTATCAGAATTGGATTCTGGCGTTGTCATTAGATCAAAATCAAATGAATGAGGGTCCTTTCTGTGGAAGCTGGTCCTTGTTTGCCCCCTTTGTTGCACCGGACCCATACTCATTCTCCAAGTCATGGACGGATATGTTATCCAACTCTTTCCAAAAGTCATAATCTGTCTCCGACGGTATTTCAAGCAGAGGATTTGGTTTATCCACATCCTGTAATGCATTGTTAACATTATAAGGTCCAAGATATTTGGATGGAGAATCCATTTGTTGTTCTGGTTCGTAACCAACCATCTGGCTTGAATTGAAGATATTTGACTCAACAGAAGATAGTGAAGTTGATGACTCGTTTGGGTTCTTGATGACACCAATAAGTTCACTGGAAACTTGTTTCACTGAATCTTGCTCAACTTTCTGTTTCGTTGCCACTTGGGATGATGCTATGTGTGATTTCAGCTTGTTTTCATTTGAACTAGACCCTGGATTTGTGTTTTTAGGCAATCTTTTCTTCAAGTGGGTGTTCCACACATTCTCGATCTCATTGTCTGTCCTACCAGGAAAATAGGATGCAATCTTTGACCACCTGAAATCAATTTGTTTGGAACCATTATTAGATATGGTAATGCCCCAAAATCATAAAAAAAAAATTACAAAAGAAAAATAGCATTGCATGAAATTTGTGTTTCTGTGATGAGACGCAAAGACTTACTTGTTTCCCAAGGCCTCATGTAGCTTCATTATGGTTTCAAATTCTTCTTCTGTAAAGTTCCCCTTTTTCAAATCAGGCCTAAGATAATTTATCCATCTCAAACGACAACTTTTCCCACATCGTAAAAGCCCTTAATAGCAGAAAAACAAAGCGAGGGGTTCAGTTTGGAAATAACTACATCAGTATTAACAGAGTGAAAAAAGCACTTCAATTTTTTGACATCTGGGTTTAAAATGGTCATGGTTGAATGTTAATCTCTTTCACTTTCTCTTCAATGACAACCCAGAAAATTAATAATAGAGATATGGTAGGATATGATAGCAAATATATAATAAAAAATGTATATTTCATCTCATAAAACATCAAGAAAAAATATAAAAGAATCATAACACCTCATAAATAACAAACAACAGTTGGATTCCTTTATGATTGAAATAAAAAGTAAAAAAAAATTTATTTTCAATTTAATCATTTCAAATACAATATAAATATTTATTAAATGTCTAAGTATTCAGTGTAATATCGATATAGGATATAGAGAAGATTAAAATGATACAGAGAAGATTAGCATGGCTCATGCGCAAGGATGACATGCACAAATCGAGAAATGATCCAAAAAAATATCAATATTAGATATGTTTCCGACGAGGGTCGATATTCTAGCTTGATAGATTGACTACAAAAGAGGAAGAGGGGGGGGTTCTAGACCTGCTTGTTTGGGGAGAGCAAGCCAGTTATCATGGCCATATTTTTGAATGAAAGCTGTGAGCTTCAGGTCTTCCGCAGGGCTCCAAGGGCCTCTCTTCACTTGATTGCCATCACAACATGGTAATCTTCCATTCCTCATGATCTTTTATACAGTCCCTGAAGTCTTCTATGCACTCTGTTAGCCAAAGTGTTTTGCGTTTCTTCTCAATATACTATTAGAATAGTTCAAATGTGAGTTACTTCTGATTCTCCCTCCCTTATATATGCACTATTAGGAGGGGAAGGAGAGGTACTATGCATGAACCTTCAAAAGTGATGTCACAAATTAGGATTCTATGGTGCACAATAAATAGAATGAAATCCATGTACCAAAAATAATTAAAGAATAAAATCTAAGAAGATTAGTTTAATATGTATAATTCATATAATATAATTAATGAATTTTTAAAAGGCTATTTATGATGAAATTTCCATGACTTGTATAGTATTAAAAAAAAGGAGATAATAAAATTTAAAGCAAATCTAAAACATTTAGAGTACTTAAAGTTTTACTTTAAAAAACCTCTTGTAATTATTCAAATCATTTAAAATTTGAATTCAGTTCATGTTTTTTTTGGGTCACTAAGCATATATGGATAAACGTTTGATAAACGTGTTTTTGAATGAAATTGATTTGATTATAATTGAGTTTGAAGTGAACACATTTATGTTTGGATGTTTCTATTTGAATGCAAGTTTGATGTAAAACTTAGTATAAATTTTTCAATCCAATGTAAAAACTACTTTCCATAGCTTCTACTAGAATCATATTTGAAGGTAAAATCATTTTTTTATACTAAAATCATGTTTTACAGCGGACAAACACAATTTTAATACTCTCCATTGCGGAACCCAACACGCATAAGGGTGAGGGTACCCAACCATACATTTACCTATTTTTCTAAAAAAAAATATGACCTCACATGGATTGCCTTATTTGTGAAGTCATTCTCAACCTTCTCCATATTCATTTTTTTTTAAAAAAATCCACCATAGTTAAGGTGTTTGACTCCCCAATGGGATCTCAGAATATTCCACAAGCTTAGATCTTTTGGACTTGTTGTAGGACTAATCTCTGCTCGAGTGCTTATTCACAATTAAGGTTCTTCGCCCCTCCCTTTGAATGTGTTCTGTGGGATTCGAACCCTGGTCTTCCCCCACAAGCTCAATCTGTGTAACCCAGGACCGGCCCAAGGCAAGGTGAGGCCTAAATCTAGGTGAGAACTCATAGTGAATAAATCATGAGATGAGACCTCATTTGTGCAACTTTTATTAGGTATTAAATAACTTTTGTTAGTGGACTATGTAGGGGACCTAATGGGGTGAACCGGAGGCCTAAAGCAAGGGCTTGTCTAGTCTTACCCTTGGACCGGCTCTGGCGTAACCAACTAAGCCACACTCATTGAGTCTCCGTACTCTAATATAGTTGTCTGTCAAAAACTCTTTTTTTTTTTTATTTTATATTTCATTGTTTCAAAAAGAAAAATCTTAAATTCCTTTAATCATTCTCTAAATAACTAAGAGAAGAAATATATACATATGGGGATGTATCAAGTGAGAGGGCTATTTTTATATGAGAGTAAGAGGAGCAAATCTAAGCCTTTGGATCAAACATGGATCGTCAAGATTAGAACATAAAGTCATGTTACTTTTTTAAATGATCACTAATTAACTTCTAATCTTGACCATCCATATTTGATCCACTCTCATATAAAATGGCTCTCTCACTTGATGCATCCCCCCAACACACACACACATATATATAAGCATTTTGTTTTAGTACTTTTAAGAGTCTCAAATTATCTTAAATGGGACATATTTGACCAACATTTGATTTTTTTAGAATCAAATTGATATTTTTCATTTCTCAGTGATAAAATATATCTAGGTGTTTTTTTGTCAATGATCAATTTGAACCTTCACCCATTATAAAATAAGCCTAGTATTTTTATTTTTTATCTAGGTGTTTTTTTGTCAATGATCAATTTGAACCTTCACCCATTATAAAATAAGCCTAGTATTTTTATTTTTTATTATTTCTTTTAAAAAAAATTAAAATGCACCATCTTTAATCAAACTTTTATAATCAAGTTATTTTGATTTTTTTATTGACAATATATTCAATATATTTAATTCCAATTGATTAGATAACTCATCAATTTAATCTTTATATAGGGCTGATTTATCAAATTGTGACATCATTAGAATTAAATACGGTTTTATTAATTTTGCTTTAAGTTTAATTTTGATATATTGCTAGTGTATAAATTTTTTACATTCTCAACCAATTACAAATAATTATATGTGTGAATTTTAATATAATTATGATAAGATTCTATTAAGGGTACCATCAAGCTTGTAGGAATTCATGAAGCAATAGCTCCTTAGCATTATCAGACCAGAGTTGCTTTATGGATCTGTCAAAGTTGGTTCTTACAAAAGAAAAGAAATTCTTGATTAATGAACCAGCTTGACTTATATTGCATTAAGTAAACCCATGTAAAGCGTGTATAGTCATCAACAATCATGAGAAAATAATGCTTCTTATCATATGTTGGATGCTGATATGGTCCCCATGTATCACAATGCACAAGATCAAATGGTTTTTCAGAAAAATTATTGTTGGAAATGAATGACAAACGTCTAAATTTTGACAAAGGACAGATATCACAACAATTAGGATTAAAGGAAGCAGGCATATCAATTGAAACTTTATTACAGAGAACCTTGAGGACTTTTCCAAATACATGTCCCAACCTATAGTGCCATAAGCTCAAGGTATTATTGTGTACAATTGCATTTACAGTATGATCACTAGTGTCTAAGTGTTTACAAGTATTATAGCTAAAGACATATGATTGAGACAGTGTGCCGTTAGATGTCTTGAGTTGGTGAAGGCCTTGGTGCAAGTCACCCTTGCCAATCTTCCTCGGCAGCTGGTTGTCCTGAACAATGAAAGTCTTATTAGTGAACAAGAATGTAATATGTGTGTTCTGTAACAAATAAGAGGCTAAGACTAAATTGACCCGAAATAAGGGAATATACAAAAAATTGGTGAGAGTAAGATAAGGTGACAGCTTAACAGTTCCAATTGCTTTAACACTAACAGTTGAATTATCAGGTAAAGTAACAAATTTATTGACAAAACACTCTAGTTGGAAAAGGCAGCTAAAAAATAGCAGATATGTGCTGTAGCATCAAAATCTAAGATCCAAATGCTAGGATCATTCATTAAATCATATGAATTGGAAGAGAGGGAAAGACTCATACCAATAGGGTTTTGGTTTTCCATTTGATCTTGAGAAATGTGTGAGTCAGTTGTGACTGCAACATAGCCATTAGCTGATGGCACATTTAAGGGGTAAACTCGAAAGAGGATCGGAATTAGGACCAGAAACAGATCCAACAACAAGATTTACCAAGGCAGGGGCCTTATACTTGTGTCCTGGAGGATAGTCGTGCAATTTGAAGCAGTTATCCTTGGTGTGGCCCGAGATACCACATTGAGCACAGGTTGGCTTGTCTTTGGACACATTCTTGGATTTGTTTGCTTGATCAGCATAAGAAACAAAAGTATCAGGAATAGAAGATGCACCAATTTCCCTTTGTTTCTCTTCTTGAAGAACAATATAGAAAACTTTCTCAATAGATGGAAAAGGGTCCATAACAAGAATGTTACCTATGATTTGACTAATGGACTCATTGAGACTCATCAAGAAACTGTAGACATACTCATTATGAATATGATCAATAAGAGGTTTCATGCCACCACAATTACATGTGTGCTAAGGACGATACTCACTGAGTTCTTCCCAAAGAGTTTGAAGTTTGGTGAAGTATTGGCTAACATTGAGTGAGCCTTGAGTACAATTGAGAAAATCTTTGTAAAGATGAAAAATGAGTGGACCATTTTGTTGCCCCAAATGAATCTTAAGATTTTCCAGAGAGCTTCAGCATTTGCAGAGTAAATGACGCTTGCATGGATCTCCTTCACCACAGAATTCAGCAACCAAGATGGCATAATATTGTTATTGCACTGCCAAAATCGAAACGCATTGGAATCTGCATCATGATTTGGAGCCAAAATGGTGCCATCAACAAAGACTAGTTTGTTCTTGACAATAAGAGCCATCTCCATGGCTCGTCTCCAAGAGTTGTAGTTATCACCCATCAATTGCTGGGATACAGGTTACAACCCATGGCTGTCAAAAGGGTGCAGAAAGAAAGGGTTGTTTTGGGCTTCCATTTATGGAGGACGAAGAAGCAAAAAAGAAACAAGAAAGGAGAGAAATAACAGAGGCACGGAAAGATCAAGATAGCAAAATCTATAGTGGGAAACTTCTGATACCATATTAAGGGTAGCAACCAGAGAAAAATGAGAGAAAATGTTCTTTATATTCATCAATTGAACAATGAATTGATGCAAGTGTTTTAATTACAAAGGGCATGATTTTGTTCAGCTGGTTAATTCTGTGATTCATGGCATGATTTTGTACCGTTTTCATGTTTATTCTTGGCCAATCTCCTTACTAAAATCAGTGGATAGGTGGATCATGAATTTTGTTTGGTCTGGAGATGTAAATACCAGGAAATCGGTGACTGTGTCATGGAAAAAGGGGTGCAGCCCTATCATTGAGGGGGGTGGGTCTTGGAATTAGATCTTTGAGAGCCATAAATAAGGCGGCAATGCTTAAGCTTAGCTGGAATATAATGACTTCTAACAGTCAATGGTACAAGTTCTTGAGAGCTAAGTTTTTAAGGCATAATGAACCTGTTAATAGGTATATCAAATCATCTATTTGGCCTGCTTTAAAGATGAATTGGCATCATATTAGGGAGGGTGGTCTCTGGCTAGTTAGGGATGGCAAGACTGTCAACTTTGTTAAGACTATATCTTTTGATATCTCTGATTTTGATGAATCCAAACAAAGAATGATTTTAAGTGAATCCTGTGAAATCTACTAATATGTGTATTAAGTGTGCAGATCAGTATACAAGAGTCTCATGACAAAGAAACAAAGTCTTAATGATGCATCTGTGATATGATGCATCTGAACAATGACTCGGTTTCTACCAAATTCTGATTAAACGACTGAAAGTCCCTCGATTCAACAATATTAAAACATAAAGAATATTCCTTGATTATTTCGAATAAAGAAATTTGATATCAGAAAGCTCAGAGCACCATTCCGTGCCTGAAGAATCTTTTTGTTGTAAAAGGCAAAGTAAACTTTACTTGATGGGAGACCCACTAGCACAAATAATGAAAGTCGTACTACCCAAGTCTGAAAAGCAACAAACACTGCTCTGAATCAAACTGCACTTTGATAAAGCTATGCCAACCTATACGTTCAATTTGTCTTAAAGCTCACCAACGATCATAAACATTAAATGCAAGACCAGAACGACTCTTTGGCATTTATGGATGAAGAACAAAAGAATACTCAGCTGAAGAACTCTCCTCAAAGGTTTTATCTCTCTTGAGTATAAATAGAAGACTTTGAAGACCATTGAAGACACACACCTGAATACATTAACTCACGCATTCATTACTCTCAAGCATTCAAATCTCTCTTAAGTTCTTCATAGAAAATTTCTCTGCTCAAATTATTTGTATTTATTGAATGGTTAGAAAACAAATAGATGTTAAAAAAATAAACAAATAGTTTATCAAATGGTTTCATACCCGACAATCATCGTCATTTTTAAAACAATGCATAACACTTCAATATTCACCATTTAAACTTTTGTACTTAATCTCTGGAGATATCCCAACACCGTATCAATAACGTCAATTATTTGGCCCGTCAAGGTTCCGAGTTCCAACTATTTAAGTAAGTAACTCAGTAGGATACGAGCTCCAACCTTCATTGTACGTAGTTCACAAGAACATCTAACGATAATCGTACTTAACTCGGCCTATAAAATATCACTAATATCCGAGCTCCAAAAATAGTCGTAAGTAGCCTGGCCTTTCCTAGATCCCCCTTTTATTCCACCCAAAGGCGAAATGTATACCATAACATGAATACCTACCAAGGTATCATTATTAAAATCTTTAGGCACGTCTGCCGCATAATGCATGTAAAACATTTTGTTCACACCGTTTTCTTTGTGTTCATTCTTTCCTTGTCGAAGCTCAAAGGCTCACAACCAACCCAATCTTTTAAGCATTTAAGTTTATCATCCGTTCCAATAAAAAGGACTCCGAGTCCAAATGTGCAAATCACGAAATCTTGACCGATGCACTAGTCTTAGATTCGCAGATTTTGGCGCACAAAAATCATTATCACTTTCTATAGGACATCTAGTCCATAACATCACCTCTAGGACACACGGTCCATACCATAGAACACTAGACCCCGACGTCTCGACAACTAGGTTCGTCTTTCAATTTTAAAAACATTTTCGTTCTGTGAAACAAATAAAAAACAAAACCACCTCAACTTATCCAAGTTGTCGGAAGTAGCACCATTGTATAAAACTTGTTTAGAGAAAATCCCTTTAACGTTGGAAATCTATTTATAAAATCATCAAATCACTTAAAAACTCAATTTCTCCTAAAAACCTTTATTTGAGACTTTAGTTCAAAGAAACATCATTTGCGACTAAATTTCTGTTTAAAACAAATACTGTTTTTTTCTAAAATGTTTTCCGTAAATATTTCCGGAGTTATCTGTCGTCTAACATTTTAAAAGCATTTTAAGTCAAAATTTGACTTTTCTAGTAAAATAATTTTCTCAACACCATAATAAAATTATTTTTGAAACTTATTTTTTTATAATAACATTTTCTAATATTTAGAAATTTCTTACGTAAAAATTATCAGTACTAAAATATTTTCACGGTTACGTCCTCAGTGTGACTCATAAAACACTCTGACACCGTTAAATCATTAAAATAATAGTATTTTTAACTATTCCCCATTTTTAACCAATCAAAACATTAAGTAATATTATATTACTATATTCCATCAACTAAAATTCGATATTTCTTAAAAATCTTTTTAACGTTTTTATCTTTTTAATTAATTGAGCACTGACCACTGTCAGGCTTTTCACTCAACAATCAACATCCATAAACATTCCACATCAACATTATAGCATATAACACAGTTTATAACATGCAATAAAACACTATAACAATTAACTGCAGATAATCAATTAAAAGCAGATAATAACAACAAATAAATTAACTACGCAAGATAATTTAAAGACACCACAAAAACACTCAAATAAATTATACACACCACAACTAATAGCATACAACTATCAGAAAAATCCATCAGGTACTCCCCTTAACTCTTGGAGATTTTTCTTTCCGAAACAAATTCCGTCGAACGTCAGATCTTCCGTAACACTCGTGCACGATTCACACCAAATTACCCTTCAACAAGCCACAACCAATTAATCAATCAACAAACAATTTCAACACCTAAAAACCATTATTTGAGACTTTAGTTCAAAGAAACATCGTTTGCGACTAAATTGCTATTTAAAACAAATACTGTTGTTTTCTAAAATGTTTTCCATAAATATTTCAGGAGTTATCCGTCGTTTAATATTTTAAAAGCGTTTTAAGTCAAAATTTGACTTTTCTTGTAAAATAATTTTCCCAACACCATAATAAAATTATTTTTGAAACTTATTTTTTTATAATAACATTTTCTAATATTTAGAAATTTCTTACGTAAAAATTATCAGTACTAAAATATTTTCACGGTTACGTCCTCAGTGTGACTCATAAAACACTCTTACGCTGTTAAATCATTAAAATAATAGTATTTTTTAACCATTCCCCATTTTTAACCAATCAAAACATTAAGTAATATTATATTACTATATTCCATCAACTAAAATTCGATATTTCTTAAAAATCATTTTTAAAGCTTTTATCTTTTTAATTAATTGAGCACTGACCACTGTCAGGCTTTTCACTCAACAATCAACATCCATAAACATTCCACATCAACATTATAGCATATAACACAGTTTATAACATGCAATAAAACACTATAACAATTAACTGCAGATAATCAATTAAAAGCAGATAATAACAACAAATAAATTAACTACGCAAGATAATTTAAAGACACCACAAAAACACTCAAATAAATTATACACACCACAACTAATAGCATATAACTATCGTAAAAATCCATCAGGTACTCCCCTTACCTCTTGGAGATTTTTCTTTCCGAAACAAATTCCGTCGGACGTCAGATCTTCCGTAACACTCGTGCACGATTCACACCAAATTACCCTGCAACAAGCCACAACCAATTAATCAATCAACAAACAATTTCAACACCTAAAAACCTTTATTTGAGACTTTAGTTCAAAGAAACATCGTTTGCGACTAAATTGCTGTTTAAAACAAATACTGTTGTTTTCTAAAATGTTTTCCATAAATATTTCCGGAGTTATCCGTCGTTTAATATTTTAAAAGCATTTTAAGTCAAAATTTGACTTTTCTAGTAAAATAATTTTCTCAACACCATAATAAAATTATTTTTGAAACTTATTTTTTTATAATAACATTTTCTAATATTTAGAAATTTCTTACGTAAAAATTATCAGTACTAAAATATTTTCACGGTTACGTCCTCCGTGTGACTCATAAAACACTCTTACGTCGTTAAATCATTAAAATAATAGTATTTTTAACTATTCCCCATTTTTAACCAATAAAAACATTAAGTAATATTATATTACTATATTTCATCAACTAAAATTCGATATTTCTAAAAAATCTTTTTTAAAGCTTTTATCTTTTTAATTAATTGAGCACTGACCACTGTCAGGCTTTTCACTAAACAATCAACATCCATAAACATTCCACATCAACATTATAGCATATAACACAGTTTATAACATGCAATAAAACACTATAACAATTAACTACAAAAAATCAATTAAAAGCAGATAATAACAGCAAATAAATTAACTACGCAAGATAATTTAAAGACACCACAAAAACACTCAAATAAATTATACACACCACAACTAATAGCATATAACTATCGTAAAAATCCATCAGGTACTCCCCTTACCTCTTGGAGATTTTTCTTTCCGAAACAAATTCCGTCGAACGTCAGATCTTCCGTAACACTCGTGCACGATTCACACTAAATTACCCTTCAACAAGCCACAACCAATTAATCAATCAACAAACAATTTCAACACCTAAAAACCTTTATTTGAGACTTTAGTTCAAAGAAACATCGTTTGCGACTAAATTACTATTTAAAACAAATATTGTTGTTTTCTAAAATGTTTTCCATAAATATTTCCGGAGTTATCCGTCTTTTAACATTTTAAAAGTATTTTAAGTCAAAATTTGACTTTTCTAGTAAAATAATTTTCTCAACACCATAATAAAATTATTTTCGAAACTTATTTTTTTATAATTACATTTTTCTAATATTTAGAAATTTCTTACGTAAAAATTATCAGTACTAAAATATTTTCACGGTTACGTCCTCAGTGTGACCCATAAAACACTCTTACGCCATTAAATCATTAAAATAATAGTATTTTTAACTATTCCCCATTTTTAACCAATCAAAACATTAAGTAATATTATATTACTATATTTTTTTGAACAAAATGGTATGCAAGGGCATCACTGTGGAAGCAAGGCATCCCAACTAGGTTGGCACCCCAAGAACCACCAATCACTTGCAGCACAACATGAATATATTAAAAGAAGAAGAAACAAATACAAAGCATGGGGGACTGGACCAAAACCCAAGGAGGAAATGAAGTTATCTGAACCTATAGTTAGGAAGACCATTCCTATCACGGAAAAAATCAACCAATACAAAACTGGTAGCTAAATCCCACCAAACTAATCCTTGGGAAGAAATACCATAATTGGCCAATTTGTCAGCACAAGTATTGCCCTCTCTAAGAATGTGCGAGCATCCAAAGTGCATTTCCTTCGTTAAACTTAAGCAATTCATCCATCTATTTCTAAGCCGCCAGGGAACCAACTTGGGGTTGGAGAAAGCTTCAATAACCAACTTTGAGTCACACTCAAGCTAAAGCCTGTGCCAAGCCTTCTTATAAGCCAGCTCAATGGAGAAAATGGCGCCCAATATTGCAGTAGAAAAGGCATCAGAGATACCAATATTAAAGGAGAAACAACCCAGAATAGCTGAACTGCTGTCCCTAAAAATACCACCACAAGCAGCTCTCCCTGGGGAACCTTTGGCTGCTCCGTCACTATTAGCCTTAAACCAACCAGTTTTAGGAGGAAGCCAAAAGACCTCTTTAATAATAGGGGCTGAGTTGGCCTTTCCAATAACATGGAAATGCTTTAAGATATTGAATTCCTCAATAGAAGATGACATGCAGCCGCCAAAGGAATTTCCAGACAAAGATACGTTAGCTCGGATCAAATTCAGAGAAGCCTCGAAAGAAATAACCTTCCCTTCAAATTTGAGTTGGTTTCTACAGAACCAAATACCCCCAATAACATTTGCAATGGCTGAGGCAATGATGTCTCTGATTTGAGTGCTCCATTTTCTGTCACAAACTGATATGACTGTTTGGAGAGAGGAGGAGTTGATTTCCATATTCAGAACTGAACTTAGCCAGCACCAGAAACGTTGAGCAAAGCTGCAAGCAAAAAAAAGATGGGCCGAAGTTTCATAAGCCTGACTACGCAAACTGCAAATTGAGACCACATGACACCCTCTAGACCAGTGCTTATCCTCAGTTGGGACTTTGTTGTGAAAAAGGCGCCAGATGAGGAAAGACTTGGACGGAGGGATAGATTTAGACCAAATTAGCTTACACCAAGACAGAGCTGACTTGGCAGGGAACATAAAATTGTAGGCATCTTTCGAGGATAGCTCACCCGAATTAGAAGCAGTCCAGTACAACGAGTCTTTCAAAGGAAGCTTAGGGATGCTGATGCGGCTGAGATCAGAGGCTAGGAACTGATTTCTCTATAGAAAGACTTGGGGAACACACCATTTACCTTGAACAATGAAATCTTCTACTTTGGAATGTAGTAAATGATGCACATTGATAGGGATATCCAGAAGATCAACAATAGGTTTAGATAACCAACAATCAGTCCAGAAATTCATATTTGAGCCATCGCCAACATTCCATCTGCTGTTAGCAAGGATAGTAGGTACGTGATTTTTCAACCCAGCCCAAATTGTAGAGTTAATATGGTGCTGAATAGGAGTTTTGTTCGAAAAGACCCTGGCTCGAAGGAGAAGATCCCACTGCTTATCCGAAGAGACTAGATCCCAGCTTCTCTTCAGCAAGGCTGCTTTATTTATGGAGCTAAGCGATCTCAAACCAAGGCCTCCTTCGATAAAAGGAGCATAAAGTATGTTCCTGGCAACCATGACAATCTTCCAAGAGTCAATATTACCATACCAAATGAAGTTCCTAATCCAGTTGTCAAGCAGTTTTATCAGGGAAGCAGGCCAAGCATAAATCTGGAAGGAGTAGATTAACATACCCTGAATTATAGACTTGACAAGCTGAACCCTTCCCATAACAGACAACATTGCACCTTTCCAATTAGCCAACTTGACCTTTATCTTGTCTGCAATATGCAGCAGATGAACCTTCTTTAGTTTGCCTCTGAACAATGGCACACCCAAATAAATGAAAGGAAGGTGACCCAGTTTAAAACCAAGGGCATTAGTAATCTCAGCCAATCTTCTTGACGGTATGTTCCCTGGGTAGACTCTTGACTTGTCCAAGCTAATCAACTGGCCCGAGGCCTCACCATATCTAGTAAACAGGGACATTAAACTCTCCATGTTTCTCTTAGTTCCTCTGCAGAAGATGAGGATGTCATCAACATACAACACATGAGTAGGAACCTGGTACCCTCTTGGGCTCGACAGAGGCAGAAGCTCCCCTTGATGAACAAGGAGAGAGATAGCTCTACTTAGCACTTCCTCGGCCACATAGAAAAGGAGGGGGGGGACAAAGGATCGCCTTGCCTAACACGCCTCATACAGGAGAAGTAGCCAACTGAATTGCCATTAACTGAAATAGATAGTTTTGCAGAGAGGAAGACAACTTTCACCCAGTACAGAAGACCGGGGCAAAGCCAAACTGATGAAGGACTACTATATTCCATCAACTAAAAATCAATATTTCTTAAAAATCTTTTTAACGCTTTTATCTTTTTAATTAATTGAGCACTGACCACTGTTAGGCTTTTCACTCAACAATCAACATCCATAAACATTCCACATCAACATTATAGCATATAACACAGTTTATAACATGCATTAAAACACTATAACAATTAACTGCAGATAATCAATTAAAAACAGATAATAACAGCAAATAAATTAACTACGCAAGACAATTTAAAGACACCACAAAAACACTCAAATAAATTATACACACCACAACTAATAGCATATAACTATCAGAAAAATCCATCAGGTACTCCCCTTACCTCTTGGATAATTTTCTTTCCGAAACAAATTCGGTCGAACGTCAGATCTTCCGTAACACTCGTACACGATTCACACCAAATTACCCTTCAACAAGCCACAACCAATTAATCAATCAACAAACAATTTCAACACCTAAAAACCTTTATTTGAGACTTTAGTTCAAAGAAACATCGTTTGCGACTAAATTGCTGTTTAAAACAAACACTGTTGTTTTCTAAAATGTTTTCCGTAAATATTTCCGGAGTTATCCATCGTTTAACATTTTAAAAGCGTTTTAAGTCAAAATTTGACTTTTCTCGTAAAATAATTTTCTCAACACCATAATAAAATTATTTTTGAAACTTATTTTTTTATAATAACATTTTCTAATATTTAGAAATTTCTTACGTAAAAATTATTAGTACTAAAATATTTTCACGCTTACGTCCTCAGTGTGACTCATAAAACACTCTTACGCCGTTAAATCATTAAAATAATAATATTTTTAACTATTCCCCATTTTTTTCCAATCAAAACATTAAGTAATATTATATTACTATATTCCATCAACTAAAATTCGATATTTCTTAAAAATCTTTTTAACGCTTTTATCTTTTTAATTAATTGAGCACTGACCACTGTCAGGCTTTTCACTCAACAATCAACATCCATAAACATTCCACATCAACATTATAGCATATAACACAGTTTATAACATGCATTTAAACACTATAACAATTAACTGCAAATAATCAATTAAAAGCAGATAATAACAGCAAATAAATTAACTACGCAAGACAATTTAAAGACACCACAAAAACACTCAAATAAATTATACACACCACAACTAATAGCATATAACTATCGGAAAAATCCATCAGGTACTCCCCTTACCTCTTGGAGATTTTTCTTTCCGAAAAAAATTCCGTCGAACGTCAGATCTTCCGTAACACTCGTGCACGGTTCACACCAAATTACCCTTCAACAAGTCACAACCAATTAATCAATCAACAAACAATTTCAACACCTAAAAACCTTTATTTGAGACTTCTGTTCAAAGAAACATCGTTTGCGTCTAAATTACTTTTTGAAACAAATACTGTTGTTTTCTCAAATGTTTTCCGTTAATATTTTCGGAGATATCCATCGTTTAACATTTTAAAAGCGTTTTAAGTCAAAATTTGACTTTTCTCGTAAAATAATTTTCTCAACACCATAATAAAATTATTTTTGAAACTTATTTTTTTATAATAACATTTTCTAATATTTAGAAATTTCTTACGTAAAAATTATTAGTACTAAAATATTTTCACGCTTACGTCCTCAGTGTGACTCATAAAACACTCTTACGCCGTTAAATCATTAGAATAATAGTATTTTTAACTATTCCCCATTTTTAACCAATCAAAACATTAAGTAATATTATATTACTATATTCCATCAACTAAAATTCGATATTTCTTAAAAATCTTTTAAACGCTTTTATCTTTTTAATTAATTGAGCACTGACCACTGTCAGGCTTTTCACTCAACAATCAACATCCATAAACATTCCACATCAACATTATAGCATATAACACAGTTTATAACATGCATTAAAACACTATAACAATTAACTGCAGATAATCAATTAAAAACAGATAATAACAACAAATAAATTAACTACGCAAGACAATTTAAAGACACCACAAAAACACTCAAATAAATTATACACACCACAACTAATAGCATATAACTATCGGAAAAATCCATCAGGTACTCCCCTTACCTCTTGGAGATTTTTCTTTCCGAAACAAATTCCATCGAACGTCAGATCTTTCGTAACACTCGTGCACGATTCACACCAAATTACCCTTCAACAAGCCACAACCAATTAATCAATCAACAAACAATTTCAACACCTAAAAACCTTTATTTGAGACTTTAGTTCAAAGAAACATCGTTTGCGACTAAATTGCTATTTAAAACAAATACTGTTGTTTTCTAAAATGTTTTCCTTAAATATTTCCGGAGTTATCCGTCGTTTTACATTTTAAAAGCGTTTTAAGTCAAAATTTGACTTTTCTAGTAAAATAATTTTCTCAACACCATAATAAAATTATTTTTGAAACTTATTTTTTTATAATAACATTTTCTAATATTTAGAAATTTCTTACGTAAAAATTATCAGTACTAAAATATTTTCACGGTTACGTCCTCAGTGTGACTCATAAAACACTCTTACGCCGTTAAATCATTAGAATAATAGTATTTTTAACTATTCCCCATTTTTAACCAATCAAAACATTAAGTAATATTATATCACTATATTCCATCAACTAAAATTCGATATTTCTTAAAAATCTTTTTAACGCTTTTATCTTTTTAATTAATTTAGCACTGACCACTGTCAGACTTTTCACTCAACAATCAACATCCATAAACATTCCACATCAACATTATAGCATATAACACAGTTTATAACATGCATTAAAACACTATAACAATTAACTGCAGATAATCAATTAAAAGCAGATAATAACAGCAAATAAATTAACTACGCAAGATAATTTAAAGACACCACAAAAACACTCAAATAAGTTATACACACCACAACTAATAGCATATAATTCCGTCGAACGTCAGATTTTCCGTAACACTCTTGCACGATTCACACCAAATTACCCTTCAACAAGCCACAACCAATTAATCAATCAACAAACAATTTCAACACCTAATTTCTATGGCTAGGGTTCGGCCATGACTAGTAACAATGGTTAGGAATGTTAAAATTTTATAAACTCTTGGATTAATGATCCTTTAGTACTAGGAAGACATAATCAATGATTATAAACTAAGAACTTTGAACAAAACCATCTAACTCAATAAGTTAGGGTTTTGGCCTCAACAACAAAATTAGGCTAAAAAATTTCTTTGGTTTCAAGTTCTTGAAATTAACATGTATAGGTATTAGAGGGATTGAATCAAGTGTTCTATTTCAAAAATGGAAACAAAACTCATCCAAACCCTATTTGATATAGGTTCGGCCCTCAACAATAAAATAGGATAGAGATTTTATTTTGATTCAAGCTTCTAGATAATGAATATAGGTATGATATAGAGTTCATAGAAATTGATCAAATGTCAAAAGGATTTTTCTACAATTTTCTTGAAATTTTTGAAGATTGGATCTAAAAATTGGAAAATGATGTTCATGGCATGAAAATCATGAAATGAATAAAAAAGAAGACATGATTGATCATGTAGAAGAGAGGTTACCTCTTGATGTAGAAGAAGGCATAAAATGAGTTGAAATTGGTGTAAATGTGGGTTATGGGTTATTTTGGTCCAAAATGTTGATGGCACAACTTGAAATAACCATGGAAACTCAAGGGCAAAATGGTCAATTCCATAAATAAATATCTAGATATTAAGAAAATCATCATTACTAATGTGTGGTGGAGAATTTGTATATGGGTAGTTAATTTGTGGCCATAAGAAGAGGAAGAAACCAATTTGAATTTGTCCTGCCTTAACCATGGTTAATATTTAACTAGGTTAGGTTAGGGGCATTTTGATCTTTTCACCCTTAAACTCATCATTACGTTCATTAATTGCTAGGTGAGTCACCCCCATGACTCGTTGTCTTCATCCATATGGTGTCGGATTTTGTCTCTGTACGTCCGTTCTCACCTCCGTCTATTACCCGATTTAGGTTTTTTACGCCCGAATCATGTATAATAACCTATTTATTTTGAAAATTTTCAAAATAACCTATCATTAATCTGATACCATATTAGATTTTTGGGCCTAACTCAATCCCAAAAGCTATCTCATAGGATGAGGATTGCCTAATACTTATAAGCTTTTATTAGACACTATCTCTAGTCAATGTGGGACTTGAGTTTTTCCCAATACAACTCTATCAGGAATACCTAGAAAATAGAAATAAATAAGAAAGATGGTTCCATCAAATTAAATCACGAGCAAAAATAATAACTCCAAAAGCACCTAACCCCGTCCCATATGTGAAGACTACAAAGTATGCCTGTTGTACATCTTGCGATCTGGATAATCATCAAACGCCGCCACACTTGCTATCGTCGCTCCGCCATGGCGTACACCATCAAAAGTAAAATCTGAGGGTGTTGCATACATGTTCTTGGCGAGATTCGACTTTATGGTACCTAGATCCATGGGGTGTAGAGCCTTCAGGGTAGCAATGGAAAAACTGACTTATAATTAAGGGTGCAATTGAAAAATCCATATTTGATTTTTGGTTTAACTACTGAGCAGGTCCCTAAACTATTTGGGAATTTTCAAATAGGTTCCTGTGGTTAAAAAATTTGTAATTGGGTCCTCGAACTTTTATAAAGTTTTCAATTGGGTCACTGAACTAAAAAAGTTTTTAATTGGGTCCTGAACTTATATGAAATTTTCTATGGGGTCCCTAAATTATAACATTCGTTAGTTATATGTTGAATTTGACAAAATATAACTGATTTCATCCAAGCTGGATAACCATATCAGTCATTTATGAGTAGTTTTGGTGGAAGATGAACCTTGAGACATTGTCACAACAAAATGCAGCAAGATTAACAAGATGAAGTGAGATGTAGTAAATTTTATCGGTTCAGATTGAATCGGATTCTACGAAAAATTCTATGGATCTGATCCAAACTGGTCTGACTCATTGAATTACCCTATTTTTTATTTATTTAAATTTATATTTCAAAAATTGATAATAAAAATAAGAAAAACAAGAAAAAAATTAATATACTTCCTTTTTATTAGTCTTTTTGGCATTTAGTTAAAAAGTTTAATTATTCAGATTAATTTTTAAAAATAATCTATTATTATATTAAAAATATTAATTTTGTGAAAAAAATTAATAATAATAGTAATATATTATTTTTAAAAGATCTATTCAGTTCGGATTGGATCGGCTCCTATTTTTGAAATCTGATACCCGGTCTGATCCTCTTCAGATTTAGGTTTTTTAATCTGATTCGATCTGATGATACGATCAAAACCGCCAAAATTGTAACACCCTTATCGGGCGCTACATTGTCTGTGACTTTTTTTTATAAGACCGAGTAAAACGGAAAATAATTATTTTGCCAAAAATACGGGTTTATTTTTTCTTTTCTCTTTCGCAATAATACCATACATAGTCTTCAACAAATAACATCAACTTATGCATCAATATTATACAAACCAAGTTCAAAGTATCATCAGTCATACATATTCAGAAAGAAGGTGGAAATACCAATGCCATTAAATAACAGCAGACTGAAATATGTTTATAATAATAATATCTTTAGAGACATAGCTCCCCAAAATATAACATAGACACGAGACTGGCCAGACACAAAATACTGAGAAAAATCCATTATACTAAATCCCTCGAGGTGTCCATGTCTCCAAGTACGCTCAAACTCCAGCAGGATGTGATGGAGAAATAGTGTTGTCGTCATCTTCGTCCAACGCAAGATAGAAAACAACAAACCAGAAAATACAGAAATGAGGTGAGATTTCCGTTCATCTTACACTTAACTCAGACATGCAGTGGTACGACACACAGGTATGCACAAATATCAATAAACAATTATATCACCCATCACAACAGAAATAATAATGTTTCACAACAACATAATCACAAGGCACCGCTTTTCCTAAATAAGAGACATCAAAGACTCGAGGAATGACCTCTGATCCCCTATACCATGGTTTTAACAAACACTCGGAGAGAGTGGTTCAGAGGATTGTTCCAAACTACGCCAGCCTTGGGCAATAGAATGCGTCCAGAGTCATCAACGTGCACATTGGATTTTTCGGGAACATCCTACACTACCAGAAAATACATAGTGTCTAGTAGAGTATGTCGGTGTATTGCAAGATCACCATACCACAGAAGAGCAACCAACTGGGCCATATGAGTATTTCATACCCCGACACCCCTAAGCATCAATAGATCATCACTATGAAATTCTCACCCGCATTAAAGTGTTAGCTCGATCTCCTAGGCACAACGGCCTTACAGAACATAGTTTCACTAAGTGTTTAGGCAACTTTGCCGGAAATGCATTCTTCTCGTCTATCCATCGGATGACATAGTTTGATTCCATCAGATTCCTTTCAACGTACTGTAACAGATGCTAGATGTCCTTAAGTCCGAATCATCGGTACTTAATCATCAAGCTATGTTCTCAAGTAACCATTCATCTTTGTGCAAAGTTTTCTTAGAATACTTGATTACGAAACCTAACACATTATGAGATTGGAACATAGGTCCAAATATTTATTCCTCTGTACTTTTCTAGTTGAGCCTGTTTCTTTGGCTTTCAATAAAACAAATCATTCTGAGTCCATTAAATTTTATGGAATATGGATAATAAATTATCCATACTTTATGACATAAGGTCATGTTCCACCCCACATCATAAATTATTACGTTCGTATTTTCACTAAGTCATCCTTGACTTAGGTTTTTACATTTTACAGTAAAATCTCGTCTTGAAAGACAAAAATCCATTTGGCTTAAAACCAAAACCTTTAGATAAAATCAAATCCATTTTCAATATTAATATCCCTCAAAGATACTTAGGTATCGATTTCTCCAAAACATTTCCTAAAAAATCTTTAAAACGTTAAACAACGGTTTTGCCGCTTTTTACTTAATTTATGCTTAAAAAGCAAAACTTTGAAAGATATGGTTCTTCACCTCAAATGTCTTATTCTCCTAAGTTATATTATTCATGTGAAAAAGTTGAAACACTGGTTTTACATCATTTATACAAAATTCCTAAAATTTGACCGAATGTCGTTAATTTTGTAAATCGCATAAATCCTTTTTCAACGATTTTACACTCTAATAGTCCAAAACTCATTTTGGAGTTTTAGAACAGTTTTATAAGCATGAAAAACAGTTTCTAACTGTCCAATTACATTTATTTTCGAAAATTTCATTTTAGTCCCTAAACTTTCATTAATTAGAAAATAGTCCCTTTTCACTTAAAACCTTATAACTTTTATTTATAACTCCAAATCACACCAAACCAACTTCTTTAGAAGTATTTTTAAGTTGCCCTCAAATTTTCCAGAAATCACTTTTCTGCCCCAAATATTTTTCAATAATTGCAAAAAGGTCATTTTTTTTACCAAAAAGCTTATAACTTTTTATGTATTAATCCAATTAACACCAAACCAATTTCTATGGTTTTGTCTCATCAAGGACTACAATATTAACATTAAAGAACACGAATTTCAGTGCAGCCACTGAAATTCTCAGAAATTACAATTTAGTCCCTAAGGACTCATAAATCCATAACTTATACACATCCAAATCAATCCAAACCAATTTCTATATTCTTATATATTCATTTACTTATCATAAAAATTATTCAAACAATTTAACACATCATGGAACCCTTTAAAACAGCCAAGGCCGAATGGCCTAAACAAGTGATTTATATAATTTTCTCATGTAGTCATGCATCATATAATCATATTCAACATCAATAGTAATTCTACCTCAAACACAAACATCAATCCATCCCTCCAAGAGGATCACACACATATGAATCAATAAATTACACAAATTATATACTTATAATTTATAAGACCATTTACACTAAATAACACTAAGTAAACCATTAACATGCCTACCCTAAGGTAGGATGATGGTAATCTCCCCCATACCTTTGTTGATCACTTGAAACAAGAGGATGATGTTCACCTAGAACTCAAGGTTTGAAACACCAAAACCTAGCCATGGATCATCAACAAAACAAAAAGTTGAAAATGAAGAAAAACTACCAAACCCATTTTGAGCATGGTTCGGCCAACTCTAAAAAAATAGCTCGAAATCTCCAAAATTTTCAAGCTTTTGGATAATGAAAATAGAAGTCATATGAAGATCATAGAAATTGGAATCACAATAAAGGATTTTTCTATGATTTTCTAGAGATTTTTGAAGTTCTAGATCTAAGAATTTGAAATTTGTAAAAACTTGAGATTTGAAGAAAAGTTGTGAAAGGAAAGGAAGATATGATCTTGAATCACAAGGATCTACCTTTGGAATTTGAAGAAACCAACCACAACTTATACTTCCTTTGTAAATCAAGTGTAAGACTTAAGAGTTTTTGGTGAGAAAAATGAAGAATATGAACCAAATGAGCAAAATGAAATGCCAAGTGTGTCTTATGAAGGTGTGCCCGTGAGCTTCCTAGGGATAAAAGGGTCCAAGGAGTAATTTGGTGTCATGGCAAGCTTGTAGTCAAAATGAAGGATTAAGGGTATTTTGGACTTTTCACTTAAAAAGTCATCATTACATGCATTTAATGCATGGTGACTAACCCCTATGACTCACCCCCTTGAGTCATCACAAATGAGTCATTGTTCCTATCCGTCCGGGGTCGGGTTTTGTCTCTGCACCTCCGTTCTCGATTCCGTCGATCCCCGATCGTCTAGTATTCGCCCGAATAACTCATAATACCTATTTATTTTGAAAATTTTCAAAATAACCACTATGGTTGGAAATAAAATATAAACCTAAACGGTTTCGTTCACAGGTCAAAATTAGGTTTTCTGACCAGTAAAATCTTACTATCAGTAAAAATGCAGACTGAGTTTCGTCTGAATTTAAACCCAAATTTTTACCACAAGCTTCTACCATAAGGTAGAGTATAACTATGATTTTATTTTATTAAAAATCATTTTCTTGATCCAATATAAAAATTACAAACAATTAAAATTCTACTGATAATTGGAAAACAGTAATAAAAACAAAAACAACAAAACGGTTATGAACACCCATTTTTTTCGTCTTTTATTATATTTTTATGATATTATGCTTCAAGGAGACTAATAATAATAGTAAAGAGAGACACAAGAAAAAGAAAATAATAAAGAAATAAGGGGACTCATAATTAATTTGCTGTTGGACGGGATGGTCTCGTCCATTGCATTGGACTTGCTGTTAGACGAGGTCCGATCCCGTCCATTGTATTGGACTTGCTGTTAGACGAGGTCCAGTCCAGTCCAATGTACTTGCTGTTGGACGGGGTGGTCCCGTCCATCATATTGGACTTGCTGTTGGATGGGGTGGTCCCGTCCATTGCATTGGACTTGCTGATAGACGGGGTGGTCCCGTCCAGTCCATTACATTTTCTATTGGACGGGGTGATCCCTTCCAATCCATTGCACTTTCTGTTGGACGAGGTGGTCTCGTCCATCACATTGGACTTGCTGTTGGACGCGGTCCAGTCCAGTCCATTGCATTGGACTTGCTGATAGACGAGGTGGTCCCGTCCAGTCCATTACATTTGCTATTGGATGGGATGATCCCTTCCAATCCATTGCACTTGCTGTTGGATGTGGTGGTCCCGTCCATCACATTGGACTTGCTGTTGGACGCGATCCAGTCCAGTCCATTGCATTGGACTTGTTGATAGACAGGGTGGTCCCGTCCAGTCTATTACATTTGCTATTGGACGGGGTGATCCCTTCCAATCCATTGCACTTGCTGTTGGACGGGGTGGTCCCGTCCATCACATTGGACTTGCTGTTGGACGGGGTGGTCCCGTCCATTGTATTGGACTTGCTGATAGAAGGGGTGATCGCGTCCAGTCCATTACATTTGCTATTGGACGGGGTGAATCCTTCCAATCCATTGCACTTGTTGTTGGACGGGGTGGTCCCGTCCATTGCATTGGACCTGCTGATAGACAGGGTGGTCCCGTCCAGTCCATTACATTTGCTATTGGACGAGGTGATCCCTTCCAATCCATTGCACTTGCTGTTGGACGGGGTGGTCCCGTCCATCACATTGGACTTGCTGTTTGATGGGGTGGTCCCGTCCATTGCATTGGACTTGCTAATAGACGGGATGGTCCCGTCCAGTCCATTACATTTGCTATTGGACGGGGTGATCCCTTCCAGTCCATTGCATTTACCGTTGGACGGGGAGGTCCCGTCCATTACATTGGACTTGTTGTTGGACGGGGTGGTCCCGTCCAGACCATTACCTTGGACTTGCTATTGAATGCGTCCAGTCCATTTACATTGCATATTTTGTTGGAATTGCATTGAACGTGTCCAGTCCATTGCATTACATTTTATGTTGGACGCGTCTGGTCCATTTACAATGCATTTGCTGTTGAATGAGTCCAGTCCATTGCGTTCAATTTTCTGATGGACGAGGAGGTCCGTCCAGTGTATAGACTTTTGCATATCTAAGTTTCTGTTGGACGAAGAGACTCCGTCCACTACAATTTTATTTTCAGGATGGAGGCTAAAGAATAAAGAAAGAAGAAGAAGAAGATAATGAAGTAAGGACGAAGAAAAGAATGAGAAAAGGACAATCAACAAAATAGGAAAGGAGATTGAGTTACTTCTCCTAACCCTAAAAAACCCTATTTTACACATCAGACAAGACCTCTTTTCCTCCTCTACCCATTGGTCCTTTTTCTTCCTCATCTCCTCCCTTGTTTTAACCTAGAAACCCCACTCCTAACCCTAAAAAAACCATCTTACAGATCAGACAAAACCCCCCACCTCCTGCTCTCTTCAAACCCGCAACCTTCACATAAGATCTCCTCCTTTCCACTGCTCACGCCGCCCCCATCTAGACACACGCTACTTCTGCTCAGAACCACCCAATCCCCGGACTTCGTGAAGACCAACCTTGAAGCCACTGGGTAAGAAGAAGCATGAAGCCCTCTCCTCCATCTATAAAAGGGGGGAGAAGGATTTCTGGAGGGGGGGACTAACATTTTCTTTAGAAGGAGAACGAAAAATCAGAGAGGAGATAGAGAGGAAAGATACAAAGAGAGAGGAAGAGGAGAGAGATTCCATCTAACATCTTCTTTGTGAAGAATAGAGATTAGAAATCTGAGTTTTTTCTCTTTTCTATTATTAGAATAGTTAAGAAGGAAGAGTTAAAAGAGTAAGTGAGATTGAAATGTAAAGGTTTTGATCTTGAAGTCTCACCACTGGGTGGAAATAAAGTCATTGTTATTCTGCTCTCATTTGGTAATCTTTGTTCTCTTTGTTGATATTATTCATAAGTTTCTCTTGACATTCTTATTTTCCTGTGCCTCTGTTCACTGAATAAGTTAGTAAAAAGTTTCATTTCTACGTTTTATTTCTGTCCTATTTTCAAGAGGTAAAATCATTTATTTTACATAAAAATAGAGGATGATCACTTGATTAAAACAATCTTATTTTTTGGGTTTCCCTATGACAAGTGTAATGTTCAACCCTTCAGATTTTGAGGTTGCTCTGTGGACTTACGTGCCATGTTCAACCTCACATAGGTTCAATAAAAAACTTCACAACTAAAGATGTTTCTTTCTTAAAAGACAATTCTTGTGTAAAACAAATATTTTCAAAGTTATTAATAATTTATACAACTAATTTTGGGTAACCATTTTATGGATGTTCTAGGGTGCCGTGGGGTTAAGTCTCCATGCCTTCCCTAGACATAATCGACTCCCGAAACCAAAGCTTTTTCTTAAAGGGTTTTCCAACTTCTCTGAAATTAAATAAAGTTGGTGGCGACTCCATGTTTTCTCTCTAAAAGGAAAAACTAGTCCTTTTTTTGGTCGCTACAGATGGCGACTCCACTAGGGACTCAGTAGAGAGTCAAGTCCATAAAAAGTGGTTTTGCAAATTTTTAGTAACTTGTAGCTTATTTGTTTTACCTTTTATGGCTATATCTGGCTGTTTTTTTTCTCCTTACAATAATTAAATGACAAAACTAAAAATGTTTTTTTATTTTTAGTGATGTTTGTTTGGATTGTCCTTTTGGTTGGGTTTTTCCTCTTATTTAAATGAGAAGATTTAGTTGTACATATATTTTAACTCATGTTATTGTTATATATGTTTCACTAACAATGTTTTTGTTTCCTCCTCCTTTCTTTTCTTTTTTCCATGTTTTAACAATAGGGTAGAGGACTTATAACCATTTTTATATATACCTATGTTTTTGTTTTGCAGGTTTTTCTTGTCTTCTCTTTTTATTTTTACTTTTAAGTGTTACAGGTTTGTATGCCCCCTTCACACACATCACTATCACATATTGCACACACTTAGCTCTATACCCGAGCTTGCTCAAAAACCCAAGGATTAGGCGGTGCTTTGACATTGTTATTGAAGAGGTCTTGTACCTCCCTGATACTTGTCAGTTCATCCCTCAGATTGTACATGAGATCATGGAATAGTCGGTTTATCCCTACTTGTGGCTAGATTCATGAATCATATCCTTATGAGGGCAATTTGGGGACCATGACTTTTAGAGGTCTAGACCCGTCCCAATTTTCACTAATAGAGCTGACCTAGTGGCCAACCTGTTTAGAGTCCTAACCTTAGGGTGTGTCCATCCTTATGTTTTACCTAGCTTAGGACGAAAGGGGGCGTACTTTTCTTTCCTCTCTCTATCATCATAAGCATAAATTGTCATGCATGTTCATTGTGAATATTCACAAAACTAAGGGCACCACATTGCTGCCTAATACCTGAATGACATATTCGAATATTATTGCACATCTAATAGGCGCTATGTCATAATGAAGGTGATGCATACCCATCAGGGTTTTCAACCCCATTGGGTCCCATACAACATGAATCATTCAAGATATATTTACTTCACTATACTCATTTTTTGTTGTGTCTCTTAGTTGGAAGATTTTGGTATTCACCTTATAGCAAGAAAATGGAAAAGTTTGGTTCAGAGAAGAGTACTAGCAATGCGAGCTGTTCCAAGAAAAGTATCAAGATCGATGTGACACTCAATGACGTGAAGAGATTATGTGAACTTAGCCAGCGAATGTCAGAAAAAGAACGCTCAGACTTTGTCAGCAAGTATGGTAGAATATTGGACCTATTGCGTGTTCCAGTGGAAGCTCCCGCACTGAGTGCGTTGGCCCAATATTGGAACTCAACTTTGAGGTGTTTTGAATTGTCTAACTTAGACATCACTCCGACCATGGAAGAGTATGCTTATATGCTAAGACTGCCAATTCAAAAGAGGACTCGCTTCTACATGTATTATGGCCAACATGTAACAGATCGGAAGATAGCAAGTCTATTGGAGCTTCAACCGGAACAGATAGAGAAAGCAGAAAAAGGAATCACCAAACGGTTGAAGAGGCGATTTTTGGAAGTGTATCTCAACAAGATGGGCCAGCAACAACAATGGGTTTCTTTCAACAAAGTACTAGTCCTCATGATATATGGGTTGGTGCTCTTTCCTTTTGTACCAGATCTGATTGATCAGTCAGCCATGGATGTTTTCCATAGGGTCGAAGAATATGGTGTGAACCCAGTCCCTACTATCTTAGCTGAAACTTTCCTCTCCCTACAGGTTTGTCATCAGAACCAACAAGGGAAACTGCGATGTTGTGCATCAATATTGTATGTTTGGATCATGACTCACTTGTACGCTTGTGATAAAATCGATAGAACAGATGACCCACTGAAAGGATTCGCTCGCATGCAACTAAAGCCACGCAAGCTATATGAATGGAAACAAGAGTTTGATCAGATCAACCCGCAGTCATTTAGTTGGATATGTCCATGGTATAATGGAGATTCAGTTGTATTCAGTTGTGGAAGTTTTTCAAATGTTCCATTGATGGGTCCCAGAGGTTGTGTATCATACTCACCAGCTTTGGTGATACGTCAGCTCAAGTGGACACAGGATGAACCTCCTGAAGAGCTGCTCGATGGGGTATTCTTCCTATACCAAGAAAGTGAAAGCATCAAGAGTCAAACGATAGCAGTAAGGTCAGCATGGAATGATGTTCATTTAAAAGGACCGGAGGAATTAGGAAGGCAAATCATAGCTCACACAAAAAGATATGAAGTATGGAGAGAAGCAAGAAGAGGTTTCCCTCCAAGACCTGCATCCCCTCTCCATAGGGAAAATAATCCTCTTACCAAAGATCAGATGTTGAAAGAAATCGAAGTTTTAAAAGCTCAGATGAGGACTTTTGATGAGAAGGACCAAGCTGTCGAAGTAACTATTATCATACTCCGTAGACAAGTGCAGAAGCTGAGTTTACAAATTGAACACTTGAAGGACGAATGCGCCGATGCCCACGAAGCCCCGAGTCGTAAAAAAAGGGCAAGAAAAGACAAAGAAGCAGAAATTCAGGAACTGCTGGCAAAAATAGGATGTCAAGAGAAGATGCTTGTCAAACTTCAACAGAAGAAAAAAGAGCTCGAGACAAATGTAGGGGTTCACGTTGAAACAATACATATACTAGAAGAGAGAGTTGAATCCCTGTAAGAATCCTTGGCCCAAACAGAAGTATACTCTGATCGAGGGTGGAATGAAGCAGCCAAGTATCGCGAGCTACTAGCAGAAGCCAACATGAGAGAAAATTGGCTCAAGACCAAGATAGAAGACTCTGAAAGAGTTGAAGCTCAACGTCATGCAGAATGGGTAAAGGGATGGAAATTGGTGGTGAAGGATGTAATGAATGAAAAGGAAGCATGGAAGAGAAAATACGAGGACGTGACGGATAAGCTCCAATATCACACTTCCCAGCTGGTGGAGCGATTTGAAGAGGCATCCGTCCACATTCGTATGAACCATTTCCTTCAGCTGCCACCGAAAGTGACAGAATTCTTCAATCATTTTGGGAAACTTGCCATAGGGTTCAGGAAAAAGAAGATGAGACTCTTAACGTAGACCTCGTAGAAAGATGGAAACCATCAATGTACTTCTTTTATTTTGATCAAAGACTCATGATTTGTATCGAAATATTTATAATGAAATGGAAGTTTTCATCCATGTTTGTCAAACGTTTTTTAGATGATATCTATCGAGGAGTGCATTCTCCCTTAGATACGTCATCAACTATATTTTTACCCTAAAAATGACGTGTTTTCTGTGTAAAAAAGTAAGGACGTTGCTAGTACGGGTGCGGTCTATCGAGGAGTAGATTCTCCCTTGGACCTGACACCAACTGCATTCAAGCTAGAGGGAACCATACCACTAGATTTCTTTGCAGGATGAGTTTTCTTGCTATAGGTGTATACGATAGTCTTCCTAAGAGTACCCTCACGATAAAAAACAAAGGATGTTAACTTGCACATGCATACATACACACACAAAAATTTTGGATTTACTACTGAGATTTTTAAATGCTTTACAGAGTCACATCCTTTTGAGTATTCGGGAACCATTGCGCGACCAAGGAAAGGTAACACCAATCAAACCCGAGTTTACAATACCAAATCTCGGACTAGGATGGCTGCCAATGCGTCCGAGGAAGGAAGAAAATTAAGCTCTGAGATAGATGATGTGACGGGAAGAATAAGCGAGATGACTGAAACCCAAGCAAGATTAGAAGCCATACTACAGGATATGAGGGAATCTCTCAGCATGCTTAGTGCGAACAGAGATACAATTGAACCTGGTAGGCAACGGATTTCTTCTATGGTAACAACACCAATGTTTTCAAACATTAGCACGGGTCTCATTCAGGGAGTATCTGGCCCCGATCAGACACATCACACGGCACCAATAACACTTCCCATTGGAGAAGGATACCCCCTTTCGAAAATGCCTATCATGAAGTCCCGGGCTATACCGCACCAATATGGGAGCAACCACATGTATCTACTCACAATCAGTCAGTGGGAGTTAAGGCTGGTAAGGATAAGATGGGAGATGAATGGATGGAGAAGATGGAAGAACAGATAAAAGCAATAAAAGACCCGAGTACCTACGGCCCTCTCCAGATAGAAGAACTATGTCCCACCACAGATGTCGTGATCCCCAAAGACTTCAAGATTCCTGATTTTTCCAAATATGATGGAAGTGGGAACCCACGATTTCACCTTATTAGTTACGCCACCAAGATGGCAATCTGGTCCAAGGATGACAATTTCCTTATCAGCTTTTTCCACGAAAGTTTGACTGGCCTCGCCTTAGAATGGTACCTCCAATTGGACCATTCCAAGATCTTGAGATGGACGGAATTGGCTGACTTATTCATGGACCGGTACAAATTCAACCTGGATGCAGCTCCGAGTCGTGAACAGTTGACTACAATGCAGAAAAGAAGTGAGTAGCCCTTCAAGCAATATGCTCAAAGGTGGAGGAGTTTGGCTGCACAAGTTCGGCCCCCGTTGACTTTATCTGAAATGTGCTTATACTTTTTAGGAACCCTCAGAGCACCTTTTATAGGGGCCATGGTCGGGGCAGCCTATAAAGATTTCTCCGACTTGATCGCCGCCGGTGAAAGGATTGAATTTTTGGCAAGAGCTGGAAAGCTCCCCATGAATGATGTTGAAGGAGGTGCATCCCGAAAAGGATTTCAACCAAAGAAGAAGGAAGTTGAGGCGAATTATGTACAATGCCAACGGAACTTTAATCCTCAGTACCAAGCACCCTATAACCCTAACCCACATGTTCCATACCAGACACAAACCAACACTTACCCGTAAAACCAAATCAGCAATATTCCTACCCCTCAACCGTATAACCTTGCCCGCCCATCATACACCCATTACCCGTCTGCACTAGCACATGCGAACCAATCTGACTAGCACATGCGAACCAATCTTCAAACTCCTCAGGAAGAATAATCCAGGAAGATGGGATGATGACTGTCAAGAAGCCTTTGATAAGATAAAGGCATATCTACTGAATCCACTAGTGTTGGTACCACCTACCCAAGGTCATCCATTGTTACTCTATCTCACCATACTGCCAACCTCAATGGGTACAATGCTGGGACAACAAGATGATTCTGGCAGGAAGGAGCAGGCAATTTACTATCTGAGTAAGAAATTTAATGCCTGTGAGGCTCGTTATATGGCAATAGAGAAGACTTGTTGTGCACTAATATGGACCTTCAGAAAACTCAGACAGTACATGTTATATCACACCACTTGGCTAATTTCTCGAATGGATCCTTTGAAGTATATCTTCGAAAGTCCTCATATCTCCTTAAGAGTTTCGAAGTGGCAAGTGATATTGTCAGAATTTGACATCAAATATGTGACTCAAAAGTCCATCAAAGGAAGTGTGATTGCTGACCATTTAGCAGAGAATCCTCTTGAGGATGGATGGACTGTCAATTCCGAGTTCCCAGATGGAGAGATAATGTCCCTCGAGGAAGATGAAGAACAGGAAGATGTGTGGAAAATGTATTTTGATGGAGCAGTCAATATGCATGGTAGTGGTATAGGAGTAGTGGTAATCTCTCCAAATGGCAAGCAGTACCCGGTGGCCGTAAAACTGAAATTTGAATGTACGAATAATATTGCAGAATACGAGGCATGTGCTGGTGGATTGCAAATGGCACTTGAACTTGGTATAAAGCAGTTGAAAGTCTTCGGGGATTCAGTTTTAATCATTTACCGATTCAATGGTGAATGGCAAACCAAAGACTCCAAGTTGATTCCGTATCAGAAATACTTGACTCAGTTTATTGCAAAGTTCGACGAGATTACTTTCTCGCATTTAAGTTGAGACAAGAATCAGTTTGCTGATGCTTTAGCCACATTAGCTGCCATGACCAAGCTGGATATCCATACCAATGTCCAACCCATCCAAGTTAGAGTGCAAGACGAGCCGGCATACTGTGCTCATGTGGAAGGAGAACCTGATGGTAAGCCTTGGTATCATGATATCAAGCAGTATATTCAGAACAAGGAATACCCGGTAGAGGCGAGCGAAGTAAATAGAAAGACCATCCGAAGACTGGCTATGGCCTTTTTCTTAAGCAAGGAAGTCCTGTATAAAAGAGGATATGATGGTACCCTACTCAGATGTGTGGATGCTCGCGAAGCTAAATTGATCATGATCGAAATTCATGATGGAATCTGTGGGACTCATGCCAATGGTCACATGATGGCTACGAAGATCTTGAGAAGTGGTTATTATTGGTCTACTATGGAGTCAGATTGTATGGAGCATGTTCGTAAATGCCAAAAATTTCAGATGTATGCAGATCGGGTTAATGCACCTCCGTTTCCATTGCACAGTTTAGCATCCCCATGGCCTTTTTCGATGTGGGGAATAGATGTCATCGGTCCCATTAATCCTAAGACTTCCAATGGTCATCGTTTCATTTTGGTGGCAATAGACTATTTCACTAAATGGGTAGAAGCTGCTTCATATGCCGGCATAACTCAAAGGGTGTTTCTCAAATTCCTCAAGAAGGACATCGTCTGTAGATACGGGATCCCATAAAGGATAATCACAGATAATGCTTCTAATCTTAATGGTACCGAGATTCAAAAGTTTTGCGATGGTTTCAAAATCAAACACCACAATTCAACTCCTTATAGGCCTCAAATGAATGATGCAGTTGAAGCAGCAAAAAAAAACATCAAGAAGATCGTTGCCAAGATGTTTGCAAACTATAAAGACTGGCACGAAATGCTGCCATATGCTCTACATGCTTATCGGACTAATATACGATCAAACACTGGCGCAATCCCTTTCTCTCTGGTATACGGGATGGAGGCTGTCTCACCTATCGAAGTAGAACTCCCTTTGCTAAGAGTCTTGATGGAAGCAGATTTAGAAGAATCTGAGTGGGTGAAAACTCGATATGAGCAGTTGAACATGATAGAAGAGAAAAGACTGGCAGCTATCTGTCACGGATAATTGTATCAAAGCAGAATGGCAAGAGCTTTCAATAAAAAAGGTTCGTCCTAGAGAATTTTGCGTGGGAGACCTGGTTTTAAAGAAAATCCTCCCTAGTTAGGAGGATGCCCGAGGAAAATGGGCACCGAATTATGAAGGCCCTTATATTGTTAAACAAGCATTATCAGGAGGAGCTTTGATTCTGCAAAACATGGATGGGGAAGAGTTACCAAGGCCACTAAACTCTGATGCTGTGAAAAAGTTCTACGCTTGAAGGCCCGCTAGGTTGAAAACCCTAAAGGGCAACTTAGGTAAAAGTTAGGGCAAAGAACAATGAAAACAAAAGGCCCGCTAGGTTGAAAACCCGAAAGGGCAGCCTAGGCAAAAGTTAGGGCAAAACACAATGAAAAAAAAGAAGAAGAGAAAAGGCCCGCAAGGTTGAAAACCCGAAAGGGCATCTTAGGCAAAAGTTAGGACAAAGAAACCTTAGGCTGAAAACCTGCAAAGGCAGCCTAGGAGGAGGATATGGTCCAACATTTCTGCAAGCACTCATCACACTGGGGCAATTTTATCCGACTGAGTAGGCTGGGGAAAAATTGTTAAAGAATGATCGAAGAATGTGAATTTGAGGAATCAGAAACAGAAGCCAAGATCTGTGTCATCAAAAGGCCGAGGGGAATCAATTAAATGAAAATCAAAGGACCAACACTGGGGCAAATTCTATGTAATTCTCGTAATTTCTCTTAACCTTCATGGTCCCTTCTGTAATTTTGTTCTCATAATGTTCTTTTCTCTCAACAAACTAAATTCTCGTATTAAGGCAAGAGGCTTTTCCTTCATGCTCCCCTGTCTTGTTCACTCTCATGTTTAATCACTATGGTCATGTCTCAATAAAAGTAAATATGAGTTTAATGGTATGATTTGATAATTCTAATGGTGGCACCAATGAATGGTTTAAATAAAAAAGGACTCAATACTTCAAATTCAATGGAAGAGGTAGCATGCACTGGACGATAAAAGAATGATGCAATTGAGCTTGGGAGGACAAACATAACATCCACCTCATAAGTTATCAGATTCTCGGGGGACCAGTGTTGTTAAAAGAATGAGTGATGCCTCGTCCCAGAGTTGCCGGTGAACGAGGATTTGGTTGGTGGAAGTTTATCCATGGAGCAATTGGTTCCGCTGTCCTCAAAAGGAAGGGATTCTCATTTGTGTCAGTTTACTGATTGTTTTCGAGCTCTAAGGCTCACTGCAATTTTACTCTCGGGCTCTGAGGCTCACCACATCTTTATTCTTGAGATCTAAGGCTCATTACAAGTTTATTTTCAAGCTCTAAGGCTCGCTGCATGTTTAATTTCTGTTGGACGAGGAGGTTCTGTCCATTGCATTTAATTTTCTGTTGGACGAAGAGGTTCCGTCCATTGCATGTTTACTTTTCTGTTGGACGAGGAGGTTCCGTCCATTGCATGTTTGCTTTCTGTTGGACGAGGAGGTTCCGTCCATTGCATTAAATTTTCTGTTGGACGAGGAGGTTCTGTCCATTGCATTTAGTTTTCTGTTGGACGAGGAGATTCCGTCCATTGCATGTTTACTTTTGTATTGGACGAGGAGGTTCCGTCCATTGCATTTAGTTTTCTGTTGGGCGGGGAGGTTCCATCCATTGCATTTAATTTTCTGTTGGACGAAGAGGTTCCGTCCATTGCATGTTTACTTTTCTATTGGACGAGGAGGTTCCGTCCATTGCATGTTTACTTTTCTATTGGATGAGGAGGTTCCGTCCATTGCATTTGGCTCCGTCCATTGCATTTAGTTTTCTGTTGTGCGAGGAGGTTCCGTCCTTTGCATTTAATTTTTTGTTGGACGAAGAGGTTCCGTCCATTGCATGTTTACTTTTTTGTTGGACGAGGAGGTTCCGTCTGTTGGACGAGGAGGTTCCGTCCATTGCATTTAGTTTTCTGTTGGGAGAGGAGGTTCCATCCATTGCATTTAATTTTCTGTTGGACGAAGAGGTTCCGTCCATTGCATGTTTACTTTTCTGTTGGGCAAGGAGGTTCCGTCCATTGCATTTAATTTTCTGTTGGACGAAGAGGTTCCGTCCATTGCATGTTTACTTTTATGTTGGATGAGTAGGTTCCGTCCATTGCATTTAGTTTTCTGTTGGGCGAGGAGGTTTCGTCCATTGCATTTAATTTTCTGTTGGACGAAGAGGTTCTGTCCATTGCATGTTTACTTTTCTGTTGGACAAGGAGGTTCCGTCCATTGCATATTTACTTTCTGTTGGACGAGGAAGTTCTGTCCATTGCACATTTAATTCTCCGTTGGACGATGAGGTTCCGTCCATTGCTTGTTTATTTTCGAGCTCCAAGGGTCGCTACATATTTACTCTCCTGTTGGACGAGGAAGTTCCGTCCACTGCAATTTTATTTTCAAACTGTAATGTTTTCTTCTGAGCTCCTCGTGTTTTTTCAGAACAAATATGTGTTCATTTTTCTTTACTTGTTCATTACTACAATACATGAAAAGTCACGACTAATCATGTCTTCTAGTATGCAACAAGTAAAGAGGGGCAACTGTGAACACCCATTTTTGTCCGTCTTTTATTCTATTTTTATGATATTATGCTTCAAGGAGACTAATAATAATAGTAAAGAGAGAAAGAAGAAAAAGAAAATAATAAAGAAAGGACGGGGCTCATAATTAATTTGTTGTTGGACGGGATGGTCTCGTCCATTGCATTGGACTTGCTGTTAGACGAGGTCTGGTCCCATCCATTGCATTGGACTTGCTGTTAGACGAGGTCCAGTCCAGTCCATTGCACTTGCTGTTGGACGGGATGGTCCCGTCCATTGCATTGGACTTGCTGATAGACGGGGTGGTCACGTCCAGTCCATTACATTTGCTATTGGACGGGGTGATCCCTTCCAATCCATTGCACTTGCTGTTGGACGGGGTGATCCCGTCCATCACATTGGACTTGCGGTTGGATGCGGTCCAGTCCAGTCCATTACATTGGACTTGCTGATAGACGGGGTGGTCTCGTCCAGTCCATTACATTTGCTATTGGAAGGGGTGATCCCTTCCAATCTATTGGACTTGCTGTTGGACGGGGTGGTCCTGTCCATCACATTGGACTTGCTGTCGGACGCGGTCCAGTCCAGTCCATTGCATTGGACTTGCTGATAGACGGGGTGGTCCCGTCCAGTCCATTACATTTGCTATTGGACAGGGTGATCCCTTCCAATCCATTGCACTTGCTGTTGGACGGGGTGGTCCCGTCCATCACATTGGACTTGCTGTTGGACGGGGTGGTCCCGTCCATTGCATTGGACTTGTTGATAGAAAGGGTGGTCCCGTCCAGTCCATTACATTTGCTATTGGTCGGGGTGATCCCTTCCAATCCATTGCACTTGCTGTTGGACGGGGTGGTCCCGTCCATCACATTGGACTTGTTGTTGGACGGGGTGGTCCCATCCATTGCATTGGACTTGCTGATAGACGGGGTGGTCTCGTCCAGTCCATTACATTTGCTATTGGAAGAGGTGATCCCTTCCAATCCATTGCACTTGCTGTTGGATGGGGTGGTCCCGTCCATTGCATTGGACTTGCTGATAGAAGGGGTGGTCCCGTCCAGTCCATTACATTTGATATTGGACGGGGTGAACCCTTTCAATCCATTGCACTTGCTGTTGGACGGGGTGGTCCCGTCCATCACATTGGACTTGCTGTTGGACAGGGTGGTCCCGTCCATTGCATTGGACTTGCTGATAGACGGGGTGGTCCCATCCAGTCCATTACATTTGCTATTGGACGAGGTGATCCCTTCTAATCCATTGCCCTTGCTGTTTGACGGATTGTTCCCGTCCTTCACATTGGACTTGCTATTTGACGGGGTGGTCCCGTCCATCGCATTGGACTTGCTAATAGACGGGGTGGTCCCGTCCAATCCATTACATTTGCTATTGGACGGGGTGATCCCTTCCAGTCCATTGCATTTGCTGTTGGACGGGGAGGTCCCGTCCATTACATTGGACTTGCTGTTGGACGGGGTGGTCCCGTCCAGACCATTACCTTGGACTTGCTATTGAACGCGTCCAGTCCATTTGCATTGCATATTTTGTTGGAATTTCATTGAACGCGTCCAGTCCATTGCATTACATTTTATGTTGGACGCGTCTGGTCCATTTACAACGCATTTGCTGTTGAATGAGTCCAGTCCATTGCGTTCAATTTTCTGATGGACGAGGAGGTCCGTCCAGTGTATATCTACTTTTGCATCTCTAAGTTTCTGTTGGATGAAGAGACTCTGTCCACTACAATTTTATTTTCGGGCTGGAGACTAAAGAATAAAGAAAGAAGAAGAAGAAGATAATGAAGTAAGGACGAAGAAAAGAAGGAGAAAAGGACAATCAGCAAAAGAGGAAAGGAGATTGAGTTACTTCTCCTAACCCTAAAAAACCCTATTTTACACATCAAACCAGACCTCTTTTCCTCCTCTACCCATTGGTCCTTCTTCTTCCTCATCTCCTCCCTTGTTTTAACCTAGCAACCCCACCCCTAACCCTAAAAAAACCATCTTACACATCAGACAAAACCCCCCACCTCCTACTCTCTTCAAACACACAACCTTCACTTCAAATCACCTACTTTCCACTGCTCACGCCGCCCCCATCTAGACACACGCTACTTCTGCTCAGAACCACCCAATCCCCGGACTTCGTGAAGACCAACCTTGAAGCCACTGGGTAAGAAGAAGCATGAAGCCCTCTCCTCCATCTGTAAAAGGGGGGAGAAGGATTTCTGGAGGGGGGGGACTAACATTTTCTTTAGAAGGAGAACGAAAAATCAAAAAGGAGATAGAGAGGAAAGATACAAAGAGAGAGGAAGAGGAGAGAGATTCCATCTAACATCTTCTTTGTGAAGAAAAGAGATTAGAAATCTGAGTTTTTCTTTTCTCTATTATTAGAATAGTTAAGAAGGAAGAGTTAAAAGAGTAAGTGAGATTGAAATGTAAGGGTTTTGATCTTGAAGTCTCACCGCTGGGTGGAAATAAAGTCATTGTTATTCTGCTCTCATTTGGTAATCCTTGTTCTCTTTGTTGATATTATTCATAAGTTTCTCTTGACATTCTTATTTTCCTGTGCCTCTATTCACTGAATAAGTTAGTAAAAAGTTTCATTTCTACGTTTCATTTCTGTCCTATTTTCAAGAGGTAAAATCATTTATTTTACATTAAAAAAAGAGGATGATCACTTGATTAAAACAATCTTATTTTTTGGGTTGCCCTATGACAAGTGTCATGTTCAACCCTTCAGATTTTGAGGTTGCTTTGTGGACTTACGTGCCATGTTCAACCTCACATAGGTTCAATCAAAAACTTCACAACTAAAGATGTTTCTTTCTTAAAAGACAATTCTTGGGTAAAACAAATATTTTCAAAGTTATTAATAATTTATACAACTAATTTTGGGTAACAATTTTATGGATGTTCTAAGGTGCCGTGGGGTTAAGTTTCCATGCTCTCCCTAGACATAATCGACTCCCGAACCCAAAGCTTTTTCTTAAAGGGTTTTCTAACTTCCCTGAAATTAAATAAAGTTGGTGGCTACTCCATGTTTTCTCTCTAAAAGGAAAAACTAGTCCTTTTTTTGGTTGCTACAACGGTAAAAACCATAAAAATAGTAAAAACGGGGTGTTACAATACTACCCCTCTTAAGAATTTCTTCCACGAAATTAAAGTTAGCTTAAAACAAATGCGGATATTGTTCCTTCATCTTGTCCTCCAACTCCCATGTAGCATCTCCTGTCGTTGCATTCTAGATCACTTTAACCAATGAAATTGTCTTCCCTCTTAGTTGTTTCACTCTTTGATCCTCGATCCTCACAGGTAATGCCTTATAGGTCATAGGTTAAGCTATCTTTCAATTGTACTGTATCAGGTACTATGACATGACTAGGATCAGGAATATACTTTCGCAATTGGGACACATGAAAACCACTATGAAGATTTGAAAGAAAAGGAGGTAAAGCAATTTGGTATGCTACAGGACCTACTCGATGAAGAATTTGGTAGGGTCCAATGAATTTAGGAGTAAGTTTCCTGGATTTAATTACCCTGCCAACCCCAGTCATGGGCGTGACTCTCAAAAACACATGATCGCCATTCTCAAACTCCACAGGTCGTCGTCTCTTATCCGCATAACTCTTCTGTCGACTCTGAGTTGTCCTCATTTTCTCCTGAATCATTTTCACCTTTTCTGTTGCCTATTGCACGATGTCTGGTCCCAACACCAAACTTTCTCCATCTTGGTACCAACACAAAGGTGTTCTACATCGTCGACCATATAAAGGTTCATAGGGTGCCATTCCTATGCTCGAGTGGAAATTGTTGTTGTAGGTGAATTCCATCAATGGTAGAAATTCATCCCAATTTCCAGTATGCTCCAACACACAAGCTCTCAGAAAGTCTTCAAGTGATTGGATTGTCCTCTCCGATTATCCATCCGTCTGTGGATGATATGAAGAACTTAATCTGAGTTTTGTTCCGAGTGATTCTTGTAGACTTTGCCAGAATCTCGACGTAAACCTCGGATCTCGATCCGAAATAATACTCGGAGGTACTCCATGTAATCTGATAATCTCCCCGATATATAACTGTGTCAATTTCTCCATTGAATTCTTTATGTTGATTGGCAAAAAGTGAGCCGACTTGGTTAGTCGATCAACTATTACCCATATCGCATCATGTCCCTTTCGGGTCTTTGGAAAACTTGTCATAAAATCCATCGCGATACTATCCCATTTCCATTCTGGAATGTTCAAAGGTTGTAGCATTCCTGATGGTCTTTGATGTTCAGTCTTAGCTTTTTGACAAACAAGACTGGAAGCGACATATTCCATCACGTCTCTCTTCATTCCGTACCACCAATACAATCGCTTGAGATCTTGATACATCTTTGTTGCTCTTGGATGTAAACTTAGTTTACTCTTATGAGCTTCCTCCAGAATCAACTTTATGAGCTCGTAATCGTCCGAAATACAAATCCTTTCTCCGAATCTTAGGATTCCATCAGTTCCCTCTTTGAATTCTGATACTGCTCCTTGTCGCACTAATTCCCTTTCTTCTTGTAGGTACTAATCACTTTCTTGTTTTTCTCGTATCCGTTCCATCAATTCATTGGATCCAGTAATCATACCTAAGCAAAGCTTTCCTGGTGACTTTTCAATTGTCAACTGTATATCTCGGAATTGCTCTAATAGCTCTTGCTCTTTGACCATCATTGTAGTTGCATGCATTGATTTTCTACTCAAGGCATCCGCTACTACATTTGCTTTCCTAGGGTGACACTGTAGTTGGAAATCGTAATCCTTTAGAAATTCCAACCAACGTCATTTTCTCATGTTGATCTCCTTTTGATCAAACAAGTAATTCAAGATTTTTTGATCACTGAAAACGTTGAACGTTGCTCCATACAAATAATGCCTCCAGATTTTTCAGTACAAAAACCACAGCCGCTAGCTCCAAGTCATGCGTTGGGTAGTACCTCTCATGAATCTTCAATTGTCTTGAAGCATAAGCTACCACTTTCCAGTTTTGCATTAGCACACAACCTAACCCTTGATGTGAAGCATCACAGTATACTTCGAAAGATTCCTTAGGATCAGGTAACACTAACACAGGTGAAGTAGTCAACCTTTTCTTCAACTCTTGGAAACTTTCCTCGCACGCTTCAGTCCAAGCAAACGCTTGGTCTTTTCACGTTAGTTGGGTAAGAGGTCCTACTATTTTGGATAATCCCTCGATGAATCTCCTATAGTATCCATCTAAATCTACGAAACTACGAATTTCCGTTACCGTCTTTGGTCTCTCCCATTTTAGAACGGCTTCAACTTTTGACGGATCCACTGTGATACCTTCATTCTAGATAACGTGTCCTAAAAATTGAACTTCATCTAACCAAAATTCGAACTTTTCGGGTTTCGCTTATAACTTTTTCTATTTTAATATTTGGAGATCCATACTGAGATGTTCAACATGCTTCTCTGGATTAGGAGAATAGATTAGAATTTCGTCTATAAAGACAACAACAAACTGATCTAGATAAGGACGAAAAATCTTGTTCATGTAATCCATGAATATAGCAGGTGCATTCATCACTCCAAACGGCATCACACGGTACTCATAATGCCCATAGCGTGTTCGAAACACTGTCTTCGGGATATCCTCCGCCTTCACACGAATCTAATGATAACCAGATCGTAAATCTATCTTTGAGAAAACTGCTGCTCCACGCAACTGATCCATCAAATCGTCAATCCTCGGTAGTGGATATTTGTTCTTAATCGTCACTTTGTTTAACTGACGAAAATCTACACCTAAGCGAGAAGTTCCATCCTTCTTCTTCACAAGCAAAACTGGAGCTCCCCAGGGTGATACACTAGGTCTTATGAATTCTTTCCTCATCAGTTCCACTATTTGATTCTTCAAGTCTTCTAGATCTGATGGCGACATACAATATGGTGCCATGGATATCGGTCCAGAGCCCGGTACCAGATCAATCGGAAAACTCAATGTCTCGAATAGGCGGTAGTCCATGTACATCTTCAGGAAAAAATTCGAGAAACTCATTGACGACAGGTATGGACTGTAAGTCAATCTCACTCTTGACGTCTAAGGAAAACAGTAATATGTATCCTTGAGCTCCCTCTCTCAAAGAAGCTTTTACTCGATTAGCAGACAAAAATCCAGAAATGTCATCCTTAGGAAAAATTAAGGATTTATTGGCACAGTCTAACAGGATATGGTTAGAACATAAACAATCCATTCCTAGTATCACATATATTTGCGAAAGAGTTAAACAGATTAAATTAACCAAAAATTTCCTATCTTCTACAAAGATAACACAATTCAAACAAGTTGCAGTAATCAAAACAGGTTTAGTAATCAAAACAGGTTTAGCAGTAGGAGTAGATATAATCAAGTCAAAAGTTAAAGAAGACACAGGTAATCCTAGCAATTTAGCACAGTCATATGCAATGAACTAATGCGTCACACCCGAATCAAACAGTACAGTTAAAGATTTACCTCCTATGACACTGTCCCTGAATCAGATCATCATTATGAGAGGCCTCAGTACCACTCATCGTATAAACTCTTCCTCCAGCTCTAGGCCTTGCAGCTCGTACATTGTTGACCTAAGGTTCCGTATTAGATCGCCCACAATTTCTAGCAACATGTCCAGGCTGTCCACACTTAAAACAAAGGATTCCCGTAATCTTGCAGTCTTTGGTTGCGTGACCCATGCCACACTTCATGCATTTTTGTGGAACATTCCTAGATGAACCAGCACCTCCATTGCTTCCACCAAAAGATCGTTGTTGGAACTGCTGCTGACCTTGTGGCCTATTGTATGGCTTCCTCTGGAATCGGTTGTTATTCTTGTAGTTTCCCCTATTGAACCTAGATGGTCCATAACTCTGTCGATTAGCATCACGACTCCCCTTCAAATCCTCTATTTGTCTACACTTGTCCATCAGCCTCGGAAATACAGATATTTCCATTGGAACTACTACTTCTTTCAGTTCATATGGCAATCCTCCTTCGAATCTGCGACACTTCCACCCTTCATGTGGATTGTCACTCAGATAGGCAGAAAACTTTGACAGGCTTTCAAATCTGGCACCGTATTCAGCTACAGTCATACTGCCTTGCTTCAGTTGTAGAAATTCCATTTCTTTAGCATCTTTGGCACTTGCCGAAAAATACTTCTCCAGAAACATTCTACGAAAAGCTTCCCAATTCACCTCTTTTTGATCATGCTCAAGAAATTGGCGAGATCCTCTCCACCAATTCTCAGCATCGCCCACCAGCATGTAGGCAGCATAAGTAACCTTGTCGTTATCGGTACACCTCATCGCAGCAAAAATCTTCTCCAAAGATTGAATCCACAGCTCAGCTTTCTCAGGCTTAAACTCTCCCTTGAATTCCGTTGGATTTCTACCCAAGAATTCATCCAGTCCTCTGCTTTCAGCTCCCTTTTCCTCGTGTCGAACAAACGCGGCAGTCATTTGTGACATTGCTCTCACAGCTGCATTCATAGCCGTAGTTCATCCGCCACGAGCCATTATAATCCTGCAAGACCAAAATCAATTAGTCATGCAGATTACAATAAACTCTCCCCAAACAATATCATTTCTTCTAGAAATAATACCACAAGCACATAGAGAACACACAGCACAAACAAAGACAGACCTAAACCACAAACCCTAACAGACTCGGTCAGCTCTGATACCAAATAATGTAACACCCTTCTCGGGCGCTACATTGTCTGTGACATTTTTTTTATAAGATCGAGTAAAACGGAAAATAATTATTTTGCCAAAAATACGGGTTTATTTTTTCTTTTCTCTTTCGCAATAATACCATACATAGTCTTTAACATATAACATCAACTTATGCATCAATATTATACAAACCAAGTTCCAAGTATCATCAGTCATACATATTCAGAAAGAAGGTGAAAATACCAATGCCAGTAAATAACAACAGACTGAAAAATGTTTATAATAATAATATCATTAGAGACATAGCTCCACAAAATATAACATAGACACAAGACTGGCCAAACACAAAATACTGAGAAAAATCCATTATACTAAAGCCCTCGAGACGGTGTCCATGTCTCCTAGTACGCTCAAACTCCAGTAGGATGTGATGGAGAAATAGTGTTGTCGTCATCTTCGTCCAACGCAAGATAGAAATCAACAAACCAGAAAATACAAAAATGAGGTGAGATTTCTGTTCATCTTATACTTAACGCAGACATGCAATGGTACGAGACAGGTACACACAAATATCAATAAACAGTTATATCATCCATCACAACAGAAATAATAATGTTTCACAACAACATAATCACAAGGCACCACTTTTCCTAGATAAGAGACTTCTAAGACTCGAGGGATGACCTCTGATACCCTATACCATGGTTTCAACAAACAGTCGGAGAGAGTGGTTCGGAGGATTGTTTCGGACTACGCCAGCCTTGGGCAATAGAATGCGTCCAGAGTCATCAACGTGCACATTGGCTTTTTCCAGAACATCCTACACTACTAGAAAATACATAGTGTCTAGTAGAGTATGTCGGTGTATTGCAAGATCACCATACCATAGAAAAGCAACCAACTGGGCCTATATGAGTATTTCATGCCCCGACACCCCCAAGCATCAATAGGTCGTCACTACGAAATTCGCACTCACATTAAAGTGTTAGCTCAATCTCCTAGGCACAACGGCCTTACAGAACATAGTTTCACTATGTGTTTAGGCAACTTTGCCGGAAATGCGTTCTTCTCGTCTATCCATCGGATGACATAGTTTGATTCCATCAGAATCCTTTCAACGTACTGTAACAGATGCTAGATGTCCTTAAGTCCGAATCACCGGTACTTAATCATCAAGCTAAGTTCTCAAGTAACCTTTCATCTTTGTGCAAGGTTTTCTTAGAATACTTGATTACGAAACCTAGCACATTATGATTACGAAACCTAGCACATTATGAGATTGGAACATAGGTCCAATTATTTATTCCTCTGTACTTTTCTAGTTGAGCCAGTTTCTTTGGCTTTTAATAAAACAAATCATTCTGAGTCTATTAAATTTTATGGAATATGGATAATAAATTATCCATACTTTATGACATTAGGTCATGTTCCACCCCACGTCATAAATTATTACATTCGTATTTTCACTAAGTCATTCTTGACTTAGGTTTTTACATTTTACAGTAAAATCTCGTCTTGAAAGACAAAAATACTTTTGGCTTAAAACCAAAACCTTTAGATATAATCAAATCCATTTTCAAGAGTAATATCCCTCAAAGATACTTAGGTATCAATTTCTCCAAAACATTTCCTCAAAAATCTTTAAAATGTTAAACAATGGTTTTGCCGCTTTTTACTTAATCTAGACTTAAAAAGCCAAACTTTTAAAGATATGGTTCTTCACCTAAAATGTCTTATTCTCCTAAGTTATATTACTCATGTGAAAAAGTTGAAACACTGATTTTACATCATTTATACAAAATTCCGAAAATTTGACCGAACGTCGTTAATTTTGTAAATCGCTTAAATCATTTTTCAACGATTTTACACTCTAATAGTCCAAAACTCATTTTGGAGTTTTAGAACAGTTTTATAAGCACGAAAAAAAGTTTCTAACTGTCCAATTACGTTTGTTTTCTAAAATTGCATTTTAGTCCCTAAACTTTCATTAATTACAAAATAGTCATTTTTCACTTAAAACCTTATAACTTTTTATTTATAACTCCAAATCACACCAAACCAACTTCTTTAGAAATATTTTTAGGTTGCCCCCAAATTTTCCAGAAATCACTTTTCTGCCCCAAATATTTTTCAATAATTACAAAAAGGTCCTTTTTTACCAAAAAACTTATAAATTTTTATGTACTAATCCAATTAACACCAAACTAATTTCTATGGTTTTGTCTCATCAAGTAATACAAAATTAACATTAAAGAACACAAATTTCAGTGCAGCCACTGAAATTCTCAGAAGTTGCAATTTAGTCCCTAAGGACTCATAAATCCATAACTTTCAATATACACATCCAAATCAATCCAAACCAATTTCTATATTCTTATATATTCATTTAATTCTCATAAAAATTATTCAAACAATTTAACACATCATGGAACCCTTTCAAACAGCCAAGACCGAATGGCCTAAACAAGTGATTTATATAATTTTCTCATGTTGTCATGCATCATATAATCATATTCAACATCAATAGTAATTCTACCACAAACACAAACATCAATCCATACCTCCAAGAGGATCACACACATATAAATCAATAAATTACACAAATTATATACTTATAATTTATAAGACCATTTACACTAAATAACACTAAGTAAACCATCAACATGTCTACCCTAAGGTAGGATGATGGTAATCTCCCCATACCTTTGTTGATCACTTGAAACAAGAGGATGATGTTCACCTAGAACTCAAGATTTGAAACACCAAAATCTATCCATGGACCAGCAACAAAACAAAAAGTTAAAAATGAAGAAAAACTACCAAACCCATTTTGAGCATGGTTCGGCCAACTCTAAAAAAGTAGCTCGAAATCTCCAAAATTTTCAAGCTTTTGGATAATGAAAATAGAAGTCATATGAAGATCATAGAAATTGAAATCACATTAAAAGGATTTTTTTATGATTTTCTAGAGATTTTTGAAGTTCTAGATCTAAGAATTTGAAATTTGTAAAAACTTGAGATTTGAAGAAAAGTTGTGAAAGGAAAGGAATATATGATCTTGAATCACAAGGATCTACCTTTGGAATTTGAAGAAACCAACCACAACTTATACTTCCTTTGTAAATCAAGTGTAAGACTTGAGAGTTTTTGGTGAGAAAAATGAAGAACATGAACCAAATGAGCAAAATGAAATGCCAAGTGTGTCTTATGAAGGTGTGGCCGTGACCTTCTTAGGGAGAAAAGGGTCCAAGGAGTAATTTGGTGTCATGGCAAACTTGTAGTTAAAATGAAGGATTAAGGGTATTTTGGACTTTTCACTTAAAAGTCATCATTACATGCATTTAATGCATGGTGACTAACCCCTATGACTCACCCCCTTGAGTCATCACAAATGAGTCATTGTTCCTATCCGTCTAGGGTCGGGTTTTGTCTATGCACCTCTGTTCTCGATTCCGTCGATTCCCGATTGTCGAGTATTCGCCCGAATAACTCATAATAACCTATTTATTTTGAAAATTTTCAAAATAACCACTATGGTTGGGAATAAAATATAAACCAAAACGGTTTCGTTCATGGGTCAAAATTAAGTTTTCTGACCAGTAAAATCTTACTGTCAGTGAAATTTTTTACCATAAGCTTCTACCATAAGGTAGAGTATAACTATGATTTTATTTTATTAAAAATCATTTTATAGATCCAATATAAAAATTATGAAAAATTAAAATTCTATCGATAATTGGAAACAGTAAAAACAGCAAAAACAACAAAACCGTAAAAATACTAAAAATGGGGTGTTACAAAAATCGCTTAAGATCCATCGGATTCTCGAATCAATTTGGATCAATCGTAGTAAAACGCTTTGCTTCTAAGATTTGAAAAGACAAATCAACATATTGTTCACTCTCATGGTCTCACCCTTTTGATTAGTGATAGTATTCCACCTGAGTTTTACATGCCTTGTTCTTTGGCTAACTGTCAGAAACTCATAAAGCAGCAAGATGACCACAACTGCTGGCTACCTACAGTTTGGTAAGGTTTTGTCACAATCATTACTTAGTCCAATGCAAGATCATCACAAGTTTACATTTCAAAATTCTTCTAAATTTATATCTGGTTTTTTTATTTTTCTTTGGAGTGACTTTCTGCTTTGTAAATCTATATTTAATTTAATTACGTGAGTCAACTAGGATGTAGACAATGTTTAATTCTTCATTGGTGTGGTGTTACGACATTAAGGAAAAAATGTAACACTAATGGCGGTAAAAGGAGACTAATCACTTGGAAAGTTTATGACAATTGTAGTTGTACCAACAATATCTAATTCCTTTCATAGCCATATCTTGAATGATGGATAAATTATATGTCTGTGCTTCAATCTACAATCGGTCCCCTGACTTGATTTTGGTGGGAAAAAAATATGAAACACATCTTACATCAAAGAGACCTAATAAGCTAGATGTACCATAATTTGTGTACCTATGATAAAAAAAAAGTCCTGAATATGCTTTTAGTCCTCGGGAACGATTTTAGTCCCCAAAGTTTAAAAGTATCTTTTTAGTCACCTATTTTTTGAAACGTGTCACTCGTGGTCCTTGCTGTTATATTTTGGAAGACTAAAAACATATTTAAATCAATCCTTATGAGGACAATGAGTGACACATTTAAGAAAACATGGGACTAAAACGATAGTTTTAAAACTTTGAGGATCAAAAATGAACATCAGAATGGTTTGGATGACTAAAAACATTTTTGACCCTAAAAAAATTAACGAGATTTAGTGTGTGTTTGGTTTTTCAATGTGAAGAACCCAATCGTATTTGGGTCTTTCCCCTCCAAAAACCCAACATACCCTTACAGACTTATTTTTTGAACTACTGGCTTGTACTAAACTTAAAGACCAGGATTTTGATGAAAAGGGGACAACCATTGAACATAACCCATGTCCATATCAGAATTGGATTTTGGCTTTCTCATCAGATCAAAATCAAATGAATGAGGGTCCTTTCCTTGCTCAGCTGCATCATTCTTCTATGGGAGCTGGTTCTTGTTTGCCTCCTTTGTTGCACCAGATCCATACTCATTCTCCAAGTCATGGACGGATATGTTATCCAAGACTTTCCAAAAGTCATAATCGGTCTCCGACGGTATTTCAAGCAGAGGATTTGGTTTATCCACTTCTTGTAATGCATTGTTAACATTATAAGGTCCAAGATATTTGGATGGAGAATCCATTTGTTGTTCTGGTTTGTAACCAACCATCTGGCTTGAATTGAAGATATTTGACTAAATAGAAGATAGTGAAGTTGATGACTCGTTTGGGTTCTTGATGACACCAATAAGTTCATTGGAAACTTGTTTCACTGAATCTTTCTCAACTTTCTTTTTCGTTGCCACTTGGGATGGTGATATGGGTGATTTCAGCTTGTTTTCATTTGAACTAGACCCTGGATTTGTGTTTTAAGGCAATCTTTTCTTCAAGTGGGTGTTCCACACATTCTTGATCTCATTGTTTGTCCTACCAGGAAAATAGGATGCAATCTTTGACCACCTGAAATCAACTTGTTTGGAACCATTCTTAGATATGGTAATGCCCCATAATCATAACAAAAAAATTACAAAAGAAAAATAGCACTGCATGAAATTTGTGGTTCTATGATGTGACGCAAAGACTTACTTGTTTCCCAAGGCCTCATGTAGCTTCATTATGGTTTTGAATTCTTCTTCTCTAAAGTCCCCTCTCTTCAAATCAGGCCTAAGATAATTTATCCATCTCAAACGACAACTTTTCCCACATCGCAAAAGCTCTTAATAGCAGAAAAACAAAGTGAGGGGTTCAGTTTGGTAATAACTACATCGGTATTAACAGAGTGAAAAAAGAACTTCAATTTTTTGACATCTGGGTTTAAAATGGTCATGGTTGAATGTTAATCTCTTTCACTTTCTCTTCAATGACAACCCATAAAATTAATAATAGAGATATGGTAGGATATGACAGCAAATATATATATATAAAAATGTATATTTCATCTCATAAAACATCAAGAAAAAATACAAAAGAATCATAAGACCTCATAAATAAAAAACAATAGTTGGATTCCTTTATGATTGAAGTAAAAAGTAAAGAAAATATTGTTTTCAATTTAATCATTTCAAATATAATATAAATATTAATTAAATGTCTAAGTATTCAGTGTAATATCGATATGGGATACAGAGATGATTAAAATGATACAAAGAAGATTAGCATGGCCCATGAGCAAGGATGACATGCACAAATCGAGAAATGGTCCAACAAAATATCAATATCGGATATGTTTCCGACGAGGGTCGGTATTTTAGCTTGATAGATTGACTACAAAATAGGGGGGGTTCCATACCTGCTTGTTTGGGGAGAGCACGCCAGTTATCATGGCCATATTTTTGAATGAAAGCTGTGAGCTTCAGGTCTTCTGCAGGGCTCCAAGGGCCTCTCTTCACTTGATTCCTATCACTACATGGTAATCTTCCATCCCTCATGATCTCTTATCTCAGTCCATGAAGTCTTCTATGCACTCTGTTAGCCAATGTGTTTTGCTTTTCTTCTCAATATACTATTAGAATAGTTTAAATGTGAGTTACTTCTGATTCTTCCTCCCTTGTATATGCACTAGTGGGAGGGGAAGGAGAGGTACTATGCATGAACCTTCAAGAGTGATGCCACAAATTAGGATGCTATGGTGCACAATAAATAGAATGAAATCCATGAACCAAAATAATAATAAAGAATACAATATAAGAAGATTAGTTTAATATATATAATTCATATAATATAATGAATGAATTTTTAAAAGGCTATTTATGATGAAATTTCCATGACTTGAATACTATTTTAAAAAAAAGGAGATAATTTTGCTTATATTCAGAGTATCGCATTCGTGCCACTAAGAATACGACACGTCGAATGATTTAAATACAAAATTAATTATAAAATTTATAGCAAATCTAAAACATTGGTAGTACTTAAAGTTTTACTTTAAAAAACCTCTTGTAATTATTCAAATCATTTAAAATTTGAATTCTGTTCATGTTTTTTTTTTGGCTCACTAAGCATATATGGATAAACGTTTGATAAACGTGTTTTTGAATGAAATTGATTTGATTATAATTGAGTTTGAAGTGAAGACATTTATGTTTGGATGTTTCTATTTTGAATGCAAGTTTGATGTAAAACTTAGTATAAATTTTTCAATCCAACGCAAAAGCTACTTTCCATAGCTTCTACTAGAATCATTGTGACGCCCTTCTCGAGCGCTACATCGTACGTGACATTTTAAGGCCGAAAAGTAGTTTAATTAAAATTGGCTATATTCGAATGGGAAATTTTTTTTTCATAAGTCATAAATATAATTAGTTGGGAATAAGGTAAAAGTTCAATAACATATTTCATAATCATAACGAGATTATTAGTTCAAAAGTCACTTAAATAAAAATTCAACCCGACTCATAGATAGAAGCCATAAAGATATTCAGACTCAACATAAAGATATGGAGACGTAGCTCCTAAAATATAACATACTTGGAGTCACAACTCCATAAACAGTAACATTAATTCCCAGACATACCCAACTGGCCAAACTAAAATGGAAAAGACAATCCTCTCTCGTACATCGTGAGGAGGATAAACCCAACCGACGAGATCTAGTGTAAACTCTATTTGAGTCCACTGCTGACGTCGTCACAAATGTCTCTACTAGAGTCACTACAAAAGTAACTCTCAGACAAAACCATTTCCCTTTTTAAGGAAAACTATAACTTACGAACTAATGACTATTATGCCTATCTCAAGAAAAGAAAGGTTAGGCATAACTGGAACCCTAATGCCATCTCCTCGAACCCTCTGAAGTCTGGAAGACGTCCAATAGAAGTTCCACCATAACGTTCGCATGCTCGAACCTCGATCTCTGTGATGAATCGGTCAAGCGTCACCTTGACGTCTCAATCTTCTCAACAGAATACATGATAATCCGCTAGATACTGTAATTTATATATATATATATATATATATATATATATATATATATATATATATATATATATTGAGTGTATTTTTGCTTCCAATTGTGCTAATTGATTGAGTTTTGTCCCTAAGTTTAGTTAATTCAGTTTTTAATAGTGATTTACCTATTTAAGTTTATTTTTATGTTTTTAGAATTAAACTAATAATATTTTTGCTTGTTTATATTTGTAGGATATAATAAAGTTGGGCTTGAAAGAAAAAACCCACGTGCTGTTACTGGGCAATTGGAAACCAATATGATGGAATGGTATTTGAGAGAACTAGGTAGCAAAAGCCCATGTCAAAGCAAGCATGAAAAAAGAGAGAGTGTGAATTGGATTGGAATTGGAGAGTAAATGAAGCCCACAAGAGGAGCTTGCTGAGAAGAAAACAAAACATGAAGTGGCATGGCAATTGGAGGGGCGGGAGTTTGACGTGAACTCCTGCAGGCCAATTGGGTCTTGAATTAAAAAAAAAAAGAAACGCATAGAAGGCACTGGCAGCAGCGAGAGTAACCTAAAAATAAAGAGAGGCTACGCAAACAGTAACTCACAAGGGCATAAAAATAGGCAGCAAAGCATGAATAATAAAGGGGAGGCTTCTAGAATGTGATTGCGGACTAAGAAAAGGAGCCGCACAACATAGGGTGAAGAGGGGCCGCGCAGCACTGAAGTGTGGTGTTCTCTTGTTATCACTGTCATGGAGTTTTCTTTTTACTCTTTCTCTTTATTTTATTTTATTTTTAGGTTTAGCATGTCTAGCTAAATTCCTTTTTGCTGGAGCTTTGATGTAATCTTTTTATGATGAAGTTTTATCTGATAGTTTGATTATCTTATGAACAATTGAAATTTTTGATGTGGTGTTTACTGTGCTTGCTTACATTTGAATGCTTAGCTACCATTCTTGTGTTTTGAGGTTCAATAATATGATAGGAATAGTTATTTTTGGACTTTGCCTCTTGTAATAATCATTGTTAATTTGGTTAATCTAGGAATAGATAACTGATTAATGTGGGCATTTTACAAATTCCATATAGCTATGATCATCATGCTTTGTTAATTAGACCTAAGGAATTAGGGTAATTAGTAAGGTTTGATAGAATTGATTCACGAAGGAATTCGGCTTCAATTAATTAAGGGAATTTGTCCTTCATTATGCCAATTGAGATTAAGATAATTAGAGTGTCGGTAATTCATAGGATTCCTTGTGTATGAGGAATCCGGATTCATAATTGGATGAAATCAAATCCCTAACATTTTTATTTGTATTTTATCTCAACAAAAATTCCAAAAATATTTTATTGCTCTTTTGTTTTATTTTATTTATTTTGAGCTCTCTTCATACCAAATTTTAGTATAAATAGTTGTTTAATTTGTGAATTGATACTTGGTAACTAATCCCTGTGGACGATATTTTATACTACAGTTAGCGATTTGGTTCACTTGCCAATTTTTCTCAACAAGTTTTTGGCGCCGTTGCCGGGGATTGGTTTTGCCAATATCATTAGTAACAAAGGAGGCAACTAATTTAGACATTTTTATTTTTTATTTTTTGTATATATTCGATCTTTTCTTTTGAGTTTTGGTTATGCAAGGTGGATGTAATTCATGGACAACCATTATTATCCATTTGATGAGGAAGCCTCAAGTCACACTTTGGAGAACAACTTGTGTTGGGGAGACTACGTAGATTTGGGAGATCATGATATTCCAGCACAAGTTTATTGTATGATGGGTAAGCTTGTATATAGAGGCTCCAAGGAGGAATGGGAAACCTTTTGTTCTTATTTACACCTCCACCACCATGTTTACAAGTGATTCCCAAAGAGCCACGTGAAGCAAAATTTGAGCAAAATATGGTTGTGGGGATGGATCAAAATGAAGATGAAGTGGTGGTGGTAGACGAGTCACAAGAAGAGGAATTGCCTTTCACAAATCCTTGGGAAAGAACAATTGAGAAGACAAGTCATTTGGAAAACATTCACTCCACCATGCTTGCTAAGAAACCTAAAATTGCTGTATTGGATAAATATGTTGGCTTACATGCACGTGTGGACACTGCAAAGTTAGTCCCTTCCACTTGTCTGTCAAATTTCCTTGTGAAAATACCATCTGACCCGAGAGGAAGTGAGTTCATTATTGTAGTTAAAGAGGTCAATGGAGTTTCCACACACTTGTCAGGAGGAATTGTGGATAGAGTCATATTGCTTCTACAATTGCCATTCTTAAAGCCATGGGATCCGGGAGGAGGATCTTACATATTGAGCATCTCTTGGCCCTTATGCTATAAGCAATGGGATCCGGGTGGAAGCTTCTCAATGAGTTTTTCTTAACCCTTCACTTTAATTTATTTTTATTTTCTTGTTGTTAGTTGTGTGTTTCACATGTTTTAGTTAGTTTGTGTTAGAATAAAAACATGCCAAGCACTTAAATATTTAGGATGCTGTTTTGAGATGTCACTTTTAGCATTCTCATTATTTTGTGCATTTTGTCTGGCTATTTTCCTTTCTTTGGAAGTTCTTCTTGTAGTATAGTCTTCATTTTTCAAATTTGTTCATAGCAATTTTCATAACCTCTTTGCATATTTTTGTTTCTTTTTTATTAAATTCATGGCAATAAGGTATGGAACTAAATTTTGGAATCTTAGTTATAATCTTAGTGAGATATTGGGCTTGATTGTTAATTCTTTGAGTGTGCACCATTGAGTTGATGTGCTGAGATTTGCTTGATTCTTTTATCTAAGATTCATGAATTGTATGTTTTGCATAAAAATGATTTGGGCCATTTTTCATAAGCCACTTGAGCCAAAAAGCCAACCTTGCTTGAAAAATTCCCTTGCTAACCCTTTGAGCTTATTGTTACTTTTTGTTCTCAGCCTTGCTTCTTGAATGATGATTACCATGTTTATTCCAACTTGAGGATAGGAGAGTATTGGTGAATTGCTTGTGGACAAGCAAAGACTTTGGTTTGGGGGAGAGTGTAATGAAATAATGTGAGAAGCTTTGGAAAAAAAAGTGAAAAAAGACATGAAAAAGTGGGGAAAAAATTGATACCCACAAGAATAAAAATTGAAAAAATGGAAGTGGAAACAAAGAAAAAAAAAGAAAAAGAAGTTTGAAAAAAAAAAAGATTTATGTGAATAAGGTTGAGGAATAAAGTTGAAAGAAGCTTCAAAGAAGGGAAAGGAGAAATGGAAGAAAAAAATCCAATTATAGCAATTGGGAATTTGTGCTTTACATTGAAACATTTGAGTTGTTGTAATTGCTCTCCTATTCTCTTGTACATTTTTCTATTTGTTTCTCACCTCACTTGTTTTCCACTTTAGCCAAGTTACAACCCAAAATAAAGTCCCTTTGATTTGTGCATGCTTGTGGTTTGTGAATTTTTTGGAGTTAGATGAAAAGCAAATCTATGGTTCTATAACTCTAATGTGTGCTTTGAGTGAAACACTTCACCACTATATACTTGAGTGATTATTTGATGAGTGTGTATCCTGTGAGGACTAAAGTTCTATTTTTTCTTCCCTTGCCAAATTGCCATGATTTTTAATTTTGAAGAATATGGAGATTGCAAAGTTGTTATGCTTTTTGCTTCTTGGCATTTTTGGAATTGAGCTTGCTTTTGGTTGATGCTTCTGTTTTAGGAATTAGTCATTGTGCAATTTTGCCTTATAGTGATTTTGTTTAATTGGGCGCTCTTTCGGTTTTCCCAAATCATATAAGAGCCTGGTCTGTTGTCCTGAGTGTTTTGTGTGCTGGTTTGGGTAACTTTTGCTTGGGGACAAGCAAAGTCTTTGGTTTGGGGGTGTGATAATCCGCTAGATACTGTGATTTATATATATTTTTTGAGTGTATTTTTGCTTCCAATTGTGCTAATTGATTGAGTTTTGTCCCTAAGTTTAGTTAATTCAGTTTTCAATAGTGATTTTCCTATTTTAGTTTATTTTTATGTTTTTAGAATTAAACTAATAATATTTTTGCTTGTTTATTGTTAGTTGCATCTCAAAATCAGTTACAAGTAATCAAGCTTTCAAAAGTTAGTTAGAGTCAGTTATTTCGGTTGCAACCTAACTGATGCAGCGGGTCTTTTGGAAGGAGCACGTGCAGGGTTTGTAGCTGATGTCTATATATACTTGCGTAGGTGAATAGGCTAAGGGGTGAGAGAAGAAACAACTCATTGTATAGCTGAGATAAAATTCTATAGTTGGAATTCTCTTTGTACTCTAGGTGTGAGGGAAAGAAAGATCAAGAGGGTGTGAGAATAGTAGAGAAAATAGGCTTGGGTTGCTGCTGTATGTTGTATAGGGTTTAGCAAGGAGCCAAGGGAATCTCTATCTTGTTCATAGCTTGATCTTGTACTCATATTAATCATAGTGGAATATGCTTTGCTCTCTCCCCGTGGATGTATGCCCCATCGGCTAAACCACGTTAATTATTGGTGTTAATTTCTTCTCCCTTAATCTTGTTTTACATTTAGTTTTTGTGTTTTGTATTAGTGCATTGTTCTTGTCCAGTTTTTTCTCTTCTTGTGTTTGTTCAATTGTTTCAGTTACAAACCCAACAAGTGGCACCGTCTGTGGGAACAAGGAACAAAGAACAAGAAAGAAAAGACTGACATGATAGACAAAGCAAGAAAGTGCATCGGAAGAAGATGATGATGGAAAGGGAGTTTCTTTAAGATGCCTAACTCTGTACGGTCGAGGTGGGGGACTGCAAGGTAGGTGCTGACACTAGTGATGAATCTGGTGCTGATTCAAGCGGTAGAAGGAGATCTAGTGCCAGTGAAGAAGGCATGGGAAATAAACCAATTTGTGGCCCTGAAGAAACTACCGTGGATTGCTTCTCATATGGGGTGAAGGACAGGTTTTACAGGGATTACAACAGAAAGAATTCTGAACTTGAAGAATTGATAACAAACAGTAGGATGCATATCTTTCTTCCTGATGATATTCTTGAAATGTGCTTGGTGCGGATCCCGTTGACAAGTCTTATGAATGCTCGCCTTGTGTGCAAGAAATGGAGGTCCTTGACTACCACCCCTAGATTCCTCCAAATGAGAAGGGAGGGTTTGTATCAAAATCCATGGTTGTTTCTGTTTGGTGTTGTTAAAGATGTTTTTTTTGCTCTGGTGAGATACATGCACTGGAAGAAGTGCCATCATTCTATGCCTCGGTGACAAAGTCCTAAGAGAAGCAGAAAGAGAAAATACTGCAGCATCAATGTGGATCAAGCTGGAATCTCTTTACATGACAAAGTCACTAGCCAATAGATTGTTCATGAAGCAGTAGCTGTATTCTTTCAAGATGACAGAAGCACGAGTGATCTCTGAGAAAATATCAGATTTCAATAAAGTTCTGGATGATCTTGAAAACATAGAGGTGAAGCTTGATGATGAAGACAAGGCATTGATTCTTCTTAATGCTCTGCCAAAATCATTTGAGCATTTTAAAGATGAGATGCTATTTGGAAGTGATGTGTCGTTAGTCGACGCGCGTGCGATTCCGGCAAGTGTACCGGACTGCCGTCAAGTAATAAAAGATATCGAACCCACAGAGACTGTGTTCTCGAATCGCAATCGGTTTTCGAATCGATTAGATCTGGACTGTATGAAAGGGTTTTGAAAATGGTTTGAATTGAGAGATAAACAAACAGAATCAATTAAAACAGAAAACAAATGTTTTTGGGGTTTTGATCTAAATGGATTCCTAGGGATTTGGGTTACCTTTGAGGCTGTTTATGTTGCTAATATGATTTACCTTTGTTGATTACCGAAATTGCCTTGAAGGCGAGTTTATCCTCTAATAGCTTAAGCTCCCTCTCGGGTTACAAAAGCCGTGCCCAATTGACCCGACCCTTACTCTCGTGGTAGTCGATCCCAGATTGGACCCTTTGCGCTTTGTGACAACTCGTTGCTCCTCAAGGGACGGCTTCTAACTCTCGTGATTTCAGTCCCAAGTCTGACTTCTATAGGTCCGACACCTAAGTTCACCGCTAGGTTCCTCCTTATAATGTCTAAGTCATGCAAATAACCTAAGTTCACCGCTAGGTTCCTCCTTGGATCATTCACATCTCACAAACCAGTGGCCGCCGAATTTTACGAGTGAAATACCCTAGAAATCCTAAGTTCACCGCTAGGTTCCTCCTTAGAACGTCTACGTCACGCAAATAAGCGGTTGCCGAATTTACGAGTGGTTAACACACTAGAAATCAGATCTAAAACAATAACGAAATCAACAACGATTTTACATCAAATCAACAACATTTACAAAACTCGGGCAGAGCCCTAGTCCCTAGAAACAAAACTACTACTCCAGTCTTGCCATGGAGATGACAAGCTGGGTTGACAACATAATAGAAAATACAAAAATCAGAGAAGAGAGGAGAAGAGGAGAAGAGAGATCTATGCCTAAGTCCTTGTGTACAAGTCTAGATATGATAGATGATGCCCTCTGATCTGATGCCTTGATCCTTATTTATAGAAATTGGGAAGTTAGAGTCCCAAACCAACTCAAAATCTGATCTATTTCGGTTTCTTCAGGTCCAAGTAATGCGCATCACGGCCGTGATGGCCATCACGGCCAGGCCGTGACGGTCTCTATTTCTGGTACTTTTACAAAATCCAGCATTCTCGCGACGCGAAATGTTGCTCGCGACGCGAGACTTCCTTTCATGGCCCGTGATGAATTTCACGGCTGGGCCGTGATGTGCTCTGACTTGTGGTGGTTTTGGGTCACGGCCGTGATGGCTATCACAGCCAGGCCGTGACAGACTCTGACTTCAGCCTTTGTTCTTTTTCAGTTTTGCTCGATCATGGCCGTGATGGGTATCACGGCTAGGCCGTGATGGGCTCTGTTTGGCTCATTTTCTGCATTTTTAAAGCTCCATTTTCATCCAAACTTCATCATGGTTGATCTTGAGCATTTTACCCTTGATTTCTGCAAAACAACACACGAAAACCGCCTTACCCGTTCCAAAGGAAAATTAACCTAAAATCTAATAAAAATATGCCTAAACTACATGAAAATGCATGTGAAATGATAGACAAAGATGATGTGGAATCACACTCATCAAATCACCCCAAGCTTAAAACTTTGCTTGTCCTCAAGCAATTACTCAGGCCATAAGATAAATCAATCAAAGCGTGGATAGTGAACCAAAAACCCTAGAAGCTAATCCAAGTAATAGGCATTTTTAATAAGCACTCAAGAGATAATCAAGTTCAAGTCCAATTAGAAGCTTAGGTTCTTCAAGTTCATGTTCTCACTGATTTGGGCACTCGTCTCACCTCACTCAAGTGTTTTAGGGTTTATGACAATTCACTCCATTTCCTCAAGGAAAGTATTTTACCATAGGCTTGACTATTAACCAAATCTCCACTTTATTAATGAAAACACTTAAGAATCAAGAAGTCTTTTCCTTTGGTTGTAATGTGGCCATGGGATTTATTGTAAGGTGGGAAAATCAAGGAAAAGGGAATTTCAAGAAGGCTAGACAGATTATCAAACATTACAAAGCATGACACCTTCTAAAATACCTTTTAGGGGACTTTGATTTACTTTTCCACCTTTCTTCCTTCTATTATTTTTTTTTCTTTTCTTTTCATTTCTCACTTTCTTTTGTCATCCCCTTCTCCATTTTTTTTTTCTTTTGTTTATTTCATTTTATTTATTTAGAGAAGGGGAGCTTTTTAGCTTAAGAGAAATTACTTTCTAACTTTTTTCATCCCATACTTTGTCCAACTACCATTTTGCCCTTTTTGTAATGCTTTAAAAGGTGCCATACCAAGCATTATGTATCAAAGCAATTCAAGGTACCAAGAAAATTATTTTTTTTCTTTAGGCTCAAAATTGGGCAACTAAGGGGTAGCATTTAAACATTCAAAGCTCGGGAGGCCGGAAAAATACCTAGTGCCTCAATCATTTCCAAAAATGTTTTCAAAAATTTTTAAGTTTCGAAATAGTTTCAAGTCAAGTTCTAGAAAATACAGTCCAAGAGGAATTACAACACTCTATCACAAGAAATGGGGTAGATTTAGTGAATACCCCTTTTGGCTCAAAATCTTACATTTAGTAGTTCAAAAATCAGTGAGGTACACAAATTTAAGGAACCACATGCTAATTATCAACTATCAAATGACTATCTCAAGAAATTTCATTTTTAGCCATATCACAAGAATAATGAAAAATTGGGTTCAAAATTCACTATCTCAATTCATTTGGCACCAAGTTCTTACATTTGGATGCATGTTCTAAGTGAGGGGCAATCTAAAGAATGTGATCATACCAATCCATGCCTATGAGAATGCAATATGAATGCAACAATGCAAATGCAAAAATAAATACCCCTACCCCAAGCTTGATCACTTACATTGTCTCCAATGTAAATAATCAAGTCGGAGAGAGGAGAAAAATGGAACAACTTACCGAATCGGTAGCGGGTGTTGGCTCACATTCCAGTCAAATCTTGGGTGGAAATTGTATCACGGCCGTGAGGCTCTTCACGGGCAGGCCGTGATCGTTTCTGGTCCTCAGGAGTCGCCCTGTCACGGCCGTGATCTACATCACGGCTAGGCCGTGATGCTCTCTGATCTTGGCATCCTTCTCATCACGCCCGTGATGGTTGTCACGGCTAGGCTGTGATCCTTTCTGTGCTCTTGTATAGCTTATCACGGCCATGACCACTGTCACGGCCAGGGCGTGATGGCCTCTGACTTTATTTTTCTCTGCTCTTCTTCCCTTTCTCAACCTGAAAACACTAGACAAACCTATTAATGATATTTTTGCCTCTCGATCTTCTCAAATTATTCAAGAGGTTGAATCAAAAACAAAAGGAAAAAGGGAAAGAAAACTTGGGTTGCCTCCCAAGAAGCGCTTATTTATGGTCTTAAGCTTGACCATACTTCCTTAAGTTAACCAGGGTCGGCTGGGCGTAGAGGTGCCGGAACACTTCTCTTCCAAGGAGCTCCTTCAAAAAGCCGTTTCTGCTCATACGGCCAATAATGCTTCCGCTTCGCTCTTTTCTCTCGGAGCTTCCTAGCCTTCCTTTCTTCCGGCGGAGGTTTTGTTTCAGTATGGACAGCAATTCCAACTTCACCACTGCTGGGTGCATCATCAACCATGCATATCTTTGGGGTTGCTTCCATGCTAATTTCTTTCTCTACCGCTGGAGACGTTGTATCAATTCTGCACACATGGCTCTCAAAAGGAGGGTTGTTATAAGAGTTAGTCAAATGAAAATCGATCCTACCTTCCTCTACAGTTAGAGAGAGTTTCCCATTCCTTACGTCTATTACTGCTCCAGCGGTTGCCAAGAATGGCCTTCCTAAAATGATGGGGAATTCAGAATTCCCTTTCATGTCCAATACCAGGAAGTCGGTAGGGATGAAGAATTTCCCTACCTTCACAGGGACATTCTCTAGTATGCCTAGAGGAGTCCTAGTTGAGACATCCGCAAATTGTAAGGAGAATTTGAACGGACTCAACTCTTTGCTTTCCAACCTTTCCATGATAGTGAGGGGCATCAAGCTTGCACTAGCCCCTAAGTCACACAAGGCTCGGTCTATTTGCACTTGTTCAATCGAGCAAGAGATGGAGAAACTACCTGGGTCTTTCAGTTTAGTAGGCATTTTAGTCTCTACATCTACTTGCTTTTTCCTGACCAACCTTTGTGGGAAAGGTATCGGGGGTTGGTACGGTGGTGGAGGGACATACTTCGGTTCTGGCTCTTCCTTTTCGCTCTTGTCCTCCTCCGGTTCCACGTCCATTTCAGCTACCCCCACCCCAAGCTTATCATCCCTTAAGTGTATGACATTGCAATGCTCATTGGGATTTGCTTCGGGTTGCCACGGGAATGTACCCTTAGGTCTCGAGTACGTGCTGGCTTGTTGGGCAATTTGTGTTTCTAGCATCTTGTTATGAGTTGCTAAGTTGTCTACCTTAGATGCTAGCTCCTTTATTGCTTCGCTCACTGCCCTTCCTTGTTGTCTAAACTCCTCATTCTGTTTTGTCTGAGTTTCAACAAAACTTTCAAATAAAGTCTCGAGTTTAGATCTTTGTACCCGAGGATACCCCGGTGCTGCTCTCTTATTACCTTGACCCTCTTGGAACTCATGGTTGAGCGTGTGCTTGTAGTTGCCGTAGGAGGAGAGGTAAGGGTTGTTCCTTCTTTGGTTGTAGGGATTTGGGGGAGCATAGTTGGGCAGCTTCGGGTTCGTATCGTAGAAGTTGTTACAAGAGTTCACTTGCTCACCCGAAGCGCCGGATCCATGTGGGCATTCCATCATGTCATGTCCCCGCATTCCACAAATCTCACAAACAAGGTTAGTAGCACCTAATGCACTCACATTAGCTCTTTCAAGCCGATCAAAACGTTTATTAAGTGAGTCTATCTTTGACATAATAAGATCTGTGCTATTTACCTCAAACTTACCCCCCGAAATCTTGTTCGGGTTATTACCTCTTTCGGATCCCCATTGGTGGTAGTTGGTGGCGACATTCTCAATGATGTTGAATGCCTCAGTCAGAGGCCTATTCATAAACGCTCCACCGGCAGCAGAATCAAGTGACACCTTCGAAGAGTAGTCCAATCTGTTATAGAAGGTGTGCACTATTAACCACCTCTCGAGTCCGTGATGTGGGCACGACTCCAACAGTCCCTTGTATCGATCCCAAGCTTCCGATAATGATTCTCCGTCTTTTTGGAAGAAGCCGGTGATCTGGGTTCTTATGTAGGCCGTCTTGGATGGAGGGAAGAATTTCTCCAAGAACGCCTGCTCCAGTTGGTCCCAAGTAGTCAAAGTGTCAGCAGGGATTTGCTTAAGCCAGGCCTTCGCCTTTCCAGTGAGAGATGAGGGGAACGGTCTTAAACGTACAACATCGACTGAGGCTCCATTAATCCTGATTGCGTCGGTGAACTCTAAGAATGTTTCTATATGGTCAGTCGGGTCCTCCGAAGGCAATCCTCCGAATTGATGTTGCCTAATCATGTTGATTAGCATGGGCGGTATAGTGTAGTTCTCCGCTTCAATCTCTGGCCTTGCAATCCTAGTTCGCAAGCCTCTCGCATTTGGGGCTGCGTAGTCCTTCAAAGGTTTTGTATCCGGTTGATTCGCCATGAGTGGAACGGGACTCAACCTTTCTCCCCCTCTTTGTAGTCTTCTACGTCTGTGGAAGGTCCTCTCGATCTCCGGATCAATCTCACTAAGGCTCCCAAGACTTAGGGATCTTTGCATATAACACACAGAGAGATGGATACAATAGAAGGAAAAGAAATTTTTTTTTTTATATTTCAGAAATAAAAATCAAATAAAAAGAAAAAAGGTCCAGAAAAATCAATTTAAAAACTAATTGAAATTCGAAAAGGCACAGTCCCCGGCAACGGCGCCAAAAACTTGATGTGTCGTTAGTCGACGCGCGTGCGATTCCGGCAAGTGTACCGGACTGCCGTCAAGTAATAAAAGATATCGAACCCACAGAGACTGTGTTCTCGAATCGCAATCGGTTTTCGAATCGATTAGATCTGGACTGTATGAAAGGGTTTTGAAAATGGTTTGAATTGAGAGATAAACAAACAGAATCAATTAAAACAGAAAACAAATGTTTTTGGGGTTTTGATCTAAATGGATTCCTAGGGATTTGGGTTACCTTTGAGGCTGTTTATGTTGCTAATCTGATTTACCTTTGTTGATTACCGAAATTGCCTTGAAGGCGAGTTTATCCTCTAATAGCTTAAGCTCCCTCTCGGGTTACAAAAGCCGTGCCCAATTGACCCGACCCCTACTCTCGTGGTAGTCGATCCCAGATTGGACCCTTTGCGCTTCGTGACAACTCGTTGCTCCTCGAGGGACGGCTTCTAACTCTCGTGATTTCAGTCCCAAGTCTGACTTCTATAGGTCCGACACCTAAGTTCACCGCTAGGTTCCTCCTTATAATGTCTAAGTCATGCAAATAACCTAAGTTCACCGCTAGGTTCCTCCTTGGATCATTCACATCTCACAAACCAGTGGCCGCCGAATTTTACGAGTGAAATACCCTAGAAATCCTAAGTTCACCGCTAGGTTCCTCCTTAGAACGTCTACGTCACGCAAATAAGCGGTTGCCGAATTTACGAGTGGTTAACACACTAGAAATCAGATCTAAAACAATAACGAAATCAACAACGATTTTACATCAAATCAACAACATTTACAAAACTCGGGCAGAGCCCTAGTCCCTAGAAACAAAACTACTACTCTAGTCTTGCCATGGAGATGACAAGCTGGGTTGACAACATAATAGAAAATACAAAAATCAGAGAAGAGAGGAGAAGAGGAGAAGAGAGATCTATGCCTAAGTCCTTGTGTACAAGTCTAGATATGATAGATGATGCCCTCTGATCTGATGCCTTGATCCTTATTTATAGAAATTGGGAAGTTAGAGTCCCAAACCAACTCAAAATCTGATCTATTTCGGTTTCTTCAGGTCCAAGTAATGCGCGTCACGGCCGTGATGGCCATCACGGCCAGGCCGTGACGGTCTCTGTTTCTGGTACTTTTACAAAATCCAGCATTCTCGCGACGCGAAATGTTGCTCGCGACGCGAGACTTCCTTTCATGGCCCGTGATGAATTTCACGGCTGGGCCGTGATGTGCTCTGACTTGTGGTGGTTTTGGGTCACGGCCGTGATGGCTATCACGGCCAGGCCGTGACAGACTCTGACTTCAGCCTTTGTTCTTTTTCAGTTTTGCTCGATCATGGCCGTGATGGGTTCTGTTTGGCTCATTTTCTGCACTTTTAAAGCTCCATTTTCATCCAAACTTCATCATGGTTGATCTTGAGCATTTTACCCTTGATTTCTGCAAAACAACACACCAAAACCGCCTTACCCGTTCCAAAGGAAAATTAACCTAAAATCTAATAAAAATATGCCTAAACTACATGAAAATGCATGTGAAATGATAGACAAAGATGATGTGGAATCACACTCATCAGGAAGCGATTAGGGAATCACATTGGAGGAAGTTCAAACCTCAATCCGAACCAAGGAACATCAAAGAATCAAGAACTGAAATCTGAAAGCAATGGAAAGGGTTTGAATGTAGAAAGAGGGAGATCTGAAAAGAGAGGATCAAAGGGCAAGAAATCCATATCAAAATCCAAGAACCAATCTCAAACAAAGTTCAAATGTTTCCATTATCACAAGAAAGGCCATTTCAAGAACTGTCCAGAAAGAGAAAGAAAGTCTCAAGACAGTGGAGATGCTCCAATTGCAATGGAAGTGGATGGATATGAGAGTGCAGGTGTTTTGGTGGTTTCAAACACTGAAATTGAAAAGGATTGGGTCATGGATTCAGGCTGCTCTTACCATATGTGTCCTAGGAAAGACTACTTTGAAACATTGGAGCTAAAAAATGTGGAGTAGTGCTCTTGGGAAACAACAAATCATACAAGGTTCAAGGCATGGGATCAATAAGGCTAAAGATGTTTAATGATCAAGAAACCTTGTAACAAGGTGTCAGGTATGTACCTGAATTAAAAGGAAATCTTTTATCAATAAGCATGTTTGATAACTTAGGGCATGCAACTAAAATTGAACATGGCATGTTAAAGATTTCAAATGGAAACTTAGTAATTGCAAAAGGAATGAAAAGAAATGGTTTACACATTCTTGAAGGATCAACTGTAATTGCACAGGCTATTGTGGCCAGCCAATCACACTATGATAAAACAAGACTATGGCACATGAGACTAGGTCACATTAGTGAAAAAGGTCTTATAGGATTTTCTAAACAAAACCTGCCGTGTGGTGATGAAATAGGAAAATTAGAATTTTGTGATCAATGCATTCTAGGAAAGGCACAAAGGGTTAAATTCTGATCTGGTATGCATATCTCAAAAGGTCCCTTTGAATATGCACACTCAGACCTTTGGGGTCCATCTAGGGTCATGACACAAGGTGGAGGATCTTACTTTTCTCACTATCATAGATGATTTCTCTAGGAAAGTGTGGATTTACATTCTCAAAAACAAAAATGATACCTTTCAAAATTTTAGAGAATGAAACACTTTAATAGAAAATCAAAAGGGATATAAATTGAAGGTTTTAAGAACTGAAAATGGCTTGGAGTTTGTGTCAGAGCAATTCAATGAGTTTTGCAGGAAATTAGGTATCAAGAGGCATAGAACAGTGGCTGCATCTCCTCAACAGAATGGTCTTGCAGAGAGGATGGATAGAACAATAATGAAGAGAGTTAGATGCATGTTGTCAAATGCTAACTTCTCTAAACTGTTCTGGGCAGAAGCAGTGCTTACAGTTGCTCACTTAATTAATAGATGTCCTTCATCTGTTGTTGGCATGAAGACACCAGAGGAGATGTGGTCAGGAGTTAAAGGATTCAGATTATGGTGCATGGAGAAAGGACAGCCTCGGGTACCGATCATTAGAGATGTTGTGTTCAGAGAATCATAGATGTATTGTTCAAATGAGGACTCAAATCAGTAGCAAAGTAAATTGGCTGCTGATGAGAGTATTGACTTGGAGGTGGAGCCTGTTGAAAAACTGGTTACAGGAAGCAACACGAAGCTAATCGGGATAAAGAGCTCATTCAAGCATGATCAACAAGACTATATGTTGGCGGAGAGAGAGAGAAGAACCATTAAGCCAGCATACAGATTTTGTTATGCTGATATGGTTGCTTTTGCTCTTACTGCAGTAGAGGATGTTGAAGGAGATGAGCCTAGAAGCTATGATGAAGTTGTGAGCTGCAATCAATCCCAGAATTGGATTGCAGCTATGAATGAAGAGCTGAATTCTTTAAAGAAGAATGGCACCTGGGTGCTGGTTGACAAACCAAAAGGCAAGAAGCTAGTTAGCTGCAAGTGGATATTCAAACTCAAGGAGGGAATTCTGAAATTGAAGAGGCTCAACCAATTCAGCAATCTGATCACAGTGACTATCATCTTGCCAGGGACAGGGTGAGAAGAAACATAATACCTCCAAGAAGGTTTGGCTATGCTATCTAAGGATCAAAAAAACTAGACTCAACCAGTACTCGGGTTGAGGTGGAGCTGCTTCTAAATGAAACCTTGCAGTAAAGGAATCGGACTGAAGACTTAACTGATGAGAAGAAACCAGAACCTTTGGTTAATGACTATAATCTAGTCAGGGACAGGGCTAGGAGTAATATAATAACACCTAGAAGATATGGACAAGCAGATCTCATATATAATGCTTTGAACATTGGAGTAGGAGATCAAGGCAGTGATCCAAGTAACTACACAGAAGCAGTTCAGGACATAAATTGAAAGAATTAAAGCTGAACTGAAAGTAGAGTTTGAAATGAAGGAAGCAATATGGCAAAAGGGAACTATTGGGGAACTTGGCATAACTCAAAACTGTAATCGCTGTTTTTCGTGATAGCCAAAGTGCTATCCATCTTTCTAAGCACCAAGTCTACCATGAAAAGTCTAAACATATTGACATTAAACATCACTTCATTAGGGATGTAATTGAAGCAAAGGAAATCCTTGTTGAGAAGGTTTCAACCGAGGACAATCCAGCTGATGCTTTAACTAAGTCCCTAACCTTTGACAAGTTCAAGCATAGCTTGGACTTGCTTGGATTTCTGTGAAACTCCTGAAGACTGGTGAGAGGGAAAAGTATGAGAAGATATGGTTAAGTTGATTTAGAGACAAGGTGGAGAATTGTTAGCTGTATCTCAAAATCAGTTACAAGTAATCAAGCTTTCAAAAGTTAGTTAGAGTCAGTTATTTCGGTTGCAACCTAACTGATGCAGCGGGTCTTTTGGAAGGAGCACGTGCAGGGTTTGTAGCTAATGTCTATATATACTTGCGTAGGTGAATAGGCTAAGGGATGAGAGAAGAAACAACTCATTGTATAGCTGAGATAAAATTCTATAGTTGGAATTCTCTTTGTACTCTAGGTGTGAGGGAAAGAAAGATCCAGAGGGTGTGAGAATAGTAGAGAAAATAGGCTTGGGTTGCTGCTGTATGTTGTACAGGGTTTAGCAAGGAGCCAAGGGAATCTCTATCTTGTTCATAGCTTGATCTTGTACTCATATTAATCATAGTGGAATATGCTTTGCTCTCTCCCTGTGGATGTAAGCCCCACCGGCTGAACCACGTTAATTATTGGTGTTAATTTCTTCTCCCTTAATCTTGTTTTACATTTAGTTTCTGTGTTTTGTATTAGTGCATTGTTCTTGGCCAGTTTTTGCTCTGCTTGTGCTTGTTCAATTGTTTCAGTTACAAACCCAACATTTATATTTGTAGGATATAATAAAGTTGGGATTGAAAGAAAAAAACCCACGTGCTGTTACTGGGCAATTGGAAACCAATATGATGGATTGGTATTTGAGAGAACCAGGTAGCAAAAGCCCATGTCAAAACAAGCATGAAAAAAAAAAGAGAGTGTGAATTGGATTGGAATTGGAGAGTAAATGAAGCCCACATGAGGAGCTTGCTGAGAAGAAAACAAAACGTGAAGTGGCATGGAAATTGGAGGGGCGGGAGTTAGACATGAACTCCTGCAGGCCAATTGGGTCTTGAATTAAAAAAAAAAGAAACGCATAGAAGGCACTGGCTGCAGCGAGAGTAACGTAAAAATAAAGAGAGGCTACGCAAATAGTAACTCAAGGGCATAAAAATAGGTAGCAAAGCGTGAATAATAAAGGGGAGGCTTCTAGAATGTGATTGCGGACTGAGAAAAGGAGCCGCACATCATAGGGAGAAGAGGGGCCGCACAGCACTGAAGGAGGAATCCAATAGTGTGGTGTTCTCTTGTTATCATTATCATGGAGTTTTTTTTTACTCTTTCTCTTTATTTTATTTTATTTTAAGGTTTAGCATGTCTAGTTAAATTTCATTTTGTTTGGGCTTTGATGTAATCTTTTTATGATGAAGTTTTATCTGATAGTTTGATTATCTTATGAACAATTGAAATTTTTGATGTGATGTTTACTGTGCTTGCTTACATTAGAATGCTTAGCTACCATTCTTGTGTTTTGAGTGTTCAATAATATGATAGGAATAATGATTTTTGGACTTTACCTCTTGTAATCATCACTGTTAATTTGGTTAGTCTAGGAATAGATAATTGATTAATGTGGGCATTTTACAAATTCCATATAGCTATGATCATCATGCTTTGTTAATTAGACCTAAGGAATTAGGGTAATTAGTAAGGTTTGATAGAATTGATTCACTAAGGAATTAGGCTTCAATTAATTAAGGGAATTTGTCCTTCAACATGCAAATTGAGATTGAGATAATTAGAGTGTCGGTAATTCATAGGATTCCTTGTCTATGAGGAATACGGATTCATAATTGGATGAAATCAAATCCCTAGCATTTTTATTTCTATTTTATATCAACAAAAATTCCAAAAATATTTTATTTCTCTTTTGTTTTATTTTATTTATTTTGAGCTCTCTTCATACCAAATTTTAGTATAAATAGTTGTTTATTTTGTGAATTGATACTTGGTAACTAATCCCTGTGGACGATATTTTATACTACAGTTAGCGATTTGGTTCACTTGCCAATTTTGCTCAACATTAAGACGTTAAAATACGTTTATGATAATAATGAGTTAAGGGATGTTTCCCCAGTTGTTCATAAGACATGAATATAGTGTGAGAGGTAAGGTTACGTTCATAGGGCTTAGTTAAAGACCCTAGGATTGATTAGTGAGTGTTATAGGAACCTTAATAACGAAGCTATGATTAAAGGATTAATTACCCATGATGATAAGACATGAATATTAATGAAGAACAGTTATGATTAATTAAGCTGATATTCAATGGATTAGTAGAAGCCAATAGGTTGAATCTGTGAACTGTCCCAAGGATTTGGGAAAGGGTTTCTGACCCTTTCTTCCCAGATCAGTACGACCACGCTCCATTGAGCACGATCGTGCTTGATAAGGAGTACAACCATGCTCCAGTTTGAAACCCAGAGCAGGGTGCACATTTGAGCTCGCCCGTGCTCAGCAGGCAAGCACGGCCCAGCATGGCCGTGCTTGCCTGCAAGTCCAGCACGCCCGTGCGGTGTGCTCACCTTATCGAAACAGAAACCAGAATGCTGAAATAGGGGTTTTCACCCCAAATTCTTAAAAGACTTAAAAAGATACCAACGGAACATGAAGACCAAAGATAAGTGATAAGATGTTGTACCTTGGTAGCCTAAGTGTTCACTCCAAGTGATAAGATGTTGTACCTTGGTAGCCTAGTGTTCGCTCCAAGGGGGCCTTGATGCTTGATGGTTAAGGTGTTGAGCTCTGGTGCTTAATGGCCAAAGTGTTTTTAATGCTTAAAAGACTTAACGATGGACGTTAAATGATAATCCTCGATAGCCTAGTGGTCGAGGTGTTGATGGTGATAAAACTTGGGTAGCCTATGGACCCAAGCGGAGGTGATGGTTGTGGTTGTGTGTTGTTTGCCATGTATTCACGCATCGGAGATGTTGATTAGAGGTTGTGCAACGTAGGGGAAGTTGTCCGAGAATAAGACGATCTGGCCGTCCGCGGGATTCGTCCGAAAGGGAATCAAGTATACACCATGGTGGCGCATCCGAGAATAAGATATGGCGACTGTCCAAGGGGTCCACCCATGGTTTGGTGGACTGTCGGCGTTGGTGCTTACTGGCCAATGTGGAAATATAACCCCAAAGTTGGCATCCTGAGTTAGTTTGGATCCAAGTACATAGTAGAGGAGTGAAGCAGAACTGCATTGCATAGCATACACGTTATATGATGATGATTGTTATGATATTGCTGTTTGATATAACATGCTTGTTTGATGTATGCCCGTCTTGCTAACTGCTTCCTTGCTGTTATATTCATATATATGTTTCTTACTTCCTATCTCTATGTTTCTTGTTTGTGGCATGTATCGTTTATGCAGAGGTCGATATGCAGCCAGTCGAGGAGTGACTCTGAGGAGCCGCGACTCGTAGATAGGATATCTCGTTTTTAGCAGTTGTTTAGTTTGTTTCCAGTTGTATCCGAGTTGTTTATCAGATTGGTTATATCAGCTCTGTAGTGTGGCATCGGGGTTGGATTCGTTTATGTTTCAGTTATGTTATGTTTCCTTTATAAATATGTTTTGATTATTTCCTCGTTATGTTACAATGCGGTAGTCTCTGCCCGATTTTGATATTATATATATTTGCATGTGTTCTGTCTCTTTTTATATCTTTTGAATGCACGCGGGGTAGGGGGTGTCACAATCCCTCCCCTTGTTTATGTGCATATTGTATGAGGGGAAGTAAATGGAGGATTTATAACATACTTTTAAAATTTTACCCTTATTTTAGAAAATTAACAAAAGTAATATTTTTTAAATAATATTAGTACACCTTTCAAAAAATAATAATAATATTAATGCCAAAAATATTATTCCTTTTCCTAAAAAACTTTAGAGAGAAATTTTTTATTTTTTTTCCTTTCTATATAAAAATATTATATTTCTGTCTAAAAATTAAATATATATTACTTATTTATTATATATTTTATTATTAAACTCTTTAAGTTTTTTTTTTTGCGTTGCATACTAAACTTGGGCACTTCATAACTACATTAATCTACCGCAAACTGATTAATCTAGTGGTAACCGATTAATATGGGAAAAAGTTAACTATATTGCAAATTTTTTCTTTCTATTTAAAAATATTATATTTCTCTTTAAAAATTAAATATATATTACTTATTTATTATTATTATTTTATTATTAAATGAAGAATAAACTCAAAATAAGATTTTATTTTTACATGATTGATGGAAGAATGAATTTCTTTTTGTGAAATGAAAAATAAACCACACATTTTTTAATTTTTTTAATTATTCCACCTTACTCAATCAATAAATCAATCAAAATATGATATATTAACCTTGCATTAAACAACTTGAATTTCTTGATTTAAAAGAAAATTTTCTTGATTCAAAAGAACTCATAATTGGGATGTCAAGTAGATACAAATTAATACAATAGAAATATAATATGTCCTTGCAATACTTTCATATGTATTATAAAGGCAATAAAATAGTTCAATGATTTTGCACAAATACAATCCAACCAAAATCGTAGTGTCAATTACACCATAGATGACAAACTACTGCAGATCTGAACTAGGGATGACAATTTTTTTCGTGCCCATGAATACCGGTGGATAAAATCCGTGACGGATTCGGGGCAGGTAGGCATACAGATACCCGCAGGACAAAATAAATGGATATTTCTAATACCCATTTGCTAACAGGCGGGGGCGGGCATTGAAGTACCCGTGGCCGCGGGTACCCGCGTCCGCTGTGAAATTACTTAATTACCCTCATTTTAATAACCTAAGTGCCTTACACTTTGTTACTCTCATCATACGTGAGACACTCACTGTCACTGTACCGTCTCCACTCCAGACCCTCGCCTCTGTCAACCCAAGCCCCTTGTCCCTCCCGGCCGCCCTCTTCCAGTCTGGCCTCCGGCAACCCAAGCCCCCTTCACCCCACGGTGCAGAAACCAGGTCCCACCGCAATCTCAACCAGGTTCCTCCCGTCGTTGTGACGTCACGAGTCACGACCCCAGCCATCACGAGTCACTTTGTTTCTCCAGTGAAGAGGTTGCTCTCTCTTCCTTAATGTTATCTGGGTCACTTTGTTTTTGGTGGATTAAAAAAATCAAAGTTTGAAAGATCGGTGATTCAAGAACGAAAACGCAGAGAGGAAAATTTAAGAGATGGTTGGTTTTTGGTTGAGTGAGATTGTCATTATTTTCTCTTTTGTTTCTCTGAGAATACGAGAGATGATATTGGTGATGTGAGATATTAGAACATAACCCTTTATCTTGTTGGAGATTGCATACTCTGGATGGTGTTTCCTTAATTAAATTGATTTTCTCTTTAGTCACCCATCATGTGTTTGCTAAATTGTTTGAACCACATACCTACACTTTCTTTTTCAATTTTCCCTGGCTATGGGTTGTGATTTATTTGTAGAGCTAGTTCAGATTTTACCTCCTTATTTCTGGTGATTGCTTCAAAATAAAAGTCCATCAGTAAAAAGTAAAAACCAAACAATGACACGGGGGCATGCTTTTTAATGTTTGATGATGAGAAAAGTGAAAAATATAGGAAGCTGAAACTAGTTGATCATCACAGACAATTGCATACTGTTTAAAATGCACTTGCTAATCTTATTAGAGTTTATGCATGCCGATTACCCAAAAATCCATCAACACTAGAAATGAAGATGATTGATTTCTCTATGGTCTGGTTTCTATCGCAATAGGTCTAGTCTAAAGTTCCTAGTCTAACCAAATGAACAATGGATCAATGTTTGTGACTTACAGTTTGTAAATGTAAGGAAATGAAGTTTTACATCCAATAGGATCTAGTAGTGTCTTCAATTCAACGCCATTCATTAGGAAAATTGTTAACAAACAAAAAGCAGTTATAAGTCCAAATGCTATGCTTTTGGGAAAACATGTATATTTATATTTGCCTAGGATGTTAATAGGCACAACAGGTGTGGCCATTATTAAGAGCACATCACAAAAGTCCATTCATTCATGTCATGATTCCTGAATTAAATTCAAACTTTGAACATATCACTTGCTTTCAACTTTCTAGTTTCCATTCAACACACACATTTCCTCAAACACCTTTAAAGCAAGACACATCCCTTGATAAGCAATGACAGTAAAGTTAAATTTCAAATGGTTAAAACTTAAAACTAATAAGAATGAATCAGCAAGCATGTGGTAAAATATAAACGAGATATATACATATAAAGAGAACAGATTCCGTGATTGTTCAGATCTCTCAAGACATAAATTTAAATTTGCAAAAGGATTCAGATGGATGAAGCTATAAACCCTATATTTTTCAACAGCAATGATGCAAAAATCTAGAACATCAATGAACGATGAAACATAAAAGTCCTTCCTATCACATCACAAACAGGTTTCCAGTAATCATAAACGATTAAATTAGAAAGGTAACCAAAACCGAAAACGAAAATTCGAAAACACAAACACAGAAATTCGTCCCAGATTGTGTAGCTAGGGTCCAGATTTACCTTGATTTGCATACCAGATTGAGTAGCTACGAACCAGAGAAATTCGAACAAGGAAGAAATTGGATTCAGAGATTAGGGTTCATAGTTTGAAAGTGAGAGAAGAAGGTGTCGAAGGAACTTAGAAAGAGTGCATGAAAAGTGGGTGTAAATCCTAAAAAAGAGTGAGGGTAAATTAGTAATTTAATTATTATTCCTCCAAAAAACTTCAAATTGGGGTAAACCAAAAAATTGAGGTGAGGAGAGGTTTGGGGGTATTTTCTAAAATCCTCAAAAAATTCTCATCCAATGTTTTAAACTCACAGACATGATAGAGATTCTCACAAATCTTCTCTTTCTCTTACTTCCCTTCCTAAACAAGACTTACAAACAAAGCCTAAAGGAACCTAGTCAACTAAGCTATTTTCCGAAGCTTGAGGCCAAGAAAACCTCTAATGGAAGCATGTATGTCTCCCTAGGGAAAGTACATTGAAGATCTGCTAGCGAAAGCAACAATGCTCAATGCTAAACTAACATACCTATGACAGTAGGCTTCAAATGATAGCTCATGCCAATACCCCTTTGGTAATCAGAACATGTTTATCAATAAGATTTCATTGTGTAATGCGTTGTAGCAGCTGAAAATGATGACTGGCTGTGATACCCTGATCAAGGATATTTTCGGAAGCAAGGATTTTCAGGAATTTATTGCAAGATATGGTGGATGTTTCAGTACTAGGGAAATAATGCTTTAAGATGAGCTGAATTTTTTATCTCTTGTTAAAGGATATAAATTTAAAATAAGGCAAGCAAGAAATTGCTTTAGCATCAAATCACAGTTTAAGGTGGAAAGAATTGTTAGAAAGAATTTAAAAAAGTTTGTCATTATAAAACTCTATCCAATTTATTTGTGCTTGATACAGGAATGGACAATGTGAGGGGAAAAAAACACAGTAAAATAAAGTGACTGAAATTTTGTGTGCACTTGTAACAGCATTAGAATACACTGCGTAGGCAGAAGAATTGCATGAACTGTTTGAGAAAATAGCTGACGATGCTCACAAAGGGATTTTTTTCCCGCTGGTAAATGAAACTGAATTAAATATCTTCATTCATTTAAGTTGTAAAGACATTCCACAATTAATATATTAACACTACTTTGCTTAAACAGTTGGAAAATTGTCAAAAAATATCTAATTATCTATGTTGATGTTGGTTCCTCCCCCCTCCTCTCCTTGCCAGAAGCAATGCTCTTACATTCTTCTAACAGAAGCACCAACTACAGGTAGAATTGAGACAGAAATATCCCAATAATAGATCTTCATGAAGGTTTCCACTCTTTCCTTTGTAACAAGAACTGTAATCATAGGGCAAAAGCAAATTTAATTAAGTTCAGGTTCAACTTCATATATCAGTTTTAATTTAATATAAAATAAAACAAGAGAGAAGACTCGGCAATTAAAGATATGATGTTTAACTATTTTGTGGAAACAATTGCCTCCTTGTCACGCATTCATTGATTCTTCCTACTGGTTTTTGAACCTACCAAAATGCATGTTACAAGAAAGAGAAGAATTTATATAGGATCACCAACATGGCTTAAAGGAAGTACTAATACCTGTAGGCTGTAGCAATATAGGATCAACCCGTTCTTTCCTGACAAAATGTAACAGTATCATCATCTGTAATTGTTGATATATCTGAGACATTTGGCAGCGTTCCAGTTCTTCCAGAGGAAATTTCTTTAGAACTTAATGCAGCTTTTAAGTCCTGAATCCATTTCATCACCTTCATGAAATCAGCATCAGTATTGACCCCCATCCAAACAACTTCATCAAAAGCTTTGCACGCCTTATCCAGTCGTTCTGCTTCAGGGTTAGCGAGTAAATCACCATAACTACTTTTGACTAATGTGTGCCTTCGCTTCAAATCCTTCCGCCAACGTGGGAAAACATACTTAGATGACACCGACTCTGTTTTCCTTACAAACTTGAGCAAAGAAAGGATGTGTCTACATATAATACCTTTAAACTCAAACAAATGACATGCACATTGCACTTCAAAATCTTCTTCATTGTAATATACATTGAAAGATATATATTTCATTGCCTCTTGAACCTTTTTACTTTCCACTATAGAATATGTCGAAATCAAGCCTTCTTTCCTCTCAAAGGAAGCATTGCAATACATCATACCTGCTACTTCTCTTTGGAGCTCTTTGAATTTTGTATTGGTAAAAACGTTTCGAAATTGGTACTCAATGCCAAAATAACTCACACAAGGGATAAATGTATTAAAGGAACTAAAGTCTGATAAGCACTCTTTTTCAACTTTGGCTCTCATGGCACTGTCAAACTGTTTAAGAAACTGCTTCAAACTTGTCTTTGAGCTTACATATCCATCAAAAAATGCACGCATACTTTCATTTCTATCTGTTGTAGACATCCCAGCCCAAAATGTATCTTTGACATACACAGGAACCCAACGATGTCGTTCATTATATAGGCTATTCAACCATTCATTGTCATGAAGGCTGTAACTCCCAATAATTTTTTTCCAACCTGCAGCGAAATCATCTTTACTTACAGAATCTTATACAACATCTTGTAAATATGTTTTGATTGATTCATACTGAGGATAATCGTTCAACTTTTCAGTTAACTTTTTCATTAAATGCCATAAACACCATCGATGATGAGCTTTTGGGAATACAATCTCGGTTGCAATCTTTATTGCCTTATCTTCGTTGGTAATGATGGCACTTGGAGCATGCCGAGACATACATGCTAACCATGTTTGAAACAACCAAATTAAGGTTTCAGCATCTCCATTTGACAACAAAGCACAACCTAGTAATACTGATTGTCCATGATGATTCACTCCCAAAAACAGAGCAAGAGGCAAGTTATATTTACTAGTCAAATATGTGGTGTCAAGCATTACAACATCTCCAAAATATTCATATGCAGCTATACTTCTCGAATCTGCC